>CM073122.1:55394922-55829922 GCA_037039145.1 Fundulus diaphanus
GGTCAGATCGAGTCGGGTCCCGATGACGTCATCATAAGGCAAATCCATCCAAAACAAACTGCCCGCGGTCCCCATTTGTTACAAATCAAATTTATTTTGTTAATTTACGGTTATTTTCCAGTAACTTAATCAAGACATGAAAACATTTAACATATTTTTGGAATGCTTCTGTGGTAGTCTGACAATTTAATCGGTAATGTTGCCGGATCAAAGTTACATCTTAAGAGAAATTCCTTCCTCCAATTTTTTTTTTAAAGTTGTGAAGGGAAAATAAACCATAAATTCTTTTAATTTTTAATAAAAGTCTGCAGCCATTTTAATTTAATCACGGCATTAATCACTTTAAAATCAATAACGTTTGTTCCTCCTTTTTCTACTGATATTACTATGTTGTTCTGATCACATGTTTTTTATTATTCCAGAAGAGATTGTGATGAATTTGATTATGATTATGTTTTATTGTAGTATTTGGTATATTTAAGATATATGCTGGATATATGCCAAAGGGAAACGAAATATCGGGTGAAAATGTAATTCTCTGAAATTGGCACAGCTTGGAGTCGAACCTACGATCTTCAGCTTTGCAGCCCGACACCTAACCCACTCCCCCATAACACCAGGGCCGTGCTCAGCCGCGCATTTTTGAAAGGTCAACTGTGTTGAAGAAGTGGTTTTTGGTGAATTTTGTTCCAACCGTAAGCCGAAACGGCGTCAAGTACAAAAAGCCCTGATCGCGGCGTCGAGACCAACGTTTCGATATATGGTATGTGGGGGTAGACCCTACGGTTCGGGCTGTATTAACGGTACTATAATAATAATAATAATAATAAAGAAACCCTTATTAGGTGCATAGCATAAGGCCTCCGCCATGCATTTTCAATGCATAGGCGGGCGCCTAACTAGAAACGTTCAACTTCTGAAGAAGTTGAAGAAGGCGCCCGCCTGGTGGTGCGCGTGACCGTCAAAGGCAAAGCTTCCGAGTTCCTTGGTCGTAGGCTTTTATCGCTTGGGGATTTTAAAATCAAATCTTCTGAGTGTGAAAAGGATTTGTCTTTGTCAAAACCAGCCGACAGGAGAAGGTCTGCATCCAAGCAGCATGGAAAATTGGTGTTATTAAAACATGATTAAATACTTCAATGTAGCATGAAAAAATGAAATATGTGAATAAAAATTTTAAAGGCATTACAAACTACTAAAGGAAGTACAAACTCTGTGAAGCAGAAGTTGGTGAGACCTTCCTAGAGCTACTTCCGGTTAGCAACATGTTAAGCGTTAGCCGCTAACATGGTTGTTTCCAGTATCACCGGGTGATTGTACTCTGTTAGTTAGGTCCAAATCCTGTACTGGGAAGTTCCTCAAAAAGGGTGCCAATTAGGGGTGGGTAAAATAATTGAAGAATCGATGCATCGCAATAATTTCACGCAAAATTCATAATCGATTTGGGGGCTCCTCAGAATCGATTCACCTCCTGACACGTTGGGGGCGCTGCGAGTTTGGTCACTGTGCTGAGCACCTGAGCGCATAACAACAGTCATGGCGAGCTTGAAAAAAGAAGAAGAAGGAAAGAAGAAGTCATGGCGAGCAGCTGTAGAAAGCTAACTCCGTCCACTTTTAAGTCAGATGTTTGCGCTCATTTTGCTTTCCCGTCTAAATCTGGAACTCAAGAAGTCGACAAAAGCAAGGTGGTATGTAGGCTGTGCCAGAGAGAATTAAAGTACTGCAGCAACACGATAAATCTGCGCAACCACTTAACCAGATACCACGCAGATGCGCTACAAAAACCCGAAGCACAACCTGTTGACTCCAAACAGACACAAATCGACAAATCATTCATCTCTAAACTTCCGCCAAGCTCTGCCCGTGCACAGAAAATCACAAAGTCTGTAGCCGTGTTTATTTGCAAGGACCTACGACCGTACAGTGTTGTTGAAAACACGGGTTTTAAGAATATGCTAAATACACTTGAACCACGTTACGCAATACCAACACCTAAATACATGACAGAAGTCGCTGTGCCATCACTGTATACAGAGGTGAAGACAGACGTTTTGGAGTCATTAAAGTCGGCCGAAAGAGTTGCTCTGACGTGTGATGGCTGGACCTCGAGAGCAACCGACCCCTACGTAACCATAATTTCTCATTTCATAAGTTGTTGGACCTCCCACAACACAAGTTAGTGACTGATGTCTCTACGAGATGGAATAGCACTTTAGATATGCTGGAGAGATTTTTGGAACAACAACCAGCTGTCTCTGCTGCATTACTTGCACCTGAAGTGCGAAAGCAGGAAAAAGATCTATGCTCCCTTACAGAGACAGACATTACCGCAGCAGAGGATATTGCACAGGCTCTGAAGCCATTAAAGAAAGCCACCTTGGTGATGTCTCAGGAAAGCACTCCAACTCTGTCTGTCATTGCACCTCTAAAAGAAAGACTTCTAGAGGAGATGCAACCATCATCCAGTGACTCAGCAGTGGTGAAGGAAATGAAGACTGCTATGTGCAGGGATCTCCAAAAAAGGTATTAATATATATGTATATAAACTTTTTTGCAACACAAAATTTGCTAATTTTATTTTACATGCACTTTATTTTTTAACAAGAATCTCCACGTGCCCACTTAGTCTGTAACCAGAAATGAAGAACTGTACTGTTACAGTACAATTCTTTATTTCTGGCTACAGTACTATAGTTCAGTTTAAGATATGTTTAAAAATTAGAGGTTAATCACTACATATTGAAAAGCTAAGAATGTTTACAAGCACTAAACTTATTCAGTGTAATTCAGTTGAATGCAACCCTATGATTTGTGTTTAAATCTGCACACATATGCACAGATGTTATTGAAATGCATTTTTATTTATATTAGACTTTCAAGAGATAAGCTATGCCTAATTTTATTTTACATGCACTTTATTTTTTATTAAGAACAGTTTTCTACTTTAAGCACATTGCATTAACAAGTTTGTTTCTTTGCTCAGAAATGTGATGTTTCAGAAGTTTGTATGAAAATAAATATTTTAAAAATGTCAACATTATATACAATCATTTGTGTCTTCAGAACTTTAAATCAATATCGAATCGAATCGCAACAGCAATAATCGAAATCGAATCGAATCGTGAGGTTCCTAACAATACCCAACCCTAGTGCCAATACTTAATGTCACCAAAGGCCATGTGTCAGATCGGCCTCCTTTAGCAACTAAGCCTCACCAAAAAAAACAGCCGACAGGAGAAGGTCTGCATCCAAGCAGCATGGAAAATTGGTGTTATTAAAAAATGTACACACATATCTATCTATATCTATATCTATATATATATATATATATATATATATATATATATATATATATATATATATATATACACACACACACACATATATAATATGATATGAATAACATAAAATATTTCAGCACATAATTTTCTAGAAGTTGATAGTGTTAGTACATCCACTGACTGTAAAATTACATGTGAAACGTTTTCACATAGCCAGAGAACTGCTTGTTGTTGCAACCAAATCCTATGGGATTCTGTGAGAGTAGGGAGTAGCAAGATGGCGGCCAAATCCATTGGGATTCTGTGAGAGTAGGGAGTAGCAAGATGGCGGCCAGGGACTTCAGTTTTTCGGCAAAATCCGCACTCCAGTGTATAATCGAAATCAGTGAGACAGAACCAAGCAAACGGATTAACAAACGATCGAGCGCACAACTGGCGTTTAGCCTGGAAGGAGAGAAGGTTGCGCACGCGAGCAAACAGAGCCGAGCGCGAGGGTAGTGTTTGAGCACAGTTTGAAAGTTGAGCGCGCATGTCATGTTTAAACGCTGAATACCTGTCTCGCTGCGCGCTCAGATTGGTTCCGACGCACTCAATTCAGAAGACTTCATATGCTACTATGCTAAACTGCAGTCTCCCCCCCTCCCAACCACCATATTATAAAGACCGCGGGGCGCCAGGCTTTTATTCCCCCCAAGACTCGGAGCAAAAGCAGTCCGGCTGTGAGCTACAGTGCGCATGCGCTTGCGACCGTTTCGAAACGCAACATTTTTTTAGTAAAGTTTATGCAGTATTTGTAGGTTTATGCACAGTGGCACAGTGGGTAGCGCTGTTGCCTTGCAGCAAGAAGGTCCTGGGTTCGAGTACACCCCTGGGTCTTTCTGCATGGAGTTTGCATGTTCTCCCTGTGCATGCGTGGGTTCTCTCCGGGTACTCCGGCTTCCTCCCACAGTCCAAAAACATGACTGTTAGGTTAATTGGCTTCTCCAAATTGTCCTTAGGTGTGAGTCTGTGTGTGAATGGTTGTTTGTCCTGTTTGTCTCTCTGTGTTGCCCTGCGACAGACTGGCGACCTGTCCAGGGTGTACCCCGCCTCCCGCCCAGTGAACGCTGGATATAGGCACCAGCAACCCCCGCGACCCCATGAGGGATAAAGCGGTTTGGAAAATGGATGGATGGATGGATGTTTTTCAACGCTTAATACCTGTCTCGCTGCGCGCTCAATGTGTGTGTGTGTGTGCGCGCGGCGCGCTCCGCGCAGCACGGCTTTGCCGACAGACACTCATACACACACACAGCGGAGGAGAGATCGCCGAAGTGACTTAAGTTATATATTTGCCCCCTAGTAAATAGGGCAGGTGGTAATTATTCTATAAATATTAAAATATAAAAGCTTTCAGCACATGCTGGGGCGGAGGGATATCACATCACATGTGGTATCCCTCCGCCCCTCTGGTCGGTAAAATCCCTGCAAATTCTAATGTAAAAATTAAAAATTAAAAAATAACTTACCGAAAATCCTTGCTCTCATGTCATGTTCAAAACATTCTTCTTTGAAATGGTCACTGCATATGACGTGTTTTCTCTCTGGCCAGAAGTTAGATGGCAAAACCGCTCTCTTCAATTTGGCAATCCAGCTACGAGCCCGGTGGCTCATTATTTGGGAAGTTGAAATAAACAATGTTTTTTCCACTTTTACCAGTTGTGTTGGAACATCCAATGGCCATGTACGTGGGCATTGTTGCTGCAGCAATAGCTCTTGCGAATGTCAATGGTGAAGTCCTCTGGTATTCCGAAAAAATTGTTGATCGCAGCTGTGTAAATAGGCTCCGACTCAGTTCGGCTCGGGCGCTTCCCGATGACGTCATCATAAGGCAAGTCCATCCAAAACAAACCCGCGGTCTCCATTTGTTACAAATAAAATTTACTTTGTTAATTTACGGTTATTTTCCAGTAACGTAATCAAGACATGAAAACTTTTAACATATTTTTGGAATGCTTCTGTGGTAGTCTGACAATTTAATCGGTAATTTTGCCGGATCAAAGTTACATCTTAAGAGAAATTCCTTCCTCCAATTTTTTTCTAAAGTTGTGAAGGGAAAATAAACCATAAACTCTTTTAATTTTTAATAAAAGTCTGCAGCCATTGTAATTTAATCACGGCATTAATCACTTTAAAATCAATAACGTTTGTTCCTCCTTTTTCTACTGATATTGCTATGTTGTTCTTTCTGATCACATGTTTTTTATTATTCCAGAAGAGATTGTGATGAATTTGATTATGTTTTATTGTAGTATTTGGTACATTTAAGATATATGCTGGATAAATTAATCTGGCTATTGATTTAAATTTAAAAAAATCGTTTTTTAAAGCCAAAGGGAAATGAAATATTGTATTTGGTATATTTAAGATATATGCTGGATAAATTAATCTGGCTATTGATTTAAATGGAAAAAGCGTTTTTTAAAGCCAAAGGGAAATGAAATATGGGGTGATAATGTAATTCTCTGAAATTGGCACAGCTTGGAGTCGAACCTACGATCCTCTGCTTTGCAGCCCGACACCTAACCCACTCCCCCATAACACCAGTGTCGTGCTCAGCCGCGCATTTTTGAAAGGTCAACTGTGTTGAAGAAGTGGTTTTTGGTGAATTTTGTTCCAACCGTAAGCCGAAACGGCGTCAAGTACAAAAAGCCCTGATCGCGGTGTCGAGACCAACGTTTCGATATATAGTATGTGGGGGTAGACCCTACGGTTCGGGCTGTATTAACGGTACTATAATAATAATAATAATAACTAGAAACGTTCAACTTCTGAAGAAGTTGAAGAAGGCGCCCGCCTGGTGGTGCGTATAACTGAAGTAATTTAATTGTTAATTGTAAAAAAAAAAAAAATTTGGGGGCCCCCCCATTGCTCCAGTGGGCCCAAGCGGCCCCTTAGTACGCCTATGGCTTTGACCGGCCCTGGCTGGCTGTCTGCAGGACGGAAAACAACTGCAGCTTACTCGCTCAACTTGGGGAGGGTTTGGGGTTGTTGCCGGTCTGAGGTGATTTGCGAAAAATCTATAAGCCCTACACCAATGAGGGTTACATTTTCTGAATCCAGACAAAAAGACCTACATTTTGATGTATAATTTGTCTACGTAGAGTGAAAATTGAGCGAGTATGCTGAAGTTGTTTGGTCTTTTTCGCATAAGTTTGACTTTGGGGTTGTTGCCGGTCTGAGGTGATTTGCGAAAAATCTATAAGACCTACACCAATGAGGGTTACATTTCCTAAATCCAGGCAGAAATACCTACGTTTTGATGTATAATTTGTGCACGTAGAGTGAAAATTGAGCAAGTAGGCTAAAGTTGTTCTGTGTTTTTTGGAGAATTTTGTCACCATGGTAACTGAAAATGGCGTGATGAGAAAACGATAAAAGATATCCACATTCCGTTTGCACTTCTGAATAGATCAAAGATATATCTACAAACTGGAAGTTAAACGATGTTCGTAGGTGAAAGCATGACGACACAATAGAGTGTTGAAAATGACCATTTTTCGGTGGTTTTTAGCAAATGTTGTTCCAACCGTAACTGGAAATGACGTCAAGTGCAAAAAGCCTGCATCGCGTTGTCGAGACGAACGTTTCGATATATAGTAAGTGGGGGTACACCCTACGGTTCGGCCTGTAAAAATTTGGGGGCCCCCCCATTGCACCGGTGGGCCCAAGCAGCCCCTTAGTACGCCTATGGCTTTGACCGGCCCTGAATGGATGGCTGCAGCACAAAAAACCCCCCAAACAACTCGCTGAATTTGGGGAAGGTTTGGGGTTGTTGCCGGTCTGAGGTGATTTGCGAAAATTCTATAAGTCCTACACCAATGAGGGTTACATTTCCTGAATCCAGACAAGAAGACCTACGTTTTGATGTATAATTTGTGCATGTAGAGTGAAAATTGAGCAAGTAGGCTAAAGTTGTTTGTTGGTTTCTGGATAATTTTGTCACCAGGGTAGGTGAAAATGGCGTGATGAAAAAAATCTATAAGTCCTACAGCAATGAGGGTTACATTTTCTGAATCCAGACAAAAAGACCTACGTTTTGATGTATAATTTGTCTACGTAGAGTGTAAATTGAGCGAGTTGGCTAAAGTTGTTTGGTGTTTTTCGCATAAGTTTCACTTTGGGGTTGTTGCCGGTCTGAGGTGATTTGCAAGAAATCTAAAAGACCTACACCAATGAGGGTTACATTTCCTGAATCCAGACAGAAATACCTATGTGTTGATGTATAATTTGTGCACGTAGAGTGAAAATTGAGCGAGTAGGCTCAAGTTGTTTGGTGTTTTTTGGAGAATTTTGTCACCATGGTAACTGAAAATGGCGTGATGAGAAAACGATAAAAGATATGCACATTCCGTTTGCACTTCTGAATAGATCAAAGATATATATACAAACTGGAAGCTAAACAATGTTCGTAGGTGAAAGCATGAGGACACAGTAGAGTGTTGTAAATGACCATTTTTCGGTGTTTTTTTGCAAATGTTGTTCCAACCGTAACTGGAAATGACGTCAAGTGCAAAAAGCCTGCATCGCGTCGTCGAGACGAACGTTTCGATATATAGTAAGTGGGGGTACACCCTACGGTTCGGCCTGTAAAAATTTGGGGGCCCCCCCATTGCACCGGTGGGCCCAAGCAGCCCCTTAGTACGCCTATGGCTTTGACCGGCCCTGGATGGATGGCTGCAGCACAAAAAAAAAACCAAACAACTCGCTGAATTTGGGGAAGGTTTGGGGTTGTTGCCGGTCTGAGGTGATTTGCGAGAAATCTGTAAGACCTACACCAATGAGGGTTACATTTCCTGAATTCAGACAAAAAGACCTACGTTTTGATGTATAATTTGTCTACGTAGAGTGAAAATTGAGCGAGTAGGCTAAAGTTGTTTGGTGTTTTTCGCATAAGTTTCACTTTGGGGTTGTTGCCAGTCTGAGGTGATTTGCAAGAAATCTGTAAGACCTACACCAATGAGGGTTACATTTCCTGAATCCAGACAAGAAGACCTACGTTTTGATGTATAATTTGTGCATGTAGAGTGAAAATTGAGCGAGTAGGCTCAAGTTGTTCGTTGTTTTTTGCATAATTTTGACTTTGGGGTTGCTGCCGGTCTGAGGTGATTTGCAAAAAATCTGTAAGACCTACACCAATGAGGGTTACATTTCCTGAATCCAGACAAAAAGACCTACCTTTTGATGTATAATGTGTGCATGTAGAGTGAAAATTGAGCAAGTAGGCTAAAGTTGTTTGTTGGTTTTTGGATAATTTTGTCACCAGGGTAGGTGAAAATGGCGTGATGAAAAAAATCTATAAGTCCTACAGCAATGAGGGTTACATTTTCTGAATCCAGACAAAAAGACCTACGTTTTGATGTATAATTTGTCTACGTAGAGTGAAAATTGAGCGAGTAGGCTAAAGTTGTTTGGTGTTTTTCGCATAAGTTTCACTTTGGGGTTGTTGCCAGTCTGAGGTGATTTGCAAGAAATCTGTAAGACCTACACCAATGAGGGTTACATTTCCTGAATCCAGACAGAAATGCCTACGTGTTGATGTATAATTTGTGCACGTAGAGTGAAAATTGAGCAAGTAGGCTAAAGTTGTTCTGTGTGTTTTGGAGAATTTTGTCACCATGGTAACTGAAAATGGCGTGATGAGAAAACGATAAAAGATATGCACGTTCCGTTTTCACTTCTGAATAGTTCAAAGATATATCTACAAACTGGAAGTTAAACATTGTTCGTAGGTGAAAGCATGACGACACCGTAGAGTGTTGAAAATGACAATTTTTCTGTGTTTTTTTGCGAATTTTGTTCCAACCGTAAGCCGAAACGGCGTCAAGTACAAAAAGCCCTGATCGCGGCGTCGAGACCAACGTTTCGATATATGGTATGTGGGGGTAGACCCTACGGTTCGGGCTGTATTAACGGTACTATAATAATAATAATAATAAAGAAACCCTTATTAGGTGCATAGCATAAGGCCTCCGCCATGCATTTTCAATGCATAGGCGGGCGCCTAATAATAATAATAAAGAAACCCTTATTAGGTGCATAGCATAAGGCCTCCGCCATGCATTTTCAATGCATAGGCGGGCGCCTAATAAAGAAATCCTTATTAGGTGCATAGCATAAGGCCTCCACCATGCATTTCCAATGCATAGGCGGGCGCCTAACTAGAATCGTTCAACTTCTGAAGAAGTTGAAGAAGGCGCCCGCCTGGTGGTGGGCGTGACCGTCAAAGGCAAAGCTTCCGAGTTCCTTGGTCGTAGGCTCTCATCGCTTGGGGATTTTAAAATCAAACCTTCTGAGTGAAAAGCATTTGTCTTGATCAAAACCTGCCGACCGGGAAAACTCTGCGTCTGCAGAGCTGCAAACTGCGTACTTCGATCTGAGACGCAGCTAATGAGCTAATTGGCGACAGCCGACGGTCAACGTTTCCCATTCATTTGCTACGGTAGTCCTAAACCACTACTGACATAATACACTTTTTGACCACAAGCGTCATTTTGGGGGCGTTGTTTCCACCTCTTCTCTTAGAGCCGTTTTTAATAGAAAGAAGAAAAGGCAAAAACGGTCCAAACAAAAGGTTCTAACGTTTACATTTGTAACCTCTGCCTTACATAAACACTAGAATTAAATCTTAATAAATAAAAGTATAGACAATTATTTCAGTAACTCGATTCAGTAAGAGAAATACAACATATACAGAGGTTGGACAATGAAACTGAAACACCTCTCATTTTAATGTGGGAGGTTTCATGGCTAAATTGGACCAGCCTGGTGGCCAATCATTAATTGCACATGGAACCAATAAGAGCAGAGTGTGAAGGTCGAATTAGCAGGGTAAGAGCACAGTTTTGCTCAAAATATTGCAATGCACACAACATTATGGGTGACATGGGTGAGTTCAAAGGAGGACAAATTGTTGGTGCACATCTTGCTGGATGTGTCAAAACTTTCTTCAATTGAATAAAAACAAAACTGAAGTAATAATATTTGGACCAATAGAGGAGAGATCAAAAGTTAGCACAGCTTCAGTCGCTTCAGCTAGAAACCACTGATCAGGCCCGAAACCTTGGTGTAGTGATGGACTCAGACCTGAACCTCCAAAAGCATTTACAGACAGTGACAAGGTCGGCTTTCTATCACCTGAGGAACTTTTCCAGGATTAAAGGACTAATGTCTCAAAAGGATCTGGAAAAACTAATCCATGCGTTTATATTTAGTAGAATAGATTACTGCAACGGTGTTTTCACAGGTCTGCCTAAAAAGTGGACCATACAGCTGCAGCGGATCCAGAACGCTGCTGCACACGTCCTCACTAAGACTAAGAAAGTAGAGCACATAACCCCAGTTCTAAAGTCATTACACTGGCTCCCTGTATCTCAGAGAATAGACTTTAAAATACTTCTGTTAGTTTATAAATCCCTAAATGGCTTAGCACCTAAATACATTGCAGACTTGTTATCAGTGTATCAACTTTCCAGACCACTAAGGTCTTCTGGCTCCAGCCTGCTCTGCATACCTAGAACCAGAAATAAACAAGGAGAAGCAGCATTTAGTTCCTATGCTCCACTGATCTGGAACAAACTTCCAGAAAACTGTAAAAGTGCAGAAAGCCTGAGTTCTTTTAAATCAAGATTACAAACACATTTGTTTAAAATTGCCTTTGACTGTTCTAGTTAAACTGTTTTACTGTTTTTAATGTTCTTCTTTGTTTCTACATTCTATCTCTACTTGCTTTTATTCTATTTTCTATCTACATTTTATTCCTACTTGCGTTTATTTTGCTATATTTTAATCATGTAAAGCACTTTGCATTGTCTCTGTACTGAATTGTGCTATATAAATAAATTTCCCTTGCCTTGCATCTGTGACCAAGACAGCAAGTGTTTGTGATGTATCAAGAGCCACGGTATCCAGGGTAATGTCAGCACACCACCAAGAAGGACGAACCACATCCAACAGGATCAACTGTGGACACACGAGGAAGCTGTCTGAAAGGGATGTTCGGGTGCTAACCCGGATTTATCCAAAAAACATAAAACCACGGCTCCCCAAGTCACAGCAGAATTAAATGTGCACCTCAACTCTCCTGTTTCCACCAAAACTGTCCGTTGGGAGCTCCACAGGGTCAATATCCACGGCCAGGCTGCTATAGCCAAACCTTTGGTTACTCGTGCCAATGCCAAACGTCGGTTTCAATGGTGCAAATCTTGGGCTGTGGACAATGTGAAACATGTATTGTTCTCTGATGAGTCCACCATTACTGTTTTCCCCACATCCGGGAGAGTTACGGTGTGGAGAAGCCCCAAAGAAGCGTACCACTCAGACTGTTGCATGCCCAGAGCGAAGCAGTGATGGTTTGGGCAGCCATATCATGGCATTCCCTTGGCCCCATACTTGTGCTAGATGGGTGCGTCACTGCGTGGACTTGTTGTTGATTTTTATAATAAAAAGATTTCCCTTTTACACAACATTATGAATAACCTCAGAGTTTAAGAAAAGTATTTGCAATTTCAACAGTACTTTTACTCAGTTAAACATTTATTTAAGTGCATTATACATAGGAACTGGTCACAGTGATTGTAAGATGTTGAAAAACATTTATTCACAGTTTTTGCAAATAATATAAGTTTTAATTTCGGCCGGTGACGTCACCACAGGCCGCCGCTGCAAAATAAAGCGCTACATTGTTATTCCTTTGCTGGTGCTGAGCTGGAGCCAAAGCAAACCAGAGTGGTCAACTTCTTTAGTGCTTTGTGCATGTTTGTGCCGTTAAAATTAACGTTTGTGCTACTTTGGTTTCGGAGATATTATGAATTTTAATTTCAGCCGATGACGTCATCCCAGACCGCCGTTTCAAAATAAAGTGCTACGTTTTTCTTTCTTTGCTGGTGCTGAGCTGGATCCAAAGCAAACCACAGTGGGCTATTTTTTCAGTGCTTTGTTTGTGCAAAAACAACCTTGGAATAAAATAAAATAAAGTTTTCATTAAGATTTGCAGCCCAATAGTTTTTGGGGAGCGTTAAGTTTTTAATATTTTGTGCTGAGCTCAATACACAACAAACCAAATTGGTCTATATTTTTAGGCATTTCTAATTCAATCTATATGCTTTATACTTTCAGCTGATAACACAGTCAATATATTCATAGTTGAACAATATTTCCCACTTCATGCATAAAGCCAATAAAAAGTGGAATGGTCCTTCAGCCTTATTAAAGGTTTAGCTTAGGTGGACAAAGGAACGTTTTAGGAGATCGTTCCTTACAGTGTTGTTATACTTTATAGGCTGACCAGTGTGATTTATTTTTTGCAGTTTTTCTGTTATTGATTTTAGTTTGGGTATGTTTTCTGCGTTATATAAGCCTGTATACTTTAATTGCCCTTTTGTTAGGTGCAGACACCCCCAAATCTCCCTATTGTAGAGCAATAAAGGTTTGCTATTCTAATTAATTCAGAGGAGTAATGAACTATGACTACTAAGATCAACTATAACCAAGTTACTGTTTGAAAATGTTATAAACATTATACTCTCGAAGAAGAATAAACCCTTCTGATTAGGAAAAATAGACTTTATGAAAACAGTTGAACATTCTAATAAATGAAATGCCTTTTTTGGTGGCTCACTTGACATTGCTATCTAAAGTAAAGTTCTTTAAATGAGACAAAATAAATCATAATATTTATTCAGGAATAAAGTACAAAACAATATAACACACATTTTACAATAGCAGCTAAAACAACTTGCATGATAAAAGAAAAATATAAAATTAAAAACTGCTTTCTTGAGAAAAGTGTTGAGACCAAACGGTAGATCTGACCACATCTTCTTACACAATTGAGGAACATCATTAAGGACGCCAGCCATCCTGCACAGAGACTGTTCCAGCCTCTCCCCTCAGTCAGGAAACTAAAAAAACAAACAAAAACATGTTTCCCAATAGATCTTTGCCAATAAGCAGGAATATATAAATCATTTTATAAGAATGCTGTAGGGGGGGGGGGAGGCTCGGTAGATGACACAACTTCATAGTAATGTTAATGATTTATCAGTAGAAATACATTAAAAAGACTTACGTTTTTTCCAGTGTTGGCAATAACATATGATTTACCGTAGCACTTTATTTTGAAGCGGCGGGCTGGGATGACGTCATCGGTTGAAATTAAAATTCATAATATCTCCGAAACCAAAGCAGCAAAGATAATTTTAACGGCACAAACCTGCACAAACGAAGCACTAAAAAAAGTAGCCCAGTTTGATCGGATTCGAAGGAAAATGGGGAGATGGTGAATTCTGGATGACCATAACAAATATTCTTTAATATCTTCAAAACCAAAACAGCACAAACGCTAATTTTAACGGCAAAAACCTGCACAAACGAAGCACTAACCATTCCGTCTATTTAACTGGGTTTTTTCTGTGGGTGGGGTGTCAGCTTCACGATCTCTCCTCCGCTGCAGCGCTGCTGTTAGGCTTTTACTTCCATCCCTCCAGACTTCCATAGGCCATTGACAAATTTAATGAAAAGTAACTTAAAATTATCCTTAAAAGACAAAATGTTGAAAAGTCAAAGGGCTTATTTAACGCTTTGAGAACATATCTTGTATTCGGCCACAAAATCAACAATAGTAAAATGATCTTTTAAGCTTATAAGACCATTTTTAAGATGCCAATACGTGTAGCATATAGCTCAGTGGCGTGTAGACTAGCCACCGCATTTCTACCATAATATAAAACCGACATTAAATAAACGACTCACCGTCACGTAGTTGCAAAGAAAACACCCAATGGAACCTTTCGTCTGGGTTAATTGGACTCGATTCAACAATATCCTTCAGTAATTTAGGAAAAACGGCAGCACTAGCACTGCAAGCATTAGCAGCCACAACATGGAGGAGTTCACCTCTGACCCGGAACTCAAAGAGTACTGCTTGTTGTCTGCTCACACAGCGCCACTCGTGGACAGTATAGGAACTGCAGGAACGAAGTACGTCTTTTTCAGTAATCATTGTTGAATGATGATAATGCATTTGGCTGCCGCGTTTGACACCTCTGCTCTATACCATACTAATAAAATGATTGTGGTCTAAAACCAGGTGTTTCAGTTTAATTGTCCAACCCCTGTAGATGACTTATTTTCTAGCGATTATTTCTGTCACGAGGACATAATGCAGTGTTGTGCTGGCAGCCATCCCAACTAATAAAAATAAGATTTTTGATGGTGCTGTGTGGTGTGTCACATATATATATATATATATATATATATATATATATATATATATATATATATATGTGACACACCACACAGCACCATCAAATGGCAAAAGATGGCCTGGAACTGGCTGGAACAGGGGTTATTATTCCAGCCTCCTACAAGACACACAATCATATTAACATACTGTGTTTAAGAGCTCCTAAACTGATGTTGAGGCATGATACTTTCAGACAGGAGTAGTCTGTAAATTTGTGTCTGAAAAGGTGCAATCTCTGTATTTTGATCTGAGAGAGCTCCTAAACTGATGTTGAGGCATGATACTTTCAGACAGGCGTAGTCTGTAAATTTGTGTCTGAAAAGGTGCAATCTCAGTATTTTGATCTGAGACGCAGCCAATGAGGTGATTTCCAACAGCCGACAGTCAAGGGCAAAACTTCGTGTCTGCAAAGCTGCAAACTCTTGTTAGACGCTGCAGCGCTCCAAACTCCGTATTATGCCTGCTAATGAGCTAATTGCCAACAGCCGAGAGGAGAAGGTCTGCTGCAAACTCTTGTTAGACGCTGCAGCGCTCCAAACTCCGTATTGTGCCTGCTAATGAGCTAATTGTCAACAGCCGACAGGAGAAAGGTCTGAAGCGAAGCAGTATGGAAAATTGGTGTTATTAAAACATGATTAAATACTTGAATGTAGCATGATAAAATTAAATATGTGAATAAAAAAGTTAAAGGCATGAGGTGAACTGTATTGATTTAAATTAAAAAGTCGTTTTTTAAAGCCAAAGGGAAATGAAATATTGGGTGACAATGTAATTCTCTGAAATTGGCACAGCTTGGAGTCGAACCTACGATCTTCTGCTTTGCAGCCCGACACCTAACCCACTCCCCCATAACACCAGTGCCGTGCTCAGCCGCGCATTTTTGAAAGGTCAACTGTGTTGAAGAAGTGGTTTTTGGTGAATTTTGTTCCAACCGTAAGCCGAAACGGCGTCAAGTACAAAAAGCCCTGATCGCGGCGTCGAGACCAACGTTTCGATATATGGTATGTGGGGGTAGACCCTACGGTTCGGGCTGTATTAACGGTACTATAATAATAATAATAATAATAAAGAAACCCTTATTAGGTGCATAGCATAAGGCCTCCGCCATGCATTTTCAATGCATAGGCGGGCGCCTAATAAAGAAACCCTTATTAGGTGCATAGCATAAGGCCTCCGCCATGCATTTTCAATGCATAGGCGGGCGCCTAATTATAAAGAAATCCTTATTAGGTGCATAGCATAAGGCCTCCGCCATGCATTTTCAATGCATAGGCGGGCGCCTAATAAAGAAATCCTTATTAGGTGCATAACATAAGGCCTCCGCCATGCATTTTCAATGCATAGGCGGGCGCCTAATAAAGAAATCCTTATTAGGTGCATAACATAAGGCCTCCGCCATGCATTTTCAATGCATAGGCGGGCGCCTAATAATAACAATAATGTTATGTTCAGTGTTTTTTCGCTAATCCACCTCTTATATCTTTCAATCCTTATGTAATTTTGTCTGTGTTGTGTGCACCTGCCTGTTGCTTTAATCCTATAAATTTCCCCGTTGTGGGATAAAAAAAGGATTAGCTAATGTTATCTTATCGTAAATAACACTTTTTAATATATGTACTGGGTTCTTTCAAGGTCTTAATTACATTTTCTGTGTGGGCTCTAGTAACATATGATAGATAATATCTACTTTGAAAGTTAACATGAACTGCTGCTGAAGATGACCACTGATCTACCTGGATGTTCCCTGGAGGACTGAAACGCCTCAGTTAGAGACGTCTGTGGGTCTGTCGGGGCAATGACAGAAGTTTCGTCTTCTCTCCGTTTCTGTGGCTCGACGTTTTCTTGCTCATGTTTTTTCACGTGCTTAGATAAATTTGTTGTGTTTCCACTGAAATTAACCGGCTTTTTACAAAACATACAGCTTGATTTCATTTACGGTATTAAAATAAAGCCAAATGGTGCTACTTCCCCTGTTCATGTTTTTCCGCTGCTGCGGTCTCTCTCAGCAACGCGATTGTTTGTGTGTTGAGTTTGTGTGAGAGCTGAGTGGGCGGGCCAAGCTGAGCCTGCGTGCTGATTGGCTGGCGCCGCTGAGCCATGTATGAGAGGGGAGGGGGAGCAGCAGATTGCTGCCGTGACAGCGTGCTGCAGTCAGCGCGCGTGCTGACTGACACTGACTGAAAGCATGTGAGCAACATGCGTTAATGCGCGATAAAATAAATATCGCCGTTAATAGTCTAATGAATTAACGCGAAATTAACGCGTTAAATTGCCCAGCCCTACCTATTATACAACTTACTCTGTTTCAAAAAATCAAATATAGCCTGATATCCTCTGCTTCCCGATTCCTTTTGCAGTAAATCAACAATATTAAATTTCCTTTTCATATTATTAAGGTTGAACGCTGGAGATAGGCACCAGCAACCCCCGCGACCCCATGAGGGATTAAGCGGGTCAGAAAATGGATGGATGGATGGATATTATTAAGGTTCCTAATTAACTTGTTTCTCTGAATCATATAATTCCGACAACTCAAAATAACATGTTCCACTGTCTCATCTTCCCTGCAGTCACATTTCCCTGTCTGATGTTTCCCTATCAAAAATAGTGATCTATTCAATCCAGTGCGCCCGATTCTAAGTCGTGAAACAATTATCTCTTCTCTACTGTTTCTTTCTGTTCTTCTCATTTGTCCAATTCTCTTTTGGATTTTGTAAAACCACCTTCCTTTCTTTTCTTCTACCCATAGCTTTTGCCACCTCTCTTCTGTTTTTTGTTTAACTATACCCTTTATTTTTGTTATACTAAAATTAACATTAATATCTATCCCTACCTTATTGGTACTCTCCTTAGCCATCCTGTCTGCCGTTTCATTCCCCTTTGTTAGGATATCAATGAGGTCAAGTGGAACGAGCTGTTTATCCCAGAACTGCATGGCACACTTAGATGGCACCGACCCAAAAAGATTGGCACATGTCTATCAGATACCACCCCGGAGGTGACACAGTTTCTCTGCTGATGTCACAGTTTGGATGTGTACAGCCCTTGCATGGGTGTGTACCTAGATACCTATATAATGTTTGTGTGATGAGCAATCGGGGTTTCCTGCCGATCAGGAGCCCATCAGCGCTGGTGTGACTGTAACTGTTTCTCTGTCTTTACGTAGATAAAATATAACTAAAAGTATACTTGTCTGTTTTATGCGTCCTACATTCAAGGTAATAAGTAAGTGGGGGTCGCCTGACTGGGTAAAACGAGCTGGGTCCACTGAGGGTGTTTCACCGTAGACGCGGCACGGTGAAAACAATAACAAATTGGTGTTTCCGCCCGGTTCCAAAAGGCGGCGTACCACCTTTCGTTTTCCGGCCAGGACGTCATTCCAGAGGAAAAACACAGAAAAAGGTAAGGAGATTCCATTTATCTCCCAGTTTCTTTTTCTTCCGAGAAGGGCCGACTTTTTGCACTCCTAAAGGCAGAGAAAAGTTTGAGGATAATTGTTTGCAAACGTGTCGAGAAGAACTTGGGATTTGCGTGCAGTCACAGAGGTGAAAGTCCGGGAGACCCTGGCCAGGTCTCTGAAAATACTGTGAACTTTGAGAATGTGGGTTTAGAAGGTTCCCTTGTTAGGCACAGAGGAAAATACGTGTTCCTCTGTGTTTAGCATAAAAAGCTGCCATTCTGACAGGCACGCCATTACGCGTGGCTTATAAAACATCGTGTAGCCTAGAAATGCGGGTTTAGAGCCCCTTATTTTCCGTGAGGACGAACATAAAATTCTTTGTTTTCACGGAAATATAAAAGCTGCCTTTTCGAAAAACGAGCGCGTACAGACGAAGAAAGAAAGTAAGGCCAGTGAGTTCTAGAAATCTTTTTATAAGAAACCGTGACCTGTTGTGGAAACAGGAAGACCGGAATAAACCCGTGAGCTGGACGCATACACAACCAGCAAGACCGAAGAAAGAGTACGTACAGAGTTAACTAAAGCTTGGCCATAAAGGGTGAATGTGTGTGTGTGTGTGTGTGTGAGACACGTTACTGACATTGAGCCAGTGAAATTGAAGGGTTTTTGGTGATGCAGAGGGGCCTCTGCCAGAAGCCCAGATGTGCACTCACTATTTGCAAATGTTAAAAAATAGACTAGCCCAAGCACAGGTAAAAACGGCTGGTGCTGGTGAGTTTGCTAGGGAAAAAATGCCAAAAAGAGGAAATCAAAATAGCAGGCTTGATAAAACTAACCGAACTTTATTTCAGCATATGCTTCTCGGGCCTCGACAAACAACAACAAGAGAGCGAAAGTCTGCAGGGGGTAAGTGAATCATCTTCTTTCAAACAAGAAGGTAAGTACACAACTCCTCCAGTTATTCCGGACAGGTCTCCTTCTGGTGCAGCCACTGTTATGCAAAACAATCTGTGTGGTGATACTAGAGAACTGTTATCCAAGGCCAGGAGTGTGGTGACTTCATCAGACCCTTCGGTGGAGGTGCCCGGTATGGAGTTATGTGCTGGGACACATGGCACACCGTGGAAGCTAAGGTCATCCCGCCTCCGGCGTTGGCCCAGCTAGCAGAAATAATCGCTGTGATCCGCGCTTGCGAACTGCATGAAGGTAAAAAATTACCTACGTAGTTAGAACAGTCCATGTCGACCTAAAACACTGGTTAAGAACGGATTTTTTAACCACAGCCGGAAAACCTGTCAAACACATTAATCACATGCTGCGCTTGAAAGAAGCCTTGACAAAACCTGAATGCGTGGCGGTCATTAAATGCGCGGATCATCAATCTGGGGCCTCGAAAATAGTGATGGGGAACAACGCTGCTGATTCAGCCGCAAAAACAGTGGCTGATTATAAGAGAACTGTAAAGGCAACAGCACAGAGGGTTCAGTCCCCCGTTGTTGTATGGGACACGGGGCTGGTGGAGGTCATTGACATGCAAAAAGCTGCAGCACCTCAGGAAAAACAGGCATGGGTTGAAAAAGGGGCAAAACAGGACGAACAGACGGGTGTATGGAGGTCACATAATGGGAGACTTGTGGCCTCCTCGGCGCTTCTGTTGCTTCTTTGTGAAGAAGCACACCACAGGGGCCACCAGTCCAGTGAAAAACTGCTAAGGCTAATTAGCCAAAGTTGGTGGCACCCTTTCCTCAAGGATGTTTGTAAATATTTTGTAAATACTTGCTCCATTTGCTGCCATTACAACCCAAAGCGAACATTGAGAGTTGGAATGGGAGCATTTCCTGTTCCCAGCAAACCTTGGCAGGAGGTTGTTATTGATTTTGTGGACATGGGAAAAGACAAAAGGGTGAAAGGATGTAGATATTGGCTTGTTTGTGTTGATACCTTCACCAGGTGGGTTGAAGCCACGGCCACCAAAACCGAATCTGCACGAGAGGTCATTAATTGGCTAATTAATGACCTGATCCCACGTTATGGTGCTCCACTCAGCATCTGTTCAGATAACGGAACACACTTCACCTCGGACTCCCTAAAACAAGTGGAGGAGTACTTTGGGATCAAACAGAAGTTTGGCTCAGCATATCATCCAGCCTCGCAAGGACTTGTAGAGAGGACAAATCGCACAATCAAAGAGCAATTGGCTAAAGTTTGTGCTGATACTGGAATGACATGGCTGACTGCGCTGCCCTTCGTGATGTTCTCAATTAGATCATCACCCACTGATCGCATTGGGCTGTCTCCCCATGAACTTTTGACAGGAAGGACAATGCCCTGTCCTTTCACTTCCTCTCTCCAACAGGGCTGTGAACCCAGTCTAGATCTACAACGAGAGGAGCTAACGCATTATGTCCAACAATTTCAGTCTGCTGTGAAGTTTTTGTCTCACAACACACAGGAAGCCCTGACTGGAGAACCAAAGGGAGAGACTCCGGAGCAGATTGCCCCTGGGGAGTGGATATACAGAAAAGTTTTCCACAGAACTTGGTAAGACCCCAGGTGGATTGGACCCTTTAAGGTGGTATGCTCAACCACTTACAGTTTGAAGGTTTGGCTCGACGAAGCTGAAACCAAGGTAAGCAGATCTTGGCACAAATCACACTGTAGAAAGGGCACACCTTCCACAGAGAGGAACCTCAGAGACATCAGAAAGCACCTGAGGGATATTGGAGAAAACATTGAGGAGTAAGAATGTTGCTGTGCTGCAGCAAAACATTGAGGGGAGGATGGTCCAGTTTGATTTTATTTTTCTTTGTTTCTGGTTTAATCCATTGCTACTCAGTGTGACGGACCCTTTATGTGCTGCTGAACACGCGCGAATACAGGGCGAAAAGGGCCCCAGATGTAATCTGCATTCTAACAAAACTGATCTTTCTTTACCTGCAACAAAACAAAGTGTGCAACTGCCATTGTTTCAGACTCACAGTGCTACAGGACAGGTGAATGCAGTTGTTTACAACCCTCTATCATGTGCTGACAGTGTTCAGCTGAGGAACATGCTCCCTGATCCAAGAAAAGGGGAGCACCTTTGGATCAAAGTATTCTTGAAGATTTTGAGCGGGTATGTATTGGCTATTGGTGATGTGAGGACTGGCTTAACAGCATACCTGGAACCACATGAGGTACATGCGGTTGAAGTTTCTGCTGGAACTGACAAACTAGGAGCAGCTGCTCCTTTGGCCCCGGTGGCACGGCAACTTTGGAGCACACTGAGGACGTTTTATCCGGTAAGTACGTATTCTGACCTTTTTAAATGACACTACACGTTGTGCAGGGGAGACGGCTTCAGCATATGCGAACAGAATGTTGAAAGTATGGGAAGACCAGACGGGCTCTTGCCCGTTATCAGTCACGCTGCAGCAACTCTTTAAACAGGCAATGTTAAAGGGTCAAACAGAGGATGTTAAGGAGAACATGGACAGAATGTTTGCGAGTTATGATATGCCATTAGATCAATGGATGGCTGCTTTGGCACATCAGCTGGATATGGATGAAAAGAACATGAAGCAACTTAGCAGTGATTTACAGAAGTTAGAACAACAACTCTTAGCTGAACAGCTAAAAAAGCTGAGAGACAAACAAAGTAAAAGGAGGAAGAAGAAGAATGTTGCAAAAGCTCAGATGGTTATTGCCCCGACACCTGTGTTTGGTGCAAACCAGTTTGTGGGGCACCTCCCTCCAGATGTCCAATTTCAGATGTATCAGAGACCTCCATGGGGACAAATTCCAAGAAGAGATACACCGCAGTACAGAAATCATAGAAAGGGACCAACGAAAGATTATGATGTGCCCTTGTGCTGGGCGTGTGGTTGGCCAGGGCGTTTTGGAAGAGGCTGCCATAACCGTCGCTAGGATCTGACCAGCCCTTCCTCCCTGTCAGAAAAAGCAGGCCTGCACGTGTTTGTCTGTCTGAATGTCATCGGTTGTATGTAACTGTATGTATTTGTGTATCGTATGTAACTAAACGTTCGTCTGTGTGAAGTAATGTTCATGGTTTCAGAATGTTCATTTGTTTTGGGAGAACTGCAGCTCTGTAATTCAAATGACGTTTTTAATCCTGAACTATGTTAACTAAAGGTGAAGAAAGGAAAAGAGAATAATTTTAGAACATTAATAAAATGGCGAACAGCATATGGGGAGAATATGGGAGATTGTTTGGGAGAAATGGAACTGGATGGAATATGTTTTAAAGGGAGATTTTTAACTGAGGATTTTACAGCTGCCTAAAGAGAAAAATTTAAGAGCATTAAGATATCAGGAGGCTACATTAAGCATGTCATCAGTTACAAAATCATCTTATGTTCCGCTGAGCTGAGGCGAACGTCAGAGGAACAGTTCAGCCTGAAACAGGACAATAGATATGATAAACAAATCTGACCTTGATGTAAACATCGAAATGCGATTTTGGAACTGGGGCAGTGTATTGTTTCTGGGGCACGAACAGAATATTAGCAAAAAGGAGGGCAGTTCCAGATTTGAACGGGTTGAAGTTGTAATTCTAATCTTGTTTTTGTTTTGGACGGTGTTTTTCGAATCTGAATCACAGGGGGAAACCCTCAAAGGGAGAGAGACACTAGAAGTTCATAAAGTTAAAGAGAAAATCATTGCTAGTGCTCACAAATAACTAAGTCAAGTCACTTTAAGAAAGTAGATCAGTAGAGATTTGGAATGTTGTATATATTGAAAAGCATTAATAATTAAATTTGCATGATCAAAACTTGACTCCCGCCTAATCCAGTTTTAATCAAATTTTGGACAAAAATCTGCATAGAGGTTTCATGGGGAATGTGATGCTACAAGGTTAAGAGAAATATGTTATTATTGAAATTATACAAAGAAGTTGAACTATCTGTAAAAATATTTTGCTTGGATACATTTTTTAAGGGATCAAGATCTGGGGTAAAGGTGAAGAACTTTAAGAATAGTTCGTTTTAGAGGGAACGATGTGGTTGATTTTGTTTTGAGACAGTTTTACTGTAATTTTTGTTTTAAAATTTTTCTTTTCAACTTATGTACACTACACTACGAATGATTTTGGACAATTCTTGTATTAGACAGTTTAATTTTGGGAAAAAATCCAAATTGGCAAAATGCTGGCAGAATTCCTTGTGGTTTCAGACACAACGATTCGAGAAAGAAGATTCATGGACAATGCTCGTCCTGGAACGATGTTGTGCTGCTGAACTGAGACATGAGGACTGAAAATGGACAACTAATTGCGGGGGCAAAGACAGAGGCATCGGATAACCTTCAATGGACCGCAACACGAAGCAAAGATGAGTTGGCAGACACCCCTTCTGCATTTCACATCAGATTTTCCTGTACACAATTAAAAAACAAAACACACATTAGAAACAAACACATTGGCGGAGGAGCTTAGGAGAAAACTTTCAGATTAAAAGCAATCAAGATTATTAATAAACCCCTAGGATGTTAATTGTTTTAAGTGAGAGCTGTTATTATCGAGCGATAAGAGGGTCAAACGCATTCGGACAAGAGGTTCTGGTCTGGAAACAAAGATGGTAGAGATTTGAGGCGCTGATAAGAAGGATTTTCTTTTACTTTTCTAACAAAGTTTTTATTTAAATCATCCAAAACATATATAAATATGTTTTGGAATTTTATTAACCCCACAAGGGGTTTGAATAAGATTCAAAGAGGCACCTTTAAGATACGACAAGCTTCGCACACACAACGTGCACGAGAAAAAATAGGGGACATTGCTAAAAGAAATTAATTTTGCACCAAAATGTTAATTTACCTGATGAAAGCATAGAGCAGCTTAAGAAACCTAAACAGGCTTGACAACTTATGAATATTGGTGATTAAAGCAACGACTGGGATACATAGAGGGGCCGTTTAAACGTCAAAAGGAAAGTGGATAAGAACAATGTATGCAATTCAGATGACATGGGAAAAAGTACACTTACATCAATGAGCGATAATTATGATCATGAAAAAACTAGTGGGCGAAAAAGTTGAAGTAGGCGTTACAGCAACAGTTAATAGCATAAACTAATCAATGAATGAACAAGTGAGCAAGCCCCAATTTTTCAATATAAGCAGAATAAACTCTGAGACCTTAAAACTACCTGTTCAAGCAAAGGAGAAATTGTGAGCACAACATTTACTGGGTATCTTAAAGTAAGCAGAGGCACAAATAAGAACCAAATAATTAGGATGCCTGTAAAATCTGCCACTCCGGCAGACATCAATAAAGCACCACAAAGGTTAAGGATTTAAATGGATAAAACTGCAAGATTAGAATAATGACTTATTCTACTAAATAACATGGGTAAATTAGGGATTAAAGCACCAGTGAAAATAGTTTGGAGTTGTACACAGTTACCTAAAAGGTTTGAGGAGACTTAACATCTCTCTATTTGAACACAAAATAGCACAATAGTTGTTAAAACATCCAGAAGGAAAAAAAACACATAAACAGAGTTTAGCCAACTATTAACCTTGAGGTCTTTTAGACCAGGATAATCTAACGATTATCCTCTTGCGTACATGCAGAAAAGAAATGAGGTCAATTAGATTAGTTGGACGTTTGGTATCTGGTCAGGACAGCAGAAGCGACTCCTGGACACAAGATGATGATAAGAGGATAAGAGCTTGAACATGATATCAATGCATGAAGGTCGGCTCTGAGGAACATCAGAGCTGCAATGGCACCCGTCAGTGAAACTCCTGCTGTGCTACAAAACATCTTGAACAGGACTATGCAGGACTGCTTTGCTTCACAGGTGATGGAATTCAACTACAAGGTTTCACGAACATGACATGGAGAGGTTGGCGTTCAGGAAACGCACCTAGAACACACTCTTGGACTCTTAACAAAAGAACATTTGAAAATGGGGATTCAACAATATGCAACTTGGGGTAAATGGGCTCTAAAAGGGACACTTAACAGGAGATAAACTGAAAGCCTGGGCTTACGACGAGAGATATTTCACAGACAAGGGGTGTGGGACACCCAGGAATGGCTGCTGTGGTTTGAAAATGTCAGAGATTTGTCGCAGGTGGTGGAGTGTTTCGATGGCCCAGGCGCTTGGATCCAGGTTGGACCGAGGAGACGACGTCGTGTTCCCACAGGGATTACCTGTAACCTAACACTGACTGTGAACATTTTTGTTTTTGGGTTTGCTGGGGTTGCCAAAAGGAGCATCGGAGAGGACTTTCTCTATCCTGACCAGGTTCACACTTAAAATGCAAAGAACAGAATTATAGAGGCCTAAACAGATACGGACACAGAGAAGTGTTTACACAAAGAACTCCAATAATCCACGGATTAAAATGCAGATACTAAGGCTAAACAAAGAATTAGAAGAAGGGCAAAACTTAATGCTGATCATTTAACAACGGGTGGTCAATATTTAAGAGGGTTTAAAGGAACTGCACAGTTACTTCAATAATCACAACAGACAGTGATTGGTGAAACAAAAAGGCAAATTCTAGAATGGGGATTTTTAATCTGCTGGGACAAGACGGTGCAAACTTAAAATAAGTATTCATAGATCACTGGGTGATTATAATTTAACGGATACATATCCTAAATTTGTAAGAACGCAGAAAAAGAGTTAATAATAATAATAGATGAATGAAAATGTAAGAAAATCACTCGGAGTAATGTCTGCTTAAAGTTTTTCAAGGGTAAACTAAACACATGAGAACAAGAACAAGATACTTGTTAAAGGGTTGGTTTACTTGGGGATATAATTATGCTTGGATGTATTATCCATTAAACTAATGTTAGATGACTGAAACAGGTTTAAAGTCTCATAAAAAAATCTATCTAGAGCAGTGTGGAGCAGTTAAATGTTCAGGGGGAGATGTTGTTAAAAGAAAAACAATGAGTTACTGCTGACGGCTCACCCGTTACTACCATCTAATGTAGAACAGATTACTAGATCAATGTGTGCTTCTGTGCTTTTTTGTCTCTCTTGTTGTGTCTCTGCTCTGTCTTCTGTAACCCCCAGTCGGTCGAGGCAGATGACCGTTCATACTGAGCCCGGTTCTGCCGGAGGTTTTTTTTCCCCGTTAATGGGTGGTTTTTCTTCCCACTGTCGCTTCATGCTTGCTCAGTATGAGGGATTGCAGCAAAGCCATGTACAATGCAGACGACTCTCCCTGTGGCTCTATGGTTCCCCAGGAGTGAATGCTGCTTGTCGGGACTTTGATGCAATCAACTGGTTTCCTTATATAGGACATTTTGACCAATCTGTATAATCTGACCCAATCTGTATAATATGATTGAACTTGATTTTGTAAAGTGCCTTGAGATGACATGTTTCATGATTTGGTGCTATATAAATAAAATTGAATTGAATTGAATTGAATTGCTCACAGCATACTACAGTTTAAAGGCTTGTTTCAAACAAGATTTAAACAGGGGGACATAAAATGCAACCAGGGTTGCTTACAAAAGCTATCTGATAAAACAAGCAGAAATAAGAAAAAAAAAGAAATAAGGAAAGTTAATGGGGTTAGAATTGCTCTTCGCTTTGGGTGATTGGTTTGATGCACGTCAAGCTGAAACTGGTTCACAGAACTATTTCCTGTCTCCGCCCTGGGCTACACCCACTTCCTGAATAGCAACCAATTACGACTTTGTGTGCGCTAGGGGCATGCACACCCTTCCTTTTTCCGAGTTGAGTTTTTCAAAATAAGACAAGAAGTACACAGGGTTGCTTCTGATTAATATCACAACATTATTCTGCAAATATATATAGTAGAGCTTTCTTTTACAAACTTAAGGGTTTTTCTGTTGGTCTTTATTAACAATAACACCTTAATCGCGTTATGTGCTGTAACCCATACAAAGTTTACTGTTAGCCCCATCATATTTATTCTGTAAAGTGTTTGTTGTATTTCAATTAATCTATATCAGGTCTACTGTCTGATTGATTATTTTGCAAACTGACTAATGAAGAACTAGAATCTGAGCAAATGATAAATTTTAATGGTCTTACCTCTTCCATCCGTTGAACTGCTAAAAGCAAAGCAAGCATTTCTCCTGTAGACACCGAGACTCCATCACTAATCCTTTTCCCTACCTTAATTTGAAACGGTGATACAATAAATGCTATCCCTACCCTATTAGCTGTATTTTTTATGCATCTGTGTATATTTGCATATAGTTATAATATTTATTTAAGTATTCTTGTACTATATATTTATTCATAATATGTAATTTATCTCCTACAAAGACTTGAACATACTGTAGGGATTAAGGGGAAAGCATTAGGCTGGTTTAAATCTTATCTGTCGGACAGATTCCAGTTTGTTCATGTTAATAATAAATCTTCCTCAAACTCTAGGGTCACCTGTGGAGTACCACAGGGTTCAGTCCTTGGACCAATTCTCTTTACTATATATATGCTTCCGATCGGCAAAATTATCAGACAGCATGGGATTAATTTCCACTGTTATGCAGATGACACTCAGCTATATTTATCCATAAATCCTGATGAATCCAATCAATTACTTCGACTGCAGTCATGTCTTGATGACATCAAAAGCTGGATGACTTTAAATTTCCTGCATCTAAATTCTGACAAGACCGAAGTTGTAATCTTTGGGCCAGAGTCCTCAAAAAATAAACTTCTTAACCAATCACTTAATCTGGATGGCATTATCTTGGCCTCTGGTAATAAAGTAAAAAATCTTGGTGTTATTTTTGACCAAGACATGTCATTTAAATCCCATATTAAACAGGTTTCCAGAGTTTCCTTTTTTCACTTCCGGAATATCGCCAAAATTAGAAACATTCTGTCCAGGAGTGATGCTGAAAAACTAGTCCATGCATTTGTTACTTCAAGGTTGGACTATTGTAATTCTTTACTATCAGGAAGTCCACAAAATGCAGTTCAAAGCCTTCAGCTGATCCAAAATGCTGCAGCAAGAGTTCTGATGAAAATCAACAAGCGGGATCATATTTCTCCTATTTTAGCTTCCCTTCATTGGCTTCCTGTTAAATCAAGAATAGAATTTAAAATTCTTCTTCTAACGTATAAAGCCCTTAATAATCAAGCTCCATCATACATCAGAGCTCTGATTACCCCGTATGTTCCTAACAGAGCACTTCGCTCTCAGACTGCAGGTCTGCTGGTGGTTCCTAGAGTCTCTAAAAGTAGAATGGGAGGCAGATCCTTTAGCTATCAGGCTCCTCTCCTGTGGAACCAACTCCCAGTTTTGGTCCGTGAAGCAGACACTCTGTCTACTTTTAAGACTAATCTTAAAACTTTCCTTTTTGACAAAGCTTATAACTAGAGTGGCTTATGTTACTCTGAGCTACCTTTATAGTTTTGCTGCTATAGGCTTAGGCTACTGGAGGACATCAGGGCCTACTTTTCTCACTCTACTGATTTCTACTGTTCTCCAGATTTGCATTGCAGTACATTGAAATGACTGTTGTCATTTCAGCTTTTAACTTTTTGTTCTCTCTCTTTTTTCTTCATAGTAGGTAGACCTGGTCTGACGTTCTGTTGACTGTGAAATCATCCAGGGAGGATAGATCACCGACTATTACCATCTAATGTAGAACAGATTACTAGATCAATGTGTGCTTCTGTGCTTTTTGTCTGTCTTGTTGTGTCTCTGCTCTGTCTTCTGTAACCCCCAGTCGGTCGAGGCAGATGACCGTTCATACTGAGCCCGGTTCTGCTGGAGGTTTTTCCTTCCCGCTAACGGGTGTTTTTTCTTTCCACTGTCGCTTCATGCTTGCTCAGTATGAGCGATTGCAGCAAAGCCATGTACAATGCAGACGACTCTCCCTGTGGCTCTACGCTTCTCCAGGAGTGAATGCTGCTTGTCGGGACTTTGATGCAATCAACTGGTTTTCTTATATAGGAACATTTTTGACCAATCTGTATAATCTGACCCAATCTGTATAATATGATTGAACTTAACTTTGTAAAGTGCCTTGAGATGACATGTTTCATGAATTGGCGCTATATAAATAAAATTGAATTGAATTGAATTTGTTCTTCTTTTCTAATAATGAAAAATCAACTTCAGCATCAGGAAGTATCCAAGGTGGTACTGCAGTTAATGGAACTGTCTGACATATATCTAACTGATTTAAATGAACTTCATTAACTTTAGAGTTTATTATCCATCCAAAGTTCTTTAATTGTTTCTTTTCCTTCTCCCATCCAGGTTTAAGCACCTCTAATGTTGGATGATCATTTCTTTGTCCCTGTAAATTTGACCAGTAGTTTAAAGATAATTGATCCCTTCTACAACAGAATGCTGCTGCTGCTTGGTCTTTATCGGCAGTCGGCAAACAACACAGTACCGCCCTCTGCTGGTATGAGTGTGGAGCGGAATTTCATCCTATAGAAATGCGATTTTAAATATTGCATGATGATAACTGTTACTTCTTGAGTTACTTCTAATTATTGCAACTTGTGTTTTGACTCAGGTGTCTTGTCTCTTCTTCATACGTCTTGCAGGCAGATATAACATGCTGCTGATCATCATCGCCACAGAACTCACATCTTCCATTGCAATGTTTCCCTCTAATGAATAGTGTGCAGCTGTTTAGCCCAGTGGGCCCAGATCTGAAAGGGAAAAGAATTGTCTCCTCACCCTCCTCCTCCTTGTACATCGTGACATCTCTACTGTTTTCCTTGTTTCATAAAACCAACCATCCTTTCCTTCTCTCCATTTTCTGTTTAAAAATATTCTTTCCTTCTGCTTTCCTACAAATTATCATTGAATCCTCTATTCTGTTTTCAGAGGCCACCTTTTCTTCCATAACCACCATTTCACTTCCCTTCACACCATAATGTGCTGGTAACAATAAAACGTCAATCATTAGAGCCTTCATGTTTACTCTATAGACTGCTTGGTGAATTTCTATTATAATGTCTGCTCTGCTTTCTGAATGTTTGCGTTGCAGGCTTACTAATGACGAACTGGAATCTGAGCAGATTACTGATTTTACTAATCGTCAGCCTGCTGATTGGCTAATAATTGCAAGCATTTATCCTGTGTATCTCAAATATATAACAAATTGGTACATTAGCACTTCACTTTATTCATTTATCCTTTTCACTACTACTCTGGTATAACGAAATATACCCCAACTCTATGAAATATGTTCTTTGATGCATCTGTTTAAATTTGCACATAATTGTAATATTGACTAACTAAGGGAAATCTTTAAAGAAAAAAGTGAAATCTACAGTAACATCTGGAAGTGTCAATGGTTGTATTACTGGTACTGTTTGACTTATAATGATCTAATAGTATACTCATCTTTTTGTCCCTGCCACATACATTCTAATGAAATGTGTCTTCTGCATTTAACCCATCCCTTTTAGGAAGCAGTAGGCTGACACTGTGCTCAGGGACCTAGCCAGACAGTCCCTGCGATTCAAACCAGGGATCTTGTGCCATCTCCAGGATGCAAGCGTCCTGCTCTAACCACCACTCCCCCACCAGATCTATTCTGACTTTGTGTGCTTTCTACAGTTTCCTTTTGCCAGCAATGTTTTCCTGTCCATGACCTCATAAATCTGTCCAGTAAATGAGGGTTAGTTGTTCTCCTCCAATGTTACGTGGCATTTCTCCCTTTTCTACCTGTAATGGTGCTGTTGGAGTTGTTCTAATTGCTCCTGTACAAAGTCTCAATGCTTGGTACTGAAAGGATCCAGCTTTTAGTGTTGTGTCTGCTGCTGAATTAGAAACTGTACATCCGTAGGTCTGACCCAGTGAACCTTGTGAATGCAGCCCTCAGCGCTGCTCTATCTGCTCCGCAGTTGCTTCCAGTTAAACGCTCATGATGTGTGTGGCTCATGTAACCCTTTCATTAAACCAAACCCCAAGAAATTTCCCTTTCTAGAGTTCAGTTATATACATTTTCATCTCTTGTTTTTTTCCCTACTGAATTACAAAATTGCCTCCAGAAATCTCGTTTCACATGTTTTATAGTTCCTTTCTACTCTTGTATTCAATGTTTTTTAACAGCTTTATTTTGAGGTTGGAGTGTTTTGTTACATTCCTTTGTCCATATTGGTACAAACTTCATATTGATCTCACTCCCTTTCTTCTTTATAGATTGTTTAGCAGTCTGTAAAATAGCACAACACCACAATCTAAATGATCAACTTCTATATTCAAGACTTATACAAGACCAAATGTTTCCTACAACCTAACCTAAACACCATACCTCAAGTCTCATACTTTTCAATAACCATATTTATTCCAGTTATTAAAAGATCGTGGTCACTTCCTATTGTACCATTAACTACCTGCTATGTATTTAATCCTGCCAGGGGATGTGGAAGTACAGGTGCTGGTCATATAACTGGAATATCATGAAAAGTTTATTTTCTTCAGTAATTCTATTCAAAATGTGAAACTTGTATATATTATATTAATTCATGACACACATGTTGATATATTTCAAGTGTTTATTTCTTTTAATTTTGATGATTACAACTGATAACTGATGAAAACCCCAAATTCAGTATCTCAGAAAATTAGAATATTGTAAAAAGATCCATAATTGAATTGGTGCCTCACTAATCAGCTAATTAACTCAAAACACCTCTCAGTCTAGTTCTGTACACTACACAGTCATAGGGAAGGCTGCTGACTGGACAGCTGTCCAAAAGACGAACATTGACACCTTGGACAAGGAGGGCAAGACAAAAAATGCCATTGCTAAAGAGGCTGACTATTCACAGAGCTCTGTGTCCAAGCACCTTAATAGAGAGGTGAAGGGAAGGAAAAGATGTGGTAAAAAAAAAGTGCAAAAGCAATAGGATGACTGCACCCTGGAGAGGATTATGAAACAAAAGCCATTCAAAAATGCGGGGGAGATTCACAAAGAGTGGACTGGAGTCAGTGCTTCAAGAACCACCATGCATGGACGTATGCAAGACATGGGTTTCAGCTGTTGCATTCCTTGTGTTAAGCCACTCTTGAACAAGAGACATGGTCAGAAGCGTCTCGCCTGGGCTAAAGACAAAAAGGAGTGGACTGCTGCTGAGTGGTCCAAAGTCATCTTCTCTGATGAAAGTAAATGTGGCATTTTCTTTGGAAATCAAGGTCCCAGAGTCTGGAGGAAGAGAGGAGAGGCACAGAATCCACTTTGTTTGAGGTCCAGTGTAATGTCTCAGCAGGATCTGGAAAAACTAATCCATGCGTTTATTTTTAGTCGATTTGATTACTGCAACGGTGTTTTCAAAGGTCTGCCTAAAAAGTGGATCAGACAGCTGCAGCTGATCCAGAACGCTGCTGCCCACGTCCTCACTAAGACTAAGAAAGTAGAGCACATCACCCCAGTTCTAAAGTCCTTACACTGGCTCCCTGTATCTCAGAGAATAGACTTTAAAATCCTTCTGTTAGTCTATAAATCCCTGAATGCCTTCTAAATACGCCGCAGACACAGACAGTGTATCAACCCTCCAGACCATTAAGAATGTCTGGCTCCAGCCTTCTCTGCATACCTAGAACCAGAACCAAACACGGAAAAGCAGCATTTAGTTCCTATGCTCCACTTATCTGGAACAAACTTCCAGAAAACTGTAAAAGTGCGGAAAGCCTGAGTTCCTTTAAATCAAGATTAAAAACACATTTGTTTAGGATTGCCTTCGACTGTTCTAGTTAAAGTCTTGTTTTACTGAAACATCATTAGTTCAACTTTGTGGTCCAACTGTTTTTGGACCACAAAGTTGAACTTTATGGAGTTGAACTTTATGGAGATCCAGGTTTCATTTTCTAACAGGACTTGGTCCCTGAACACAGTGCCAAAGTACCTGGATTAAGGACCATGATATCACTGTCCTTAATTTGCCAGCAACCTGGCTTGACCTTAACCCTATTGAAAACCTATGGGGCATTGTGAGGAGGCAGATGCGACACGCCAGACCTAACAATGCAGAAGAGCTGAAGATCACTATCAGAGCAATCTGGGCTCTCATAACACCTGAGCAGTGCCACCGATTGAGCGACTCCATGCTACGCCACATTGCTGTACTAATCCAGGGAAAAGAAGCCCCAACTAAGTATTGAGTGCTGTACATGTTCATACTTTCATGTTCATACTTTTCAGTTAACCAACATTTCTGGAAATCCTTTTTTGTATTGGTCTTAAGTAATATTAATTTTCTGAGATACTGAATTTGGGGTTTTCATTTGTTGTCAGTTAAAATTAAAAGAAATAAACACTTGAAATATATCAGTCTGTGTATAATGAATGAATATAATTTACAAGTTTCACTTTTTGAATGGAATTACAGAAGAAATCTACTTTTTCATGACAGTCTAATTATATGACCAGCACCTGTATTGTCAGACCATTTGCTGATTCTATAACCGTTTTCATATGAAGTTTTTGTGCCCTTAATAAAACATATAGAATTTTTATTGTCCATTAGTTTTTTAACTACTATTCCATTTTGATCATATCAGTAGCCCATCTAAGGTGTGTGCATTAAAATCACCACGCTAAAACACATTTCCATTCAAACACGTATCAAGTTCTTCCATTGACTCAGATGAAAGCCTTTTGCATGGATGGGAAAAATTAACAACTTGATGCTTTCCTTCCTATTCCAAACTCAACATTATATTCTGTCTTCCTGTTGCCCAAAACCTAAACCGAATTCCTGTTTTTGAAAACGTTACACATCCTCCTAACTGAACCTCACTTCTGTTTCTGTGAACACAACTATATCTTCTGTCGACAAAATCTAAAGTTGCTTTGAGCCAAGTGTCCTGAATATATGATGTCTTTCTTACTGAGATTTTTGGATGAATTCTTTAAATTCTTCTTCATTTGCTATTAAACTCAGAGCCTTCCACTGCAGAATGATTAAAGTGTCTTTCTCGCCTGATCTGCCTGAGTCCTTTGTTAATATGTTTCCATTTAATGTATTTGAAGCCAAATAATTTCTCCGCTCCTTTAAATGTTGATTGTATTTTAGCTTTTGAATTTTAATTGATCTACACAGTTACGACATAACTAGCTCTAGGTTCTGTTTTCTTTCTGTCCTACATGGGATGTTGAATCTTGAGAGATAAGTGTCCAAACGCATCTCTCTCCCTCTGGTCTGTCCTTGAACTTTCTTCACAGCCTAAGCATAGCTGATAATGTTGGCTGTCTTGACTCATTCCACTTGGCCTTCTTTCTAGCTTCACATCTGCCAGAGCTCCCTCTGTTTGACCAATCTGCTTCTTCTTTGTGTGAGAGGAGTGTGGTGAAGGAGCAGAAGGGAGAGAGAGAAGGTCTTTTTGAGTGTTTTTCTAACTTTTTCTTTTCACTGGGTGTATGTATTTCTAGAGAAATTCTGTGCTTCGATTGATTAGTTTAGCATGTTATTTGTGGAGTTGGTGGCTGTCGGGTGTTGCACCGCTGCTAAAGAGGTTGTATTACTGGTACTACTTGAAATGCTATGTTAGTGGGTTCTGGGACCTTCTCCCTGACCTGGAAGAATGGCATCATGGTAGGTGCCAGCTTTCTGTTAGCACTTTTCCACCAGAAGGACTATCGTTCTAGCACCAGCTCTATACTCGGTGTCTGGTTGGGAGCAGACGTCCTTTTCAACCTATTTTGGGCACCAAGCATACCAATACTATTCATCTGTAGAAAAGTGATAATATTTTTATTTTAACATTATAGGCACTTTTAAATATCACGATAAAGCCAAGGGCTGCCACTTTTGGGAGGCTGAAGGGTAGATGGAAGTGCCTCTTAAAGTGAAAAACGAATTAAAACTAATGTCAATCCATATTGGTACACCAGGGAAAGGAAGAGGTTTCAGGAGACATTCTGTTTTAAAAGGATAATTCAATTCAATTTTATTTATATAGAGCCAATTCATGATACATGTCATCTCAAGGCACTTTACAAAGTCAAATTCAATCAAATTATACAGATTGGTCAAAAAGTTTCCTATCTAAGGAAACCAAGTAGATTGCATGAAGACAAGCAGAATTCACTCCTCATGAAAGAGCGTATAGCCACAGGAACAGTCGTCTGCATTGTCCATGGCTTTGCAGCAATCCATTAGCTCAGGGGTCACTAATTAAAAATCAGCGGGGTCCGAATAAAGAAAATCAACAACCAGTAAAGGTCCGGACACATTTTTTATTACAATCCGTTACTTTAAACAGTATTTAACTCTGAAATAAAATGTTTATGCATTCACCTTATACATTGACTTTTTAAACAAAAAAATAACGTAAAAATAGAACGTTTTTCTATTTTAAAATCCAAAGTGCTTTTTGAAATAGAGAACCACAATCTTTCACAGTTTGGTATATAGACAATTTCTTGACTTTCACATCTTTTATAAAACAACTGAACTTTTTTTATTTCTTTTTTATGGCTTAATGAGAGAAGTGAGTTTTAGGCTGCCCTGCAAGGATTTTACACCTGGGTTTGATTGGCAACAAAGCCAACCTCAAGCACATATCAAGGTGCTCATTCGTTCTGCGTCTTTAAATCAGCTATTTTCTCCATATGTATCAGCAAGCGGATATGTTTGGGAACGCTCCAGAGGGCTTTGCCATATTAACAAGTAAGGTTAGCACAGGGGTTGAAGCAAAAATAATGTTTGACTGAAAAATTTTTCTCGCCAGCCCATATATTCCCGGGGCCGTGGACATCATGCCGCATTAGTTGGCTCACTTGCTTAGTGTGTGCTAAGTCAACTAAATCTGATACTTTTAAAATATCCATTGAAAATTTCTGTATCTCTGCGTTACAGAGATACAGAAATTTTATTTAGTGTCCTGGAGCGCAGCTGCTCATCAGGTGAACACTGTTGCATACTGACTGACAGCCGATGCAGCTCTGCCTTCTTTGTTTCAGAACAGCGCAGGTTTTTTTTTTTTTTTTTTTTACTTTTTCCGAATCGAACCCAGTCAAATGTGGCACATCGTTTCACATCCCGACTCTTCTTCTTCAAGGGTCATGCTAAATTAGCGTTACTATTCCTTGTGTTTAAATAAAACATAATAGCGAATCACGAGGAGATGCCTGGTTGGTCGCCGCGTTTATCAGCGAGGGAATAAACGCTGACAGACGACATGGCCACAGGTGGAAATAATTCATTAATTAACTGCAGGAGCAGATTGACGCTTACCGAGGGATGTCGTTGTCAGCTGTTCTATCTGCTGAACTTTCTGACCTGCTGGTTCGCATAAATCCAAAGAAATCTTTGACCACCGCTACTTTCATTCATGCCATCTGTGGACAGTTTAAAATGCTCTCCCAAAAGTTAAAATGATGAACACCGATAAACATCAGACTGGCAATGTCCACTTTGAAAAGACCCGCCCTGCTCTCTTTCTGATTGGCTAATGTCCCGGCTCTGCCAGGTTTGATTGGTTGAGAGCAGCTTCAGATTATAACCTTGAATAAAAAGTCTAGACGGGACTTTTTGCGCTCAATTTCCAAATGACGGAAATCCGTCGCAGCGACGGAGAACTTTAACCCCTGAGTTAGACACTGTCGTTGGACAACATGCAGTAATATATAAATGTTTTAAATCAGGTTGGGTCCGGATTAGCCAGCAGGTCCGCTAATCCGTGACCTCTGCATTATCTTATTCCGAGGGTTCAGTCCTAGGGCCAATTCTCTTTACAATATATATGCTTCTGATTAGTAAAATTATAAAACAGCATGGAAGTAATTTCCACTGTTAAACTGATGACACTCAGCTATATTTATCCATAAATCTTGATGAATCGTATCAATTCCTTCGACTACGGGCATGTCTTGATAACATCAAAACCTGGATGACCTTAAATTTCCGGCTTTTAAATTCTGACAAGACAGAAGTTGTCATCTGGACCAGAGTCCTTAAAAAAGAAACTTCTTAACCAATCACTTAATCTAGGTGGCATTAAATTGGCCTCTGGTAATAAAGTAAAAAACCTTGGTGCTATTTTTGTCATTTAAATCCCATATTAAACAGGCGTCCAGGGTTTCCTTTTTTCACTTCCAGAATATTGCCAAAATTAAATATATTTTGTCCAGCAGTGACGCTGAAAAACTAGTCCATGCATTTGTTACTTCAAGGCTGGACTATTGTAATTCTTTACTATCAGGAAGTCCACGAAATGCAGTTCAAAGTCTTCAGCTGATCCAAAATGCTGCAGCAAGAGTTCTGATGAAAATCAACAAGAGGGATCATATTTCTCCTATTTTAGCTTCCCTTCATTGGCTTCCTTTTAAATCAAGAATAGAAATTAAAATTCTCCTTCTCACGTATAAAGCCCTTAATAATCAAGCTTCATCATATATCAGAGCTCTGATTACCCCGTATGTTCCTAACAGAGCACTTCGCTCTCAGACTGCAGGTTTACTGGTGGTTCCTAGAGTCTCTAAAAGTAGAATAGGAGGCAGATCCTTTAGTTATCAGGCTCCTCTCCTGTGGAACCAACTCCCAGTTTCGGTCCGTGAGGCAGACACCCTGTCTAATTTTAAGACTAGGTTTAAAACTTTCCTTTTTGACAAAGCTTATAGTTACAGAGGCTTATGTTACCCTGAGCTATTACTGTAGTTATTCTGCTATAGGCTTAAGCTGCTGGAGGACATCAGGGTCTATTTTTCTTACTCTGCTGAGTTCTACTATTCTCCAATTTGCATTGTTTGTTGTTATTTCAGCTTTTAACTTTTTGTTCTGTCATTTTTTCTCCATAGTAGGCACACCTGGTCTGGCATTCTGTTAGCTGTGAAATCATCCAGGGGAGGCAGATCATCCGCTATTACCAGAAATGATCCAGAAAGGATTGCTGGATCAATGGGTGCTTCTGTGCTTTTATGTCTCTGCTCTGTCTTCCCTAACCCACAGTCGGTCGAGGAAGATGACCGTTCACACTGAGCCTGGTTCTGCTGCAGGTTTTCCTCCCAGTTAAAGGGGAGTTTTCCTCTCCACTGTCGCTTCATGCATGCTCAGTATGAGGGATTTCTGCAAAGCCATCGACAATGGGGCTTGACCAAGCATCAATATTTGACCAGTTAGGAGCGAGAGTAGAACCACCATAATAAATTTGCTTCAGGGGAATTATCAAACTAAGAAAAATGATCCCGATAGACAGCAGAGCACAACAATTGCCAAATCTTGTATGGACTAGGGAAGGAGGGACCCCTCCTAAGGCCAGTCTAGGGGGGCAACACACTACTGAGCACCAGGTGGTTGAGCCTTTGATCATTTAGCTCAGGTGGGTTCAGCCTTTTCCTCTTAGCAGATTTTTTTTGCAGATGAGAATTTAATTCCAGATAAAAAAGGACAACAGAAAGTCATAAAAAATGCAACACCGCCCACAGTCCAACAGATATCACCCAAGAGTGGTTAGCTGTATTAAAGAACAAGTCATAAGCAAATATGCTTTTCTTAGTTTATTTCAGCGATATCAAAAGTAATTTTAATCAGTGTACAAAACTGCATCGATTAACAGAAAATGTACTTACATTCTATTATGCTGAGCAATACTTAAAACTGTTTTCTGGTAACAAAGTACTGAACAAAGACATTATTTTTTATGTAAGGAAGGTTACTTGCACGCAAATGTGACGTTAAAAAGCATTTATGTAAAATGAACTGTAAAATCTGTTTAGAGTGAGCTTTGCTCAGTGAAAAGTACAATACAATACAAAAATATATATTACTGTTAAAAACTGATCCCTTTATGTAAAGTCGATATATATCTTTTTTTCTCATTAATTATGTAGTTAGTTCAAAAACTCCTGAGCTACATAGGTATATTTAATTCCACTACTAATACTAATACACATGCTGCAGCGAAATCATCAATTATGTACATTATATATTCCCTCCAATAAACCGCATACATCTAAAAGAAAAGCAAAGGTTCATGGATGAAAGCATTGAAACTTGTGTTTAATTTGCTTTTAAAAGAAAAATCAGTTAACAAAAATAAAAGCTATAAAAGTGCAAAGAATTGTACTCTGTTGGGTATAAAACATTGCAAGTGATTCTATATATGTTAAAAAATATTTGCCAATAAAAGGACAAACCCTGACCCATTACCCACATTGGTTTTCCAAACTGTGATCAATCAAATATTACCATATGCATCAAAAACCATCTTTAAGACATTTTGCGATATGGGTTTATTTATTTCACATAAACGTAGACTTAACTGAGTTTAACCCTACTTCAGCAGACTGTGTCAACCAATATTTAAAAGCAAAATATGAAAGCCAACTTCAGTTTCATAAAAACAAAAAGAATGGTTTTATTCTCCCAAAATCAATGCTACCCATCTGAAACGTAAGCTGGTCTGGGCTTGTTTTGAGTTCATATTCTTTTAACCAGAGAATGACAGCCCGGTCAGTTAATTCCTAAGTGACTGGCTATTATTGGTATTCACCAGCTCATCCTCTTTAAATTCTTTACGAGTTTCAGTTTCTTGACTTCTCTGAGGACGCTGTCAGCCTTCTGGAGCTTCTCCAAGGCTTTAGCCAGCAAATCTTCCGGCATGACCTCAACATAACTTCTGTCCTGAGCCTGATTCAGGAGCTCACTTGTGTTTTTCATCTCCAGAGCCACTTCACTCTCAAGCTTTGTGAAATAATTCTTAGAAGCTGGTACAATCCTGTCTTCAGATTCGTTGGTAATCTTCTGCTGATTGCAGTCCAAGGAGTCGGACAGTAGATCTCCAATTGATGCAGACCTGGGCTTGCTTGAAGGTTTGAGAGGTTTCTGAAAAGGCTCTGAGCGCCGAGAGGGAATGACATTTGGTCCAACCTGAAGCTTGGCCGATGGCCTTAAATGAACAGAGATTTGACTTTCATCTTCAGTTGCATCCAACACATTTAGGCCAGCGTGGCTTCCACGAAGTGCAGCCATGGAAGGTGCCAGTGTGTCTTCACTCACAGAGCCTTCACTCTCGTCATCTGAGTGCTGACCACTGTCTACAGATTTCTCCTCTGCCTTCTTTTTCTTCTCTCCTGGCAAGCGGCAGAGGAGTGGACTCAGGTTAAGGCTCTCAGTGGTTGGGTTATTTAGGCAGACATCTACAGAGGGGGCACTCTGAGGTGACAGTTCTAGTACGTGAAGAGAACTTGCTGAGGTATCAGAAGTGGTGGAGTCTGATCCCTCTTTAGGCTGAATGGCAGCTGGAGGGTCTTCTTGGGGCTGCATGTCAGGCTGAACAGGATTCTTTGGAATCTCATTAGGGATTAAAACACTCAGTTTCTCTCTCTCTGGCTCATTGGGTTCTTTTTCGTCATTATCTGAGGTCTTTCTAATGCCAATTTCCACAGAAACTTCTTCAGTGGTGCTCATGGGTCTACCATTTTGGACAGTTTTCTCAAGCTGGTCTATCTCATCATTGCCCACAATTGTTTTTGCTGCTTCATCCTCACCATCTCCTTCCATCTCCTTTTCAATAGCAGCATCGTGTATCTGCTGGTTGGGCTCCACAACAGTTTGAGAAGGCTTTTTGTCCTTGGATGGAGGTGTTGGTGGGTGGGGGTTTGGCGAGGTTGGTAAGACTTCTGTAAGGTTGCTCAATGAGCCTCTGGAGCTGGGTTTGTTGGGAGGTGTTGGTGGTGGGCCTGTATTTTTCTTCACATGAGCATCGTCTTCTAAAATCTCTTCCCCAGCTGTAACGCAGGGTTTGGATTCTTTTGATGGAGGCATTGGTGGTTTCAGGACCTTGCAAAACATGAAATCAGTTTTTATAGATCATTTTATTCAAGCAAAGTATATTGATAGCTAGTTTTTCTGCATGGAACATATATACAAACCTCTTTTTCATTTTGTGTATTAGGCTCGTTCTCAGGTATGAAACTGGATTTAGCCTCCTTAGTAGGAGGCATGGGAGGTTTGATGACCTTCTTCTCCTCATCTGTATCCGGCACTGATTGTTTCTCTGCAGCAGAAGCTGGATTTATGGCTGTTTCAGAAGTTTCAGTACCATCTGTTTTGGCATTATTTGTTCCATTAGGCATCACTGCATCCTCAAGATCAAGATCCAAACGCAGGAGACCATCCGAGGACACAACAGCCACCTAGAGAGGAAAACAATACAAACAAATAATGCATTAACATACACTGCAAATTCTAAAACATATAGGATGCATCTAATATTTCCAAAGTGTAAAATGTAAGGGAAGAAATATATTTAGCTGTAAAAGGAATACAAACAAAGTTTCTGGTGAAATTAGCATTCTTAATGCATTAAAAAATGGAACATATTAGAAAAGAGTATTTCAAACTTTTTGACAGACACACAAATTGATTTTGTGGCCTCAAAATGATTATTGCTTGTGGTTCTACGGCAGGGGTCACTAATTAAAAATCCGCGGGGTCCGAATAAAGAAAATCAATAACCAGTAAAGGTCCGGACACATTTTTTATTACAATCCGTTACTTTAAACAGTATTTAACACTGAAATAAAATGTTTATGCATCCACCTTATACATTGACTTTTTAAACAAAAAAATAACATGAGCTTTATTACATTATTGTGTGTTTTATTAGTGGAACATGAAACATAAAAGCAAATCACATGCTGTAAACCAAAAATATAGAAGCAAAGTTTATTTTTCTCATCAAGCAAAACCCATCAAGCAAAACCTTCACTATAGGATTAATGTCTATATGTGTCTTGATTTTAGTGAACAGTACATGTTTTTGAAGCTAACAGAGAAATTAAGATTTTTTTATTGATATAATTGATTTATCTTCACTCACAAAAAATACAAATCCCAGAAAACACGTCCAGGTGGGGCCCATGTGGGCCTCACTTGGGCTAGATGGGCTTCAGCTGGGCATGGGCTCAGGGTGGGCTGTGTTGCTGGGACCCATGTGGGCAGCCCATATACTGCCCACATGACTCATAGTAGATAGACCAAGCATGGGCAATAGGTGGGCTCCAGTTGGGCAGCCCTTACAAATTCATAATGGTCAAATCGACATGTTATATAACAACAGACACTGAAAGGTCTCCTTTTTTATGCTATTTTATTTATTTATTTTTAATAAGTGAAAGTCTTTAATCGCACACTAATCCAGCCTATTTAGATGATACATTTATAATTTTTTTAAATTATTTAAATTTAAATCACTTCATAACCCCCCTTTCAGTGAAGCGGCTGAAAATTTAGATCTCAAAATTTTACTGAGATGACAGATCAATATGTTTCATAATAAACCGGCCCTGATCAGTATTTCATATTCTTAAAGTTTTTAATGTCTCTTCCTTTATTGTTTTCACACAGGTGAATTCTACTTTCATATTGATACACTGGAATTAATGTCAAACCAAAAAGTATGTGCTTTGTTGTTTTATTATTTTATGTATAGCGTAATGATTTTGTACACTTTTCATTTAGTTAATTCTGTTCTAACATCATCAGCTGTGGATTAAGTAGCTTTTAAGAGCTTTTTTTTAAAAAAAAAACATGTTTTGCTAAGATGTCTTGCAAACGAAGGATGCTAAGAATTTAGTATTTCATTAATTGTGGCCTTTATTAACAAACTTTAGAAAGGGAAAAATAAATTACCACAATTCTCAATTCAGTCACTAGGGGGCAGTGAACACGAGACAGGGGAACGTTTATAATGTTCACATTTTAATAATTTCACAACTAAATTAGTATCTTGAAAATCACCTAAGCTAACTAAACAAATACGAAAATTGTCTGAAACAGAACTAAACCTTGGATCGTCCAGGATCATCCAGTATTCTCTCTAACAAAACAATTCTATTTCTACCGGAAGTGGATTCCGACACCATGCTTAGCCGGAAGTTAACAGGCGCCATCTTGTTGGAAGGATGTTGTTTTTATCTTTGGAGACGAGACGGTATCTTTCGGACGACATACTGGTAAGAATATGCCTCTACATCTAATAAATACTGTTTTTCGGAAAGTAACTATAAAGAGTGCAGGAGCTAGGTTTATAGTGTCTGCTGCAGACATAGTTTAGAGAATGCTACGGGTTTGAGAATACCGCCGTCGGCTCTGCGGCAGATTCTACCGTCTTAAGGGAATCAGAGCTGGACTTACACTATTAGACCTTAGCTGCTTGGGCTGTTTAGTGTATTTATTTATTTATTTTGGCAGTCGGTATTTGACTAAAAGTTAAAAGGGCCGTGAGTATACCACAACGCCGACCGTTTTTAACGCGCGTTAATGGCGCTGATGTGTTTTTCCCTCGCCGCACTGGATTTTTTTTTTTTTCCCCTCGACACGGTTGTTCCAGTGACCCGCGCTCACTGTTTCCAAGCCTGATCATTTGGTACGACTGAGTTTTTTTTCTATTTGCAGGTTGCTGTTCTTTGGGTTTGTTTCTGAAAGTGAAGTCGCTTTTTGACTGTTAAATAAGTGACGATGCAGTGCATAAAAACCAGCTGAAATCCCTCCGCCTTATAATGCACACATTAGCCTATAGTCACCTCTGTGATGCGATAAACAAATCTAGCTTTATTTTACATGGACTTAGATCTGTGATTAACTACAGAAACAAATTTTCTAACCAAATCATTTGCAGTTGTTGGTTGGAGTTTGTTATCTCCCGTGTTTGTTATCATAGCTGAAAGCTAAAACATTTCTTTTTTTTTTCTTTTTTAGAAATAATGGAGTCTTCAGAAAGAACAAAGAGGAGGAAAATATTGGCAAAAGTGGAGGAACATTTGCTTATGCTCGAAAAGCAAAACCCTTTGAGACATTTTTAGGTAAATTGAAAAAACTCTATCCGTCGACCACAAAGAAGCAGAAGCAGAAAGTGGCAAGCAAAAAGTCTGACCAAATTATTATCGGGCCTGATGAGGATGAATGCTACTGGCCACCAGCAAGAGTTAACATTGCAAAGGCGGTCATAGAGCAACAGGACCCACACTCTGACTGGGCAACCTACACGTTGACTGTCAAGAGGTAACCATCTTTCTTAATGTATGATATGATGCGACAAGAAGAGCTCACCATTGATTTGGTTAGAATTTGTTCTCTGAAATGAAAGTAATTGTAACTCTTTCTTTTGTATCTCTCGGACAGCAACATACGAGATAGCCCGTATAAAATTGGTTGAGTTTGAACAGAACACAGATGTCCTGACAGAGTCTGATTCCGCGGAGAACATGGGAAGGGGGAAGCGCAAAAACAGGTAAAGCTATTTGGATTATGCATGCATGTTAGTGTTGTCTCCCAGCACCACACACACTGACAGTCTATGGAAACATCTACATTATATGCACAACTGTGCATATAACTGATTGTGTTGTTATATTTTACAGGTCTAGGAAAGTGGTGTTGTCCAGCAAGGAAGAGGATGACAGCCCTACACCTCCACTACCTCCATCCACCATCGGGTATGTACTGACACCTCCTCTGCCTCCATCCTCTCTCAGCTCTGTGCTGACACCTCCTCTGCCTCCATCCTCCCTCAGGTCCGTGCTGACGCCTCCATCGCTGTCATCCACCCACAGACCTACACCTCCTCTGCCTCCATCCACCCACAGGTATGTACTGATTCAGGTGTCTGTGCTGACATCTCCTTTGCCTCTATCCAACTGGTCTACAATGACACTTTTTTGCTTTTACGCTTCCTTAGGTCAGCCATGTCACCACCCGAATCCCTGCCAACAAGGGACATACTTTTACGCATCCTCGAACTTCTTGAGGAACTTAAAGAAGACAATTGAGCCACTAGAAGGATGCTACAAGCGCAGCGTGGCAACGGTGGCAACACCCTGTCTTTTATCCCAGATGGTTTCCCCCTAAAGACAGTTAGAAGAGTCGAAGAAATGGAGGAGAAACTGTCTGACCCAAGCTTCATGTCTGACCTGGTATGTATGTATGTATGTAAAGTCTAGGCTAGTGAAATTTCATTCAGTTTTTTGGGGGGGGTGGCAGTAAATCTGATTTATGGGACCATTTTTTTTTCTGTTCCATTTTTTTGTCTTGTATAAAACATTCATAATCTGTATCATATTGTGTCTATTATGCATCTGTAAAATACATATTATGCTTTTGAAATAATAAAAAACCTTGAACAATGACATGGCATTTTTATTTAAGAGGCAACTCGCAGTTGACTGCATCAAAGTCTTCACAAGCAGCATTCACAAAAAATAATACATATTACAATAATAACACAAAATGACCCCCTCCAAAATTAAATAGCCTGTAATAATAAAGGCTATACAGTGTAGGACATAAGGACCCATAATCAGCCGAGGGTCCCATGTGGGTGAAAACTGGGTTGCCCATGTGAAACCCACCCTCAGCCCATGTGGGCTTGCCCACAAGGGGCCACCATGGAACCCACTGACAAAACTAGCTGGGCCCCAGTTGGGCTGCCCAGCTGGGGCCCACTCACCAGCCCACATCCAAACCGCATGGGCCCCTCATGGGTGTGTTGGCAGGGATACTGCCACGGGGACCCAGCAAACAGGTCCAGGTGGGGCCCATAAGGGCCTCACTTGGGCTAGAAGGGCTTCAGCTGGGCATGGGCTCAGGGCGGGCTCTGTAGCTGGGACCCATGTGGGAAGCCCATCTACTGTCCACATGACTCATGTGGGCAGTAGATGGGCTAGACCAAGCATGGGCAATAGGTGGGCTCCAGTTGGGCACGGTTTACAAATTCAAAATGGTCAAATCGACATGTTATATAACAACAGACACTGAAAGGTCTCCTTTTTTATGCTAAGTAAAAGTCTTTAATCGCACACTAATCCAGCCTATTTAGATAATACATTTATAAGTTATTTAAATCATTTAAATTTAAACCACTTCACAACCCCCCTTTCAGTGAAGTGGCTGAAAATTTAGATCTCAAAATTTCACTGAGATGACAGATCAATATGTTTCATAATAAACAGGCCCTGATCAGTATTTCATATTCTTAAAGTTTTTAATGTCTCTTCCTTTATTGTTTTCACACAGGTGAATTCTACTTTCATATTGATACACTGGAATTAATGTCAAACCAAAAAGTATGTGCTTTGTTGTTTTATTATTTTATGTATAGCGTAATGATTTTGTACACTTTTCATTTAGTTAATTCTGTTCTAACATCACCACGCTGTGGATTAAGTAGCTTTTAAGAGCTTTTTAAAAAAAACGTGTTTTGCTAAGATGTCTTGCAAATGAAGGATGCTAAGAATTTAGTATTTCATTAATTGTGGCCTTTATTAACAAACTTTAGACGGGGAAAAATAAATTACCACAATTCTCAATTCAGTCACTAGGGGGCAGTGAACACGAGACAGGGGAACGTTTATAATGTTCACATTTTAATAATTTCACAACTAAATTAGTATCTTGAAAATCACCCAAGCTAACTAAACAAATACGAAAATTGTCTGAAACAGAACTAAACCTTGGATCGTCCAGGATCATCCAGTAGTCTCGCTAACAAAACAATTCTATTTCTACCGGAAGTGGATTCCGACACCATGCTTAGCCGGAAGTTAACAGGCGCCATCTTGTTGGAAGGATGTTGTTTTTATCTTTGGAGACGAGACGGTATCTTTCGGACGACATACAGGTAAGAATATGCCTCTACATCTAATAAATACTGTTTTTCTGAAAGTAACTAAAGAGTGCAGGAGCTAGGTTTAAAGTGTCTGCTGCAGACATAGTTTAGAGATTTCTACGGGTTTGAGAGTAATAACAGCAGCAACAAAAAAAGCCACAGTTTTAGGTGACCACGACCGCAACTGCAGTCGGTATTTGACTGAAAGTTAAAAGCGCCGCGAGTAGACCACAACGCCGACTGTTTTTAACGCGCGTTAATGGCGCTGATGTTTTTTTCCCTCGCTGCGCTGGACTTTTTTTTTCTTTTCCCTCGATGCGGTAGTTCCAGTGACCCGCGCTCACTGTTTCCAAGCCTGATTATTTCATACGACTTTAATTTTTTTTTCCTCTATTTGCGGGTTGCTGTTCTTTGGGTTTGTTTCTGAAAGTGAAGTCGCTTTTTGACTCTTAAATAAGTGACGATGCAGTGCATATAAGCAGCTGATATCCCTCCGCCTTATAATGCACACATTAGCCTATAGTCACCTCTGTGATGCGATAAACTCAAAACAAATCTAGCTTCATTTTACATGGATTTAGATCTATGATTAACCACAGAAACAAATTTTCTAACCAAATCAGTTGCAGTTGTTGGTTGGTGTTTATCTCCTGTGTTTGTTATCATAGCTGAAAGCTAAAACATTTCTTTTTTCTTTTTTTTTTGAAATAATGGAGACTTCAGAAAGAACAAAAAGGAGGAAAATATTGGCAAAAGTGGAGGAACATTTGCTTATGCTCAAAGGAGTTGACTGATTTGTTGGCAGTTAATTCTGAGAACATAGATTCCATGGACACTTTCTACGATGCTTGCGATGAGAATTTATCAAGTAATCATGAAGAAGAAAATTCCACTGATGTTTTTTATAACTGTAACATTCCATCATTTGATCATATCAATGAAAATTGGGATTCATATGATATGCCAGATAGTGACAGTATAGATCTTACAATGATGGACAGACGCTGATCTCCTCTTCTCGTGGCAATAACTGTTTTTCTGTTGGGGGAAATGTCGTTATTGTGCAAAATATATTGTCACATTCCGGAACCGTTAAAGTACTGTGTAATTCCTTTGAAAACGCCCAACCGTTTTTAACCTATCCAATGGACTCCTCACTTATGGGAATTCTTTTTGTCTTCAATTTATCTGAACACTTGCAGCTACTACCTGTGGAGGACTTAAAAACAAAAATGGTTCTGTTACCACACAAGACTGGATATGTGGCATTGCCACTCCTGCACTAGTGTACTACCTATTTGTTTTTTTTGTTTGTTTTTTTATTTGTTGTTATGCATGTATGAATTTCTATTGATGTGTATTTTTTTTTCTTTAAGCATGTGGCCTTTTGCAATTGTTGATTTTGAAAATGGTGGAGGATTGGCAGTGATTCCGACCAAATGGTTTATCGGGCCTGAGGAGGATGAATGCTACTGGTCACCAGCAAGAGTTAACATTGCAAAGGCGGTCATAGAGCAACAGGACCCACATTCTGACTGGGTAACCTACAAGTTGACTGTCAAGAGAGAAGCAGGTAGTGTAACCATCTTTCTTAATTAATGTATGATATGATGCGACATGATGAGCTCACCATTCATTTGGTTAGAATTTGTTCTCTGAAATGAAAGTAATTGTAACTCTTTCTTTTGTATCTCTCAGACAGCAACATACGAGATAGCCCGTATAAAATTGGTTGAGTTTGAACAGAACACAGATGTCCCGACAGAGTCTGATTCTGCGGAGAACATGGGAAGGGGGAAGCGCAAAAAGGGGTAAGGCTGTTTGGATTATGCATGTATGTTAGTGTCGTCTCCCAGCACCACACACACTGACAGTCTATGGAAACACTGATGTCTACATTGTATGATTATATGCACAACTGTGTCACCTGTTGTACAAAATATATTGTTTTAGTATTCTGTACCCAACTACTTTTAAAACACTTCAATTCACTTAACTGTAACAAATGAATTATCTGATTGTGCTGGTATATTTTACAGGTCTAGGAGAGTGATTCTGTCCAGCGAGGAAGAAGATGATGATGACCCTACACCTCCACTACCTCCATCCACCCACAGGTATGTACTGACACCTCCATTGCCTTCATCCACCCACAGGCCTACACCTCTTTTGCCTCCAGCCCCCCTCAGGTCTGCCCCGACACCTCTACTGCCTGCAATCCTGACACACAGTGATGCGAGTGAAACTGATTAGAATGTGTACTTTTCATTTGGCCCATTTAATTGTCTGATTGAAGTGTCTGTGCTGACATCTCCTTTGCCTCTATCCAACTGGTCTACAATGACACTTTTATGCTTGTACTCCTCCTTAGGTCAGCCATGTCACCACCCGAAACCCCACAAATGCAAATAAGGGACAACATCCTTGTTCGCATCCTGACAGTCCTTGAGGAACTCAAAGAAGACAATCGAGTCACTAGAAGGATGCTACAAACCATGGCACAGCGTGGCAACAGTGGCGACATCCTTTCTTTCATCCCAGATGGTTTCCCCCTAAAGACAGTTAGGGAGGTCGAAGTGATGGAGGAAAAACTGTTTGACCCAAGCTTCATGTTTGAACTGGTATGTATGTAAAGTCTAGGCTAGTGAAATTTCATTCAGTTTTATTGGGGGGCTGGCAGTAGATCTGATCTGAGCTGCAACAAATCATCAATAAATTGAACAGTAATCAATAATCAATAATTCAATTAATTGGCAACTATAGTTTTATTAAAGCAAAAAAGTCCTAATTCTATGATTTCAGCTTCATAAATAAGAATATCTCTGTCTTCTTTGTTCATTCATGGCCATAAACCGAGTATCTCTTTGTTTTGTGGACAGAACAAGAGATTTGGGAAGCACCAACATATTTCAAAATGTTTTAACATTTTATTATTATAGCAACCAATCGATTAATTGTTGAAATAATCAACAATTATACATTAATCTATATCGATAAATTAATCAACAATGAAAATAATCTAGATCCAGAGTTTGTCTTTTTGTCAGGTTTACTCCAGTGGCTATAAAAATGATTTAGCTGGGGGTGCGCTTGTGGCGTAGCTGGTAGCGCGACCCATGTTTGGAGGCCTTTGGTCCCACCCGGGGTCCTTTGCCGCATGTCTCTCCCCTTCCTCCACCCCTTTCCTGTCAGTCTACTGTCAATAAAGGCGAGCCATTAAAAGCTGCAAAAAAATTTAAAATGATTTAACTTTGTACTGACTTTGTTCCCCCTTAGGTCACAGCAGTGGCAGACATTGGACAGAGCACTGTGGATGAGGCCACACGACGCATGATGGTCTTCATCATGGACCATGACCTGTCAAGACAGTATAACTTTGTGGGCCGGAATGGAAAGCAGGAATTCAGGACTTTAAAGCTGTTTGAAGTCATATTTGGTAAATGCATGATGGATAATAATAACTGTAATATAGTAACTTTTGTCGAGAGAAATTTATACTCATTTATTGTGACCATAGTGACCATAACATATATTTCCTGCAGGTGCTTTAAAGAAGAACACCTTAACCAGCGAGATCACCAGGAATCATGTGGAGAGGGCAGTTTCGAAATGGCTGATTGGATTAAGGGACAGGGGAGGCAATAGACAGGCCAGACAGGTCCGACAGGTCCCTCCTTCTCCCACTAGATCCACTTCTTGCTCAGCGGAAGAAAATTTGTTATGGGACCATTTTTTTTTCTTGATTGTAGTGACTACTTGTCTATGAAAAAGCTTAAAAGTAAACAAAAAACAAATTTAAATCAAATAGTCACTTGATGAATCGTGGGTTTCTGGTTTTACGCAGTACAAACAATTCTCAAAATACGTCAAAATGCAGTTCCGTGAGTTTATTCTAGGTTTCTTCAGGAAAAAATAAACATGGTACAAACTGAAAAACTACTTGCCACCTCTCCTGCCCTGGTTTCCTGAAAGGACTGGTAGACTGACAGGCTGCAGCACTGGAAGACTGGTAAAAAATTATAAGCCCACCCACTTTCCTCCTGAGCTACCTGGAGTCCATATATTTATACACCAAATGAACTAAATAGTCTGAGTTCTAAAACAAAAATAGGAAAATAGCTCCTACATTGATGTATAACACTTTCATAACTGGTTATAATGGTTATTATAATCTGTATCATATTGTGTGTGCGTGTGTATTATGCATCTGATTTAATCTGTAAAATAATATTATTGCTTTTCACTTAATAAAAAAAGCTTGATTAATGGCATGGCATTTTTATTTTATATAGTGGATAGAGGCAACTCACAGTTGATTGCATCAAAGTCTTGACAAGCAGCATTCACAAAAAATAATACATAATACAATAATAAAACAAAATAAGAACCCGCTGCAAAATTAAATAGCCTGTAATAATAAAGGCTAGCCTGGGTACAGTGTAGGACATAAGGACCCATAATCAGCCCAGGGTCCAGTGTGGGTCCCATGTGGGAGAAAACTGGGTTGCCCATGCGAAACCCACCCTCAGCCCATGTGGGCTTGCCCAGAAGGGGCCACCATGGAACCCCCATTCAAAAATAGCTGGGCAGCCCAGTTGGGGGCCACTCACCAGCCCACATCCAACCCGCATGGACCCCTCATGGGTGTGTTGGCAGGGAGACTTAGAAAAGATAGGCAATGCAGCTTATCTAGCTATTGGTTAGATTGGATCTCAGTTGTCTTATGAATAAGAATCTCCATCTATTCAATAAGGGAGATTGTAACTCTTGTTTAGTAAAAATGTAATCAAAAATTTCCATCGTGGAGAGAGACAACACTGAGGAACTCCCGTGAAAGCCCCTATAGATGCTTTTCTAGCCCAGACACGGAACAGTTAAACTTTTTAATTAGCATCTTTTGTATGACAAATATGAAATATATGAGGCACTCTATCCCCGTGGCAGTATTTGTATTTATTTGTGAGTAAAGATAAATCAATTAAATCAATGAAAAAATCTTCATTTCTCTGTTAGCTTCAAAAATATGTACTGTTCACTAAAATCAAGACACATATAGACAGTAATCCTATAGTGAGGGTGGGTTTTGCTTGATGGGTTTTGCTTGATGAGAAAAATAAACTTTGCTTCTATATTTTTGGTTTACAGCATGTGATTTGCTTTTATGTTTCATGTTCCACTAATAAAACACACAATAATGTAATAAAGCTCACGTCTCTACAATAAACTATCATGTTGCAACGTAAAACTGTCCTTTTTTATTCAAAAGACATCTCTACGCTTCATTATCATTTTTTCTTCAGGCTTCCATTATGTTACATCGATGCTTTTATTTTGAAATATTTTCCTGCACTTCCAGGCCAGCCATGAAACCGTCTTTATCTTTTAATCCGAAGGAGAAAATGGAAAATGAATTGGCGAAATCCAAAAACGGGCCGTTTTTTTCATTAAAATGTTCTGTTTTTTCGTTTCTAAATTGTAGTGACAGGAAAGAAAAACATGGCTTTGTTTATGACAGTGACAGCTGCGTCCTTCGAAGGCATATGCGTGCAGGGTACTTAAAAGGCAACAAGGCAGTATGTATTTCCGGTTGGTACAGACTGACGGAGCAGGCAGCGCCCCCTGCTGTCCAATCAAGGGTTTTTACCCACAAGTTACAGATCATTTTTACCGGCGCCACGTTTATGTCAAAAGTGAAAATGAAGGCGTAACTTGTAATATTGAATTTGTGACTCATAGCCGCAGATTTGTGCAGTTGTAAATTATTGATTTGTATTTGTGTAGAGGGAAAAAAAATAATTTGAACAGGTGTAAAAAAAAATTGTACTTGTAATTTTTTTTTTATTCTACAAATACAAAACTTAGAATTTAACTCCCTCTACAACTTCAAATTCAAGCTTACAATGCACAAATCTTATTGGAACAAGATTACCTTCATACGTGACCTCTGTTCTACGGTATGCTGGAGAACAATTAAAAATGTTGTACAATGTCGTTTTTATTATTTGCACTTATATCAAAACGTAACAAAAAAAAGAGTCAGTCTTTACCGTATGAGGGCAAGATCCATACCTCTTTCATGTGGATCCTGGTTGGTGGGCGCCGGTTACGGTTTCCTTGAGGTCTTGTTCGGGTAATGTGCTCTAAATTACTGCTTTCATCCACTTTCACCTACAATAAACATGTTAAAATCTAAACTTTTAAAGACAAATGAAAGTTAAGTGAGCAAATAAAAAGACAATGTATTTGTGTGAATAAGATGGATAGAGCAGTGGAATAGTGAAGCTGCAAGCAGAGCTACAAGATTGGTGAGTTTAAGTTGTTGAGGGTCGACCTTTCGATGGAATGAGCAGCGCACAACCAAGCTGAAGAAGAAATGGTAGTTAGATTTAAGACTAATCTTAAAACTTTCCTTTTCGACAAAGCTTATAACTAGAGTGGCTTATGTTGCCCTGACCTACCTATGGGGATGTGCTTCTATGGGCTTAGGCTGCTGGAGGACATCAGGATCTATTTTTCTCACTCTATCGAGTTCTACTGTTCTTCAATTATGCATTGCTTGTCATAATTTCTGCTTATAACTTTTTGTTCTCTCTCTTTTTTTTCTTCATAGTAGGTACACCTGGTCTGGCGTTCTGTTATCTGAGACATCATCCAGAGAAGACAGCTCACCTGCTATTACCATCTGTAGAACAGATTACTGGATCAATGTTTGCTTCTGTGCTTGTTTGTCTCTCTTGTTGTGTCTCTGGTCTGTCTTCTGTAACCCACAGTCGGTCGAGGCAGATGACCGTTCATACTGAGCCCGGTTCTGCTGGAGGTTTTTCCTTCCCGCTAATGGGTGGTTTTTCTTTCCACTGTCGCTTTATTCTTGCTCAGTATGAGGGATTGCTGCAAAGCCATGGACAATGCAGACGACTCTCCCTGTAGCTCTACGCTTCTCCAGGAGTGAATGCTGCTTGTCGGGACTTTGAAGCAATCAACTGGTTCCCTTATATAGGACATTTTTGACCAATCTGTATAATATGATTGATTTTGACTTTGTAAAGTGCCTCGAGATGACATGTTTCATGAATTGGCGCTATATAAATAAAATTGAATTGAATTGAATAGTTAGAGACGAGCATCAGGGTTGATTTGTGACAGACAAAAAGACGCAAGAGTAACATTTTACAAGATAGTCTTGAGAGCCACTATTATGCATAAGCCACTTTGCTCCTGAGCAGAGCAGGAAAAACCCGGGCTGGCCCTGAAAAAACACTGTTGCTGAAATGCTCGCAGAACGGGAGGAGCGAAGTAGAGCCCGGCCAAACCAAGGAATGGAAATGGGACTGAGGTTTGGAGATTGGTGCACAAACCAAAAGAAACAGGGCAGAGCTGGAGTTACCAAAGCTGTGAGGTTCAGTTTTAGTGACAAAATGGACAGGACAGATGCACAGTTGGTGTGGTCAAAATCTAAATCTAAAAGAGGATGGAAGGTAGATGATCATTCACCAGAAGACGTTCAGAGATTTTATGATATATATCTATAGTTCAAAACAGATGTTTACCTCATCAAAGACTTTGTTTTTAGCTCGACTGATGCAATCACTAAGGGCTTTGATCCATGCCTCCTTTTCCTCTGCAGTCTGAGTCTGGAACTTCACATCGTGGATCTGCCAGTGACAAAGCAGGCACCTCCTCACATTTAATTAAAAACGGTTTCCGCTGTTAGGGACATTTGAACAGTTGCTCAGCATCAAAGTTTAGGGACACTCTGTTGCTGCTGTGCTACTTCCAGAAGTTTTTTTCTGCTACCATTCAGCCCCACAACTGAGAAGGGTTACCCTGGAGAACGTTACGGGCAGCCAAATAGCTCTTCACATCCTGATCATTCCCATGGGAGAGCAATAGCCTTGGCTTTCAAATCGCATCTAGGTTTCACTCATCTTTTTGTTTTTAAGCAAGAAAGCAGATAAGCTATACAGCTGCATAAAATTAAGAATGTTTCCACTGAGCCGAGCAGATAAGCCAGTAATTATTAGAAACTACATACTGACTAACATGTGGAAAACAGTTCCTGCATCCTCTACCCACAACCACACAACTACTGTTTTTCACTTAAAATTTAGTTCAAACTGATACAGAAGGCCTGACATGGGTGTCTCAGGGTAATGTACATTTATTTGAGGAAACAGATATAGAGCTGCACTTTAGGTCAGATTTAGAGCAGCACACATATTGATTCTTAGATTTAGATATGTAGCCTGGTTTTTCACTGCAAAAATGGATTTAAAAATAAGTAAAATGTTCTAAAAGTTAGTGTATTTGTCCTTGATTTGAGTAGGTAAATAAGATTATTTGCCAATGGAATGAGTATTTTGACCCCTAAAATAAGATAATTAGACATCCTGCACTTGAAATAAGATGATGGAGATGAGTTGTTCCTATTTTAAGTGCAAAAATCTTATTCTAATCTTATTCAAAATCATCTTATTTACATGCTCAAATCAAAGACAAATACACTAATTTTAAGAACATTTTACTTATTTTAAGTTCCGTTTTTGCAGTATATACTTTAATGTTGTAAGTTTTAAATCAGTCAGTCAGGGTATAATTTTGTCATATTTGCCATTTTTACCATTTAGTATTTCCAGTAGTTGGTCTCGGCAACTTGGTAGCTTTAAGTAATGTTGCTGTGCTTCACAGCAGTTGCATATTTAAAGTTTGAAGTGGAGTAAACTAATAGATTTTCCCCTCGAATCAAAGTTTAAGGTTACAGTGAGCAGGCAGATAGAAATGGCTAATACAGCTTTGCTGGATGTGCTGAAGTACAAACTGATTTATTAAGTCACCAAAGATTTTTCAACTACAAAATGTGTGCAAATAATTCACAAAGCCAGCACCACGGAATATTTGCCCTTCATGCTGCTCTGGAGAAACACTAAGAAGAAAAACACAACAACTCACCTCCATATCATAGTGTAGCAAGAAGAGCCTCTGTTCGCCCTGTCTACATTATTTAACAGTCCATTATTTAAGTCTTTTTTTGTAATGTTTTTTCTCTGTTAAAATGAGTCCACAAACTATTTCCTTTGTTCTTCCTCACCAGCCATATTTATTTACCCTGAACTCGAGAGGTTATTGGGAGATTTCCCATCTGACATCTGAATGTTTGTGCAAATCTGTGTGGTGTGTTGTGCTTGTTGTTTGACCAGACACTATACACTGTGGGACCAAACCTGCTCTATCTATGATTGGTTATCATTATTATTGTCCTGCGTGGGGTCCCTCAGGTTTTAAGAAATCAACTGACAATTTTTGAAATCTTGCCATATGAACCAGGCACATATATATCTGCTCAAAAAATAAAGGGAACACTTAAACAGCACAATGTAATTCCAATTAAATCACACTTCTGTGAAATCAAACTGTCCACTTAAGAAGCACCACTGATTGACAATCAATTTTACAGGCTGTTGTGCAAATGGAATAGACAGCAGGTGGAAACTAGAGGCAATTGGCAAGACATCCCCAATAAAGGAGTGTTTCTGCAGGTAGTGACCACAGACCACTTCTCAGTTCCTCTGCTTTCTGGCTGATGTTTTGGTCACTTTTGAATGCTGGTGGTGCTTTCACTCTAGTGCTAGAATGAGACGGAGTCTACAACCCACACAAGTGGCTCAGGTAGTGCAGCTCATCCAGGATGGCACATCAATGTGAGCTGTGGCAAGAAGGTTTGCTGGGCCTATCAGTGTAGTGTCCAGAGCATGGAGGCACTACCAGGAGACAGGCCAGTACTTCATGAGACGTGGCGGAGTCCATAGGAGGGCATCAACCCTGCAGTAGGACAGCTACCACCGCCTTTGTGCAAGGAGGAACAGAAGGAGCACTGCCAGAGCCCTGCAAAATGACCTCCAGCAGGCCGCAAATGTGCATGTGTCTGCTCAAATGATCAGAAACAGACTCCATGAAGGTGGTATGAGGGCCCGACATCCACAGATGGGGTTTATGCTTACAGCCCAACACTGTACAGGACGTTTGGCATTTACTAGAGAACACCAAGACTGGCAAATTCACCAATGGCACCCTGTGCTCTTCACAGATGAAAGCAAGCTCACACTGAGCACATGTGACAGATGTGACAGAGTCTGGAGATGCCGTGGAGAACGTTCTACTGCCTGCAACATCCTCCAGCATGACCGGTTTGTCAGTAATGGTGTTGCGTGGCATCTCTTTGGGGGGTGGGGGGGATCCTCAGACCCATTGTGAGATGATATGCTGGTGTGGTTGGCCCTGGGTTCCTCCTAATGCAAGACTATGCTAGACCTCATGTGGCTGGAGTGTGTCAGCAGTTCCTGCAAGACGAAGGCATTGATGCTATGGACTGGCCCGCCCGTTCCCCAGACCTGAATCCAATTGAGCACACCTGGGACATCATGTCTCGCTCCATCCACCAACGGCACGGCACGTTGCACCAAAGACTGTCCAGGAGTTGGTGGATGCGTTAGTCCAGGTCTGGGAGGAGATCTCTCTGGAGACCATCCGCCACCTCATCAGGAGCATGCCCAGGCGTTGTAGGGAGGTCATACAGGCACGTGGAGGCCATGCTACTGAAACTCATTTTGACTTGTTTTAAGGACATTACATCAAAGTTTGATCCACCTGTCGTGTCTTTTTCCACTTTTAATTTTGAGTGTGGCTGTAAATCCAGACCTCAATGCGTTAATAAATTTGATTTCCAATGATAATTTTTGTGTGATTTTGTTGTCAGCACATTCAACTATGTAAAGAACAATGTATTTAATAAGACTATTTCATTCATTCAGATATAGGATGTGTTATTTTAGTGTTCCCTTTCTTTTTTGAGCAGTATATATATATTTTAGGGATTTGTGTCACTGTTAACTTTCTGCAGCGACTGGCGCAACAAGTATCATGTTCTGGCCTACCTGTCTGCTTGCTGCCACGCTCATCCTGCACCTCTGAAATTACTGATGCACCAGTGAGCAGCCTCCCTTGGCAGCTCTATCTAGATAATCACCTTCACTTGTTTATTTGTCTAAACTGGACAGGCAGTGCCAGATTATTGAAAGCCTTTTGCCTGGAAATGTCCAATGATTTTTCCCTACCTGATTTTATGTTCTGACTTTGTTTGCTGGACACTACCTGAACTGAGCTCTCAATATGTATTCTCAATATGGTTGGACTAATAAGCTACTTATAAAGTAAACATATATCTGTCTGTCACAAATCTCCATATATCTAGTTAGCTTTGAGAAAAGAATTGCTAAATATTTTGCATACAAACAATATGCATCACCACAATAACACTACACCCACAGTGAAGAATGTTGTGAGAAGCAGGTGAAGAAGGTGAAGCAGGGTCCACCCAAGGTACAAGTTAAATATAACAAAATTTTAATATCTTGGGTCAAATCTATATTAAATATAAGGTCACTCCCTCCAAAGACTTTGTTAGTTAATTAATTGATTTCTTATAATCAGATTGATTTATTTTGTCACACAGAAACCTGGCTGCAAGAGGACTACGTTAGTATAAATGAGTCAACTCCCTCTAATTATTTAAATTTCCACATTCCCAGAACTACATGAAGAGGAGTAGCAACCATCTTTCCGTCTGATTTAATTAAAGGAGAAGTCCAGTCAACAAGGAAAAATCAGGGGATCATTAGCTATAACTAAAACTAATACGTTTGTGGTTATTTAATGAATTTAGCTTTAATCAATAAGAAAATAAAAACATAAATTGTCATCTGGATCACTGTGTATGGGGGCGGCCATTACTGCCCAAATATGGGCAGTAAGGGCCGCCTGACATCACATCCTGTGACGTGGAAAAGCGGAGAGCCGACAGCATTTCTCCGCACTTTCCAAGCAAAGTCAATAGGAGCTGTTGTACACCGCTGCGATCATCAACAATTTTTTCGGATTTCCAGAGGACTTCACCACTGACATTTGCGGGAGCTATTGTTAAAGCAACAATGCTCACGTGCATGGCAGTTGGATGTAACAATACATCGGGTAAAAGTGGAAAAAACATTAGTTTTTTCACCTTTCCGATTCATAACCACCATGGGCTGTTTTGCTGGATTACCTACTTGAAGAGAGAGGATTTTCCATTGTGCTTCTGGCCAGAGAGAAACGTCATATGCAGCCAGCATTTGGAAGAAGAATGTCTTCAAGATGACATGAGAGCGAGGATTTTCGGTATGTTTTTCTTTTTCATAATGTAGAATTTGCCGGAACATTTCTGTACCGACCAGAGTGGCGGAGGGATACGACACACTTATGTGTCGTATCCCTCCGCCGCAACAGTGAGCATAAGTATGCTCACTGTTGCAGCGGGGGGATACGACACACTTAGAAAGCATGCTCACTGTTGTGAAGCCCACTTATTTTATGCAACTTTGGTCTTATTTTTTCTAAAGTCACTTGTATATTTCATGAGTTGTGGGGTTGCAGTTTTTTTTGGGCTTGTTTCTGAAAGTGAAGTCGATTGTTTGGGCTCTAAACTAAGTGACGCTGAAATATCCCTCCGCCTCATAACGCGCTGCAGCTCCTCCTCACAGCTGCAGAGAGTAAACTCAGAAGGAGCCGCTCTGCCCGTATTTTTGGCAGTTCACAGTTGCAATAACTGATGATAACTGCTGAAAGTAGATTAGATGGTGCAGATCACCATTTTGAGCAGAGATTGGTTCTAAAGATGAGTTTTATACTCATCTTTTAACATTGCAGAACCCAACCCATAAACCACAGTTTAATGCTTATTTGTTGTCGTTTTATGTCTCTAATACTAAATGTAAAATTAGTATTACTTTAAATTTAAATGCTTAATACCATGTCTATCTTTGTTTAAGAGGTTAAAAAAAATATTTCGGCATGAAAACGGGTATTTATTTACAAGGGGACAGATAGGGCATTGGGACTTGCTCTACAGCCGATACCGCACCGTTACGTCACAAACTGGGAGGTGGCAGTACTGTTCTTCACCAAGATGGCGGCCCCCATAAAAGGACCTTCAAATGAAAATTACTCTTAATTAAAAAAGCTTATTTATTGAACAGCATGTAATAATTTTATATTTAAAGTACTTTCATGAGTTTTAATTCTGATTTTGACCGGACTTCTCCTTTAATAATCCCAGGCCAATTAATAACTACAATTTGTTTGAACATTTAACCCTTAGTTTCCCTCATCCAAACTGCAAAACAATAAAACCTCTTCTGTTTGTTGTTTTGTATCGTCCACCAGGCCCTTACTCTCTTTTTGGAACAGTTGTCAGACTTCTTATCTGATTTGGTGTTAAACACTGACAAGGTTGTTATAGTGGGGGATTTTAACATTCATATCGAGACTGAATGTGATAACCTTAATGTAGCTTTTAAAACTATCCAAGCTTCAATTGGTTTTGCTCAAAATGTGCATAAACTGACGCACTCTTCATTATTTGGACCTTGTGCTGACATATGGCATTGATTGCAAAGAATTAACAGTATTTCCTCACAACCCTGTCCTATCTGACCATTTTTAATAACCTTTGAGTTCAATTTAACTGAGTTCTCCACCCCAAAAGAAGGTTTCATTGTAGTAGATCTTTATCAGATAATGCTGTATCAAACTTTAAAGAGTCTGTCCCCCTCAGTATCACAGAAATGCCCAGCAGATGGCAGCAATGTTGTTTCTTCCCATTCACAAATTGATGCCTTTGTTGTTGGTGTCACTTCCTCTTTGCATTTTGCATTAGACAATGTAGCCCCCTTGAAAAGGAAGGCGATTATTCACAGGAAGCTGTCTCCCTGGTTTAATTTAGAGCTGCATTCTTTGAAGCACAATGTTAGGAAATTGGAGAGAAAATGGCGCTCTACACATCTAGAGGAATCTTACCTAATCTGGAAAAACAGTCTACTGTTGTATAAAAAGACCCTTCGCAGTGTTAGAGCAGTAAACGTTAAAACTTTCCTTTTTGACAAAGCTTATAGTTAGAGTGGCTTAGGTTACCCTGAGCTATCTGTACTTATGCTGCTATAGGCTTAGGCTGCTGGAGGACATCAGGATCTATTTTTCTCACTCTGCTGAGTTCTCCTACTGTTCTCCAATTTGCATTGTTTGTTGTTATTTCAGCTTTTAACTTTTTGTTCTCTGTTTTTTTCTCTTTATAGTAGGTACATATGGTCTGGAAATCATCCAGGGGAGGCAGATCATCCGCTATTACCATATAACATAGAAAGGAATCCTGGATCAATGTGTGCTTCTGTGCTTTTGTTTCTCTGCTCTGTCTTCTCTAATCCCAAGTCGGTCAAAACAGATGACCATTCACACTGAGCCTTGTTCTGCTGGATGTTTTCCTTCCTGTTAAAAGGGGAGTTTTCCTTTCCACTGTCGCTTCACACATGCTCAGTATGAGGGATTGCTGCAAAGCCATTGACAATGCAGACGACTGTCCCCTGAGGCTCTACGCTCTTTCATGAGGAGTGAATGCTGCTTGTCAAGACTCAATGCAATCTACTGGGTTTCCTTAGATAGGAAACATTTTGACCAATCAGTATGATTTGATTGAATTTGACTTTGTAAAGTGCCTTGAGATGACATGTGTTGTGAATTGGCACTATATAAATAAAATTGAATTGAAGTGAATCATTTGTCACAAGTAAGAAAATCTTTCACTTTCCAATCTGTATAACTGAATGCTGGTGAAGATTCTCAGTCATCCAGGTCATAGTCATTCCAAAAAAAATAAAGTAAAAATACAACTGGACTTGTTTTCCGAAGTTTGAAGACGTTTCGCTTCCTATCCAGGGAGCTTTCTCAATTAAAAAAATCTGGAGTAATGTGGAGCATCAAGCTGTAGTATAAAGCTTGATGCTCCACATTACATCACAGTAGTATAAAGCTTGATGCTCCACATTACTCCAGACTTTTTGAATTGAGAAGACTGTATAACTGAATATTCTGGTTACATAATATGGGAAACTTATCTAATGGGTGCTCTAAATAAATAAATAAAAACCTATTATTTGATTTCACAATAAAAGGATGTCGCCACTAACCTTATTTCCAGATTTCAGAGATCGAATCAGAATCAGTCTGTGCTTCTTCTTGAAGGGGCTCTTTAATTCATGACATGTATCATAGTTTTCCAGGTCAAGCCGCTCCAAGCAGTTCTGTAGGTCCTGTAATGCAAACATACATTTATGTTACTTCCGCATTTTTTTATGGACACATCTGGGGCAGGGTGATCCAAAGAAGATGATACAAGCACAGAGAAGACAACACCGAAGCTGCTGCTCCAAGTACTCTGTTGTACCTCATTTTCATAAACCGCAATTTCTGTCTTCTCCACATGGACATAGCGGTCCTTGTAGCTCGTCAACAGCCGACCATGAGCTTTCTTCACCCAGCCAGCCTTACTCAGGAACTTTGTCTTATGTTGCTGGGCCGGGTCCTCTTTTGTACCCTGCAGTGATAGAGAGGAAGGAAGTCACACTTATGAACATCTGACAACTAGCAGAGTGCAAATGCAGCTAAACGCAGACTCACACACACATATATATATACAATGCAAACATACATTTATATTACTCCCACATTTTTTTATGTACACATCTGGGGCAGTGTGATCCAAAGAAGATCACACTTCTGTGGTTGATACAAGCACAGAGAAGACAACACCGTATATATATATATATATATATATATATCTATATATATATATATATATGCTGTCAGTTATGGTTTTAGTTAGAAATAGCAAAATTATGGTTTTAATCCCCTCAGAATTCAACATTTATTCTGATGTAACGCCAGTTTTATGACAGAACTTAACAGGGACTACTGGAAGCACAGTAATGAAGTACTGTGGCTGTCAAAATGTGTCTATAATGCAAATACTGCTGGCTCCCCTACCAACTAATTTGTTTCCTTTATAGCAAATAAAGTGATAATTAATATTATAGCATGGCATTGATTCTTACACAGAGTCCTAAAAAAAGAGGCAATATTGATAGCAATTCATAAAATTTTTATAATAAGACTTATAAAACAAATCATAGTGCATTTGCATTTCTGTTCCTATTCTGTGCCGTGCTCCGTTTCCCCCATATAAACAGTATTTAGCCAGGTTGGAGAGCAGCAGTTGTTCTCATGCAGTTTAATTTTCCCTCAGCCGGTTTTATTCTTATATGTGACATCCTGTGACATCTGCAAAATAATTGTAGTGGTGAAGCAGATGACATCAAAAGCACACAAAATATATACAGATAAAAAAAGTGTGAGAGGAAAATATCTAGCAGCATGTGTCAGATGTACTGCTAAGCCATCTGAGGCCCCACTATTTTAGTACTATAATTTTCTAAGGCTTATTGCTCTCTCTCTGTATCTAGGTCTATGTATAGATATATGTATTCATAAAGTTAAAATAGGCTCGCTTGTCAGATTGAAAGTACCTTTTGAGAATAATGTCCCTTAAAGAGGTAATAAAGTGAGTCTTCATTAGGGCCACATTTATCAATGTTTTAATTGGTCTGACGTATTTTAACCTCGTTACAAATTAAATGTATTGTTTTCATTAGCTGTAAATGGAAACTCTATGAAATATGACTGTACACGGGTAAAAATAAAAATGTGAATATTGTGAATTTTTTTGTCACTCAATTCAGAAAGCAAAACGTTTGGGTTGTATAGATTCATTAAACTATTTCTATGCACTCTATAGTTGGTTAGGCTCTTGCATGAATTACTGCATCAATGGGGCGTGACATAAAGGCGATCAGGCTGTGGTTCTGCTAAGGTGTTCAGGAAGCCCACGTTGCTTTGATAGCTGCCTTCAGGTCATCTGCATTGTTGGTTCTGGTGTCTCATCTTTCTGTTGACAACACTCCATAGATTCTCTCTGGGCTCAGGTCAGGAGAGTTTGGTGGCCAATCCAGCACAGTAACACCAAGGTCATTAAAGCAGCTTTTGGTTCCTTTGGCAGTCTGGGTCGGTACAACATCTGGAAAATGAAATCAGCATCTCCCAAAGCTCATCAGCAGGAGGAAGCATGCACTGGTCTTATGTAACATTTGTTGTCGTTTTCTGAGACACTGAATTTTGAGTTTGCATTGACTGTTACCATGATTATCAAATTTTTGAGAAAAGAAGGTTTGAAATATTTAGCTCCGTGTAAAGAGGGAGACTGGCTGCTGGGCACCTGTCCAGTCAGGAGTTTTTCACCATGATGGTGCAGCCTACTGATCCAGACTGAGACCATTGCAGATATTTCGAGTTCATTGGCTGATTAGGGTGTGAGCATAGGTTTGCATCATGTGATTTTTTCCATGATACTCTAATTTTCTCAGACACTTAATCTAGAATTTTAGTTATCTGTAAACTATAATCATCAAAGGTACAACAAATAAAGGGTTAAAATATTTCACTCTATGTATAATGATTCTATATGAGTTTCACATTCTGAAATGAGGTAGAATTAATATTAAACTTTTTCAAAATATTATTATTTAGATATTTGTGTATATAATTGGCGACTGAAATTTTCCCCAGTTCACTTACTATATTGCAACTTAATCTTCATTCTTTACTTTGTATTCAACAGAGTACCTTTAGATACTTTTACTGCTTAAACATGTCAGAAGTTTAAAAAAACGTAAATAAGTATTTTCCTAAGACTCTCTCCACTCCTCTATATCCAAGTGAGGACAGTAAGCACCCACCGCTACAGTTCCCCATCAGAAATATAGTCAATAAAAACACAAAACGGTTGCTTTACAACATGCTAGATAATGAGTTATGAGTTGGAAAACTTCAATAAATAAATAAAAATAAAAGCTGTGGGCTACATGATGAGATAACTTGAGAATGCTGAAGGTAGAATGGCTTGAAATGGACCAGCTTCAGAAATTCAATGGGTTCTTTATCAGCTTGTGTGTGTACCATGTAATGAATGTTTAAAAAGCTCCATATGCTATTGGTATTGTGAGTATGTGTAAACAGCAAATATTTAGTGGCTGTGGTTTTTAGCTACATGCCGACAAACTTCCTCATCAAAGTAAATTTAGTGGCTTCTGTAACACTCACTGAGTCTGCAGGCCAAAGAAGCAATGGTGTAGATGAGATATTACAGTTATGAGAAAAGCTTGAAAATTTGGTATTCTCTGGTAAACACCTTTGAAATGATTAGGACTCGTACTGCTCTTGGGGTTTTTATGTCAAACCTAATATTGCAGAACGGTGGATTCAGTCGCTGGAGCTGACTAACTGGCCTGACCAGGCAGGTAATAACTGTCTTAATTTCTGGAGTTACAAGCTAGCAAAGAGGCCTCCAACAAGTGCGTCGGGTGATGTAAAATATAGATAGAGATTTTCTGTATCTTTAGACCCATTACAACAGAAAACTGATGTAGGACAGCTGATCTCTGAGCAGTATCTCGACTTGTGTAAGGCCACATGCTAATTTCCATGATGACTAAAACCCCAGAAGGTGCAGATGTCCACAGATTTACAGGCTTTGTTTCTCCTGAAGGAACTTCCACAGGATATCATTTTATCTATTTTGGCATTGAGTGGGAGGTCGTCTTACAATTTTTCCACTTTCACCAAGTGTAAGCGTTTCTCAGCCTGGTAAACAGGCACAGCAGCTGCTGCTGCAGAAAGGAACAGCGAAACATCCCAAAAATACAATCAGAAGATCAAGAAGAGCCTCTACTGCTGCCAGTCAGTCAGAAATGGCACAACACAGGAAAAACAAAGCTGTTTGCTGCTGAATATGCTGCGGAAAATGCTTACCATGCATCCCATAAAAGTAAGCATGGAAAACATGTTGGTATGCGGTGAGACACAGGAGAACAGCCCTAAACACTTACATCAGAACTAGTGCAATAATTAGTCAACCTTTTGCTGACAACCAGAACTCTTCCACTGTACTAGCAGATAAGTCATGACATTTTAGAGCTGCGTTTCCGGACAGAGACAGGAAGTCCACTCTGCTCCCAAACACTAACCAAACTAGCAGCCCACAGATGTTTTTGCTGTCCTGTCTGTGAACTTGTGGTGAGCATTAAGATAAAAGACTAAAGAACAAACGGTGAAGCTATTGTAGAATGCGCAAAGAGAATTTTAAGCAACGCCAGCTCATGCAAGCCTTTACAAAGGAGGAGAGAACAAAGTGTAGGGTTTAGCAGAAGAGGCACAACTCAGCAGACATGTGTTTCTGGTGAAGGGTTAGGTCAGGGAACATCTGGAATTCATTGATCTTCCAGCTGACCTGCCCAACACAGCTCACTGCAAGCCTCACTGCAGCTCACACACTCTTAGAGGTAAAGCTTAGGGGAGAAGTGAAGCTTGGCTGATTTACTTTTGGTTGATGCTGTTAAAATTAATCCTAGTATTTTGACCACTTCTTCAGAAAAAAAGGAAATAAGTAACATCAACATTTTATTTCACATAAATGGGTGTCAGGTAAGTTACATCAAGAACTATCCGAATCCGAATCAGAAATACTTTAATAATCCCAGAGGGACAACTCTTTTCTACAAACTGTTATTTAAGATGTACTAAAAAGAACTGAACTAGAACTTAATTAATGAGTAATTACCAGAAATAACTGGACCATGTGTGGAAGTGTCTGTCCGTTCATAGTTTTCAATGCCTAGTTAATCAAACCTGGGCCAGACCTCCAGCAGTCCTTGGGAAAGAGGAAGGGTACCGCCTTGACAGGTCGCCAGTGTAGTACAGGGCAACACAGAAAATAGGACAAACAGCCACCTTGGCAGAAACCCATAGGCCATTTGACAAATTAGCCTAAAACTTGTGTTTTTGGACTGTGCAGGGACCCTTATGCTACCATGCATGCGCAGAAATAACATGCAAACCCCAAGACTGTCAACCAGTACTTGAACGGCAGACCTGGTAGGTACAAGACAACAGTGCTAACAATGTGCCATCATGCAGAACGTTAAGTTTGCATATTACTTTTTTTTTTACCTGAAGCACACTAGCAAAACCATAAACTGACCCAATAGAGACCTGCTAAACTTCATTTTCAAGATCAACTTCCTGTTTTGGAGATATGCTGAAGGTCATTATCAGGTCCAACTTCTGGTTTTGTGTTACAGGTTTTAACACAGCCAGATGTTCAGCAATAAATACTAGACCATTCACACAGTACTGGTGGTATGAGAGGTATGAGGTATAACAGAGTCAGTGAAGTAACTATAAATTGTGATGATGGATTTCTATTTTGTGTGTGTGTGTGCGTGCGTGCGTGCGTGTGTGTTTGTTTGTGTATGTGTGTGTGTGTGTGTACATTTTCTTGGTTTCATCCTGACCAATAGAACTTTAGAGCATATTCAGAGCAAAAGCATTAACCTCCATCAGATGGTTGATGCTGAGATGGTGGTGTTGGGGTTTGTCACAGATCAACTACACAGAGGAAATCTATTTCTGTAACAGCGTCATGTGATGACGTATTTTTGAAGAACATCAGTGCACATGAGCATCCACATTCTTCCTTTTACAGGCAAGTTCTGAACCGTCATCTCACAGTGGGCGCTGATCCTCCTTCTCAAACTAATTTTGGTAAAGGTTGCATTTATTAGTCACTTCAAAAAGAAATTTAATCACAAGATAATTTTTAACTAATTGTGGTGACAGCTGGGCGGCTTCTTTTAACAAGCATTTGAAATAAAAACGGTCTCAATCAGCTGACAGGAGTCAGCACAGTTCTGATGAGAAACGGCAGCGTGTCCAGTCATAGTAGAGTCAAGTGCTGCGTGGGGTACTTTTTTACTACATTTAGCTACTTTTGTGATGCCCTAAGCATCTTATGGGGCTAAAATGGTAGCTTTACCATTTGCAAATGTGTGTGGAGAGTTGTGTATCTGTATCTCGATTTGTGTGTCTGTATCTCGATTTGTGCGTGTGCAGTGGGATTTGTAAATGTGTGAGGAGAGTTGTGTGTCTGTACAACAATCTGCAAATGCGTAAAACTACTTGTGTGTAATCCGTTTTGCAAATGTGTAAAAAATCCACAAATCTGTATTCAGATCTGCAAATGTGTACAGAGATTTGCAAATGTGTAAAAAATCCACAAACCTGTATTCAGATCTGCAAATGTGTAAAAAATCCACAAACCTGTATTCAGATCTGCAAATGTGTACAGAGATTTGCAAATGTGTAAAAAATCCACAAATCTGTAGTCAGATCTGCAAATGTGTACAGAGATTTGCAAATGTGTAAAAAATCCACAAACCTGTATTCAGATCTGCAAATGTGTACAGAGATTTGCAAATGTGTAAAAAATCCACAAACCTGTATTCAGATCTGCAAATGTGTACAGAGATTTGCAAATGTGTAAAAAATCCACAAACCTGTATTCAGATCTGCAAATGTGTACAGAGATTTGCAAATGTGTAAAAAATCCACAAATCTGTAGTCAGATCTGCAAATGTGTAGATCAATCTGTAAGCACACACAGAAACACTTGTGTCTGAAGTATTTTCGCTTCAAGACCCAGAAATACAGACAAATCATTGGTTACAAGTCAAGCGGTTTTTCGGTTGGTTCTCTTTACACACGTGATTTTTGCTACTCTTCTGCCGCGTGAGATGCACAAATGCGTAGAAGGATTTGTATCTGTATTTTTTCGATTTGTGTCTCCTTGCGCAGACTCGCAGGCTCAAAGGCTCACATGTTGCCCTGAGCGCAGGCACACAGGCTGCCTCTTCCGGCTGTGGTAGGTCACGTGACTTTCAAGGATTGAACCAAAGCGTTTTGCTACCAGACGGCTGACAAGGCAACTTCTTATAACTATATAACTTTCTCCCTTTAACGACAGAAGTTTCTTGTTTTAATGAGAGACTTATCTTGCTAAAACCAGACTCCTCATAACAACGCAACATAACCCGGCATCAGCTCGCGGGATATTTGAGTGTCATGGAGAAGAGGAGAGACGGAGGGGCGCCTTTTATTTCTTTTTAAAAAGTCATTTGTCGGAGGAATGTATTTCTGCACTGAGGAGTGACAAGGTAAGTCGTGCATATACAGCAAGTCCTCTACTTGAAATTTAATCAATTCGGCAGTTATTTATATTTAACAACTATGCTTTGGAAACACTTGTAGCACTGTAGAACAGTCTCTGGCTCTGTTTACACGGTGAAAACAGGTTTGCGTTGCCTTTGTACTCTCCATTTACACACTACAAGGTTTAACTGTTGCTTATGGGGACTTTCAGCTATAGCTGTGGGTTTATTTACAACAGTTTGCAGCCGAAACAGTCCTCCGCCAGCCGCTGCTTTCTTCTTCTGGGCAATTTGACGCGGAGCTTCAGAAATCACAGCGCTACTAGTGGTGCGGCATGGGAATTGCACCGTTTAAGTACTCTGTAAACAGGGCCTGTGACTGCAAATGTTCTACATGGATGTTAATGAGATAGAGATAAGGATAAGCAGCTTAATTTTTTTAAAAACATGTCATGCATTTAATCATAAATTCTGCTGTAAAGATTAATAATCATGTACTTAAAATAGTCTTTTTAGTTTTTTTCAGTTTTTATATTAACCATAATTTCATTGTGCTTGTAGACTGACATATCAGCTATAGCAAGCATGGATGATGAGAGCTTGGCCATCTATTTTCCCACCTATGCTGACAGAATTGCCACAGAATTACTAGTGGTGCGGCATGGGAATTACACCGTTTAAGTACTCTGTAAACAGGGCCTGTGACTGCAAATGTACCTATTCCTTTATGTATTAATTAAATATGATTAAAATATATTTTAATTCGACACTTGTAAGGCTAATTAAAAATATGTGTATTCTACACAATGAAAGTGAGGCTAGATAAAGCTACATTTATCCATATTTTATTGTGTCAAAACAAAGATATGAATACAGAGCTTTCTAATGGGACAATTCACACACCAGTGAAGGACAACTATTTATATGAACTTCATTAATAAACCCAGTCAACTACTGACATGCTTTAATAAGGGGAAAAGCAAAAACTGATAATCAATTATCATTGCTGCAAATTCAAAAGTTAATATCAGAATGTATCAATAAAAGCTCCTGGCAGCAAGGCACCATTGTTCTCAGTTTATTTGTTGTTCCATTTGTTTTTTTCTGATGTCTTTAAACTTACTCAGAAAACAAAACAAATCTTAATCAACATTGTTCCATTGCAGTCTAGGTTTAAGCAATTTTAACATTGATCCAGTCTAACCTTAAATCACAATTTTAAACAGCAGCTATTCTCCTTCTGATGGGAATTCTGTAAAAGTACTTTTTAAAATTCCCATAAACAAAAACATTAAGGTAGGAGGACCAGGTTTAAGATAGCTACATTAAAAACACAGCCAGAAAATCATGAATGTTCTCTTTTACATCTTAGAATGCCTGTGCATTTGATCTGACACTCAAAATTTAAATACTTAAAAACTTTGAATTTGTAATATTTAGCTTCTCACATTTAGCATAAGTAACGTGCTCAATTTTTAGAAAGAATAAATTAATTGTTATTTTTACCTTTTGTTTAAAATAAAAAACTTGAAAAAACAATAACAAAATCTCTGCTGTGTTTACAGGTTGGCATCTCTAAAGCTGAATACATGGATGGTGCTGTCCAAAAGTTACTGCTGGATATTTTCTTCCAGCAGTAACAGAGGGGGTACCACAGCCAGAATTCATATAGACATGGAGACAGAGAATGGTACAATGAAAGACATTCAAAGATTTTTGCGTCTTGATGACAGCTATCCTGAAAACTACTTCATTGTGGGATCCAGCACCCACAGCCAGCTCATCAACAGCTGGTGGGATTTCTTAAGGAAACGTCGTGCACAGTACTGGATGAACCTTTTTCAAAAACTGAAGAATACAGATTACTTTACTGGTGACTTCTTGGATAAGCAGCCAATTCTGCTCACCTGTTTAAATATCACTGAGGTATGTTTGAATGTAAAAGATAAATACTATATGATACATGCTTTTAAATATGGAGTATGTACTTTAAGATCTTGTTTATTTTCTTGTCTTTCAGGAACAACTCTAAAAAGTGGTTCACTTTTGGAACATCATTTGTAAGATTAGAGATGCAATGGCTCCAAGTGGCCGGCCCTACATGATGTATACCTGGGGTGTCAAGCTCCAGTCCTCGAGGGCCGGTGTCCTGAAACTTTTAGAGGTTTCCCTGGTCCCACACACCTGAATCAAATGACACAATTAGCTCCTCAGTTTGCAGTCAGGTTCTTCAGAGTCCTGGTAATTACCTGATTATTTGACTCAGGCGTGTCAGACCAGGGACACATCTAAAAGTTTCAGGACACCGGCCCTTGAGGACTGGGCTTTGACACCTGTGAACCCTTCCACGGCGTTTTGGTGAACAAGATCATCTCAAACAGGTTTCTAAGCAAGCGGCAGAAACTTGCACAGTCCAACGTCTTCAGAGGACCGTTCACATGTTATGAGACAGTTCGAAGTATCATACCTTCTGATGACGGAAAACTTTCATGCACCGTCAACACATGATGAAACAATTGAGTTATGCTTATTTTTAAGAGCTTATATACGCACAAACCTGTGACACGTGTGACATTTTCTTGTTAAAAAGAGTTTGTGGAGCAAATGACCTTGTGAGCCTGTCCAGAATGACCCTGTCACTTTCCCACACAGTCAGAAATAGGCAGCTGCAGACCCCACAACCAATAAAGGAAAAGCAAAGAAATACAGATGGAGGAAAAAAAACAGACCTCTGTTTTCACTGACTCCCATGTACTTAAATGTTTCATCATGATGTACATAATTTTTTGAATTTTGGTGCTAGGTTTTATATTTTGTGTGATTCTTGTTGTGTGTGACAGCAAATATATGCTACTAAATATATTAGGACAATAACAAGAAATTTAACTTCACATTTGCCTTGTAATCTGTCATGTAGGACAAAATGTTTAAATGACATGTTCTGTAAACCCCACCACTGCTCCTCATATTCAAGACATACTTTTTATATTTATAACAGCAAGACTCTTATAGTTCTCTGTTACTGAACACTGAGACCCAAGTTATGCACTGTTTGACAATGATGATATGGTCAAATGAGATGAAAAATAAAGTGCGTATGCTTATGTTCAATATGAAAACCTTTAATGAATCTTTGGTAAAAACTCATTACAAAATAAAGTGCAATGGTTTGTGATCAAACCAACTCATTCTTTTCTTAGAAACATAACATTATATTGCAATGTTACATCAACTCACAGAAGAACATACATTAAAAGTACCTTTAACAAGTTCTCTGAAAGATCCTTTTGAAAGGAAGTTCTCTACCTCCAGATAATGACCTAACTAGAACGTGATCTATGAGTATTAAAAAGATGAATACATGGATCTCAAAATTGAACATGAGAAAATTCTTTTACATATGAAAAAAGTAATTGTTAGAAATCTTGGCACTATTGCGCTCAAAGCATTTATCTATTTTACAATCAACTTTGAAGAATATAAAAGAAATATAATGCCCTATGGAAAGGAAAGGAAAATAAGTACAGTTTAAACACATGCTTCAAATTTTTTTAACCTTAAAGAAGCTTAATAGCAACAGCAATAATTTCACTTCAAAAACTTGTATTTCACAATGTTGTTGGAGTAATCTTTTTAATCAGTATTTTTGCTCTATATCTTTGTCAGCAAAAACAAAAGCTAACTGACTATTGTGGCTCACTTCCATATGTTCCTGAAAACATGAAATATATTACATAGTGGTATTACCTGAAACCAAAAACATTTTAGATCAAATTGGACTTTTTCCATGAAGATTTGCATGTAAAGAGTTTTTCAAGCCACGTCTGTTGAAGGACATCTCTTTCACCTTTTCCTTGGAACTCGGAGCAAAATCTCTGGGTGGCAATTCTGTCAGCATAGGTGGGAATATAGATGGCCAAGCTCTCATCATCCATGCTTGCTATAGCTGATATGTCAGTCTACAAGCACAATGAAATTATGGTTAATATAAAAACTGAAAAAAACTAAAAAGACTATTTTAAGTACATGATTATTAATCTTTACAGCAGAATTTATGATTAAATGCATGACATGTTTTTAAAAAAATTAAGCTGCTTATCCTTATCTCTATCTCATTAACATCCATGTAGAACATTTGCAGTCACAGGCCCTGTTTACAGAGTACTTAAACGGTGCAATTCCCATGCCGCACCACTAGTAGCGCTGTGATTTCTGAAGCTCCGCGTCAAATTGCCCAGAAGAAGAAAGCAGCGGCTGGCGGAGGACTGTTTCGGCTGCAAACTGTTGTAAATAAACCCACAGCTATAGCTGAAAGTCCCCATAAGCAACAGTTAAACCTTGTAGTGTGTAAATGGAGAGTACAAAGGCAACGCAAACCTGTTTTCACCGTGTAAACAGAGCCAGAGACTGTTCTACAGTGCTACAAGTGTTTCCAAAGCATAGTTGTTAAATATAAATAACTGCCGAATTGATTAAATTTCAAGTAGAGGACTTGCTGTATATGCACGACTTACCTTGTCACTCCTCAGTGCAGAAATACATTCCTCCGACAAATGACTTTTTAAAAAGAAATAAAAGGCGCCCCTCCGTCTCTCCTCTTCTCCATGACACTCAAATATCCCGCGAGCTGATGCCGGGTTATGTTGCGTTGTTATGAGGAGTCTGGTTTTAGCAAGATAAGTCTCTCATTAAAACAAGAAACTTCTGTCGTTAAAGGGAGAAAGTTATATAGTTATAAGAAGTTGCCTTGTCAGCCGTCTGGTAGCAAAACGCTTTGGTTCAATCCTTGAAAGTCACGTGACCTACCACAGCCGGAAGAGGCAGCCTGTGTGCCTGTGAGCCTGCGCTCAGGGCAACATGTGAGCCTTTGAGCCTGCGAGTCTGCGCAAGGAGACACAAATCGAAAAAATACAGATACAAATCCTTCTACGCATTTGTGCATCTCACGCGGCAGAAGAGTAGCAAAAATCACGTGTGTAAAGAGAACCAACCGAAAAACCGCTTGACTTGTAACCAATGATTTGTCTGTATTTCTGGGTCTTGAAGCGAAAATACTTCAGACACAAGTGTTTCTGTGTGTGCTTACAGATTGATCTACACATTTGCAGATCTGACTACAGATTTGTGGATTTTTTACACATTTGCAAATCTCTGTACACATTTGCAGATCTGAATACAGGTTTGTGGATTTTTTACACATTTGCAAATCTCTGTACACATTTGCAGATCTGAATACAGGTTTGTGGATTTTTTACACATTTGCAAATCTCTGTACACATTTGCAGATCTGAATACAGGTTTGTGGATTTTTTACACATTTGCAAATCTCTGTACACATTTGCAGATCTGACTACAGATTTGTGGATTTTTTACACATTTGCAAATCTCTGTACACATTTGCAGATCTGAATACAGGTTTGTGGATTTTTTACACATTTGCAGATCTGAATACAGGTTTGTGGATTTTTTACACATTTGCAAATCTCTGTACACATTTGCAGATCTGAATACAGATTTGTGGATTTTTTACACATTTGCAAAACGGATTACACACAAGTAGTTTTACGCATTTGCAGATTGTTGTACAGACACACAACTCTCCTCACACATTTACAAATCCCACTGCACACGCACAAATCGAGATACAGACACACAAATCGAGATACAGATACACAACTCTCCACACACATTTGCAAATGGTAAAGCTACCATTTTAGCCCCATAGCATCTTGGATGTACATGTAGGCACCTTTACAGAGTTTTTTCTAGACCCAACTTCAGAGCTTTTTAACAGTGATAGGAAAGAGAACAGAGAACACAAATTAAAAGGTAAAGCTTTAAAAGGTCAGCACAACACTCATTTCCTCATGTATATGTAAATCAGTTGATGACATCATCTGTTGACTTATTTTATTCGCCTTAGCTTCAGTTACTGGAAAAAGTTTGCAGCAATGAGCGAAGGTGCTTCACCATCCGGCTGAATAACGCACACCAGCACTATTTGCTGCACCACTCTCATGATGACATCAAGACGCTGCTGCTTCCAGCATCTCTAGCTCTGAAGAAATCCATCCAAACTTCCTCGGTCAGCACAATCTCAAAAAGAAACAAATCCAGAATCCATCAGGCTTCACTGTGAGAAGGTTCTGGCTTCGGTTCACACCGCGGGTCTATTTGTATAAAGTTTCAATGTTCTCTCTTTCATGTGTGAGTTTTCAGCTGGCACTAAAGTGTCCTCCAACTTTCCAGAAACATACGACTATAAACTGACTTTAGACGTGGTTCAGGGCGTAATTCCCTTGTTGCTCATTTACTGTTGCAGATGGGTACCAGCCCCCTGTCACATGAGCTGGTATAGAGAACAGATGGAGTGGATGTTTCCGTTTTAAGTATCTCAATAAAAACCTAAAAGGCGGCTGGTTACAGTATTATGGGACGTGTACCAGATGTATTTTAGCCATTTCAATATCAAACCAACATTCTCTTTCAATTGGAACCCAACCATGGCATAATGATTTGAAAACTTCTAGAACTGATAAGATAATGATGACGCAATCTTTGACAGGAGCAGCAACATTGTATTTAAACATTATAGTTCTACTGTGATAGACTGGCGACCTATCCAGGGTGTACCCCGCCTCTCGCCCATTGACAACTGGAGATAGGCACCGGCACCCCTCGCGACCCCAGCAGGGATAAGCGTTTCGGAAAACGGATGGATGGATGGATTATAGTTCTATTATGTAAAATGCGGTAATATTTATTTTCATAACAAAATGTGTTATGTCAATATTTACACCATATGCCTGTTTCAGAGGATATTATAACTGTAAATGGATAAAAAACAGAACTCTTTACTTTCATCGCTTGATATCTCTTCCTTGTTGACTTGGCAAATCTCAATTACAACCACTTTGCTTTGATCTCTCTTGTACACTTGTAGATCTGTAAGCATTGTAAAAGCCCTGCCAGAGAAAGCAGCATCTTGGGGTCACCGACACACCAATACACAATATCTATATGCCAATCAGCTGTGTGAGAAACATGCCAACATGCTACAATCACAAAATATGTTCAGCTGGAACTTTAACTAGAATTGTGGACTTTTATCACACAAGAAAAAAATTGGACCTTTTAATTCCATTTCCACCAACCCTACTTGATTTTGCCCGCCCAGCTCGTCTCCTCCTTGCTCAGTTTTACCCGCACGGTTTGTGTTTCGGCCGGCCTAGAAATGCCTGGAAAAGGGAAACACCGCCTGGGGGCCATTTACAGCTTTAGGAGATTTTTGCCTCAGCCATGGCGGGAGTGATGAGAAGATTTTATTGGCGCAAAAGATCTTTAACTACAGTGAAATTATTTTTATAGGTCGGATTTTATATGTTCGCACTGAGAGATCGTTGGTCAAAGGGTCGGGAACTCACCAGCTGTGAGCTGCTCTAAGTGTCAGTCTGAAAGGCAGACAGCAGCTGCCTTGTCCCGCACACAGCGGATGGATCAGCGGCCATGAACACATTTTTCAACCAAACACTCTTCAGAGACAAAACTTAACAGCTTTCAGTGGGTTTAGAAGACTCAGATCTGATACAGTAGGTCTGTATAGAAAGCTGACGTGAATTTTTCTTTTTTTTTTCCTTCAGGCGTGGTTCATGGTTCGTAAATAATAAAATTATATATTCAGTTAGACCCACTCCGTTCACTGTGGTCCTTAATATTAATGTTGTTGCTCTCCAGTTTTTCTGGACTTCCTCGGAGAAAGAAAACTTCTCATCTCTCCTCCCCCTTGGCCAATCACTGAACAGTAGTGTGTTCATGACAAAACTCCTCTTGAGTCCAGTCGGTTTGACCCTGCTCCTGAGCTGGGGCCAGAGAAACCCGGGCTGGACCTGATAAAAACTGTAGCTGAAATGCTCGGGAAGTGGGTGGAGCCGAGTAAAGCACGACCAAACCGAGCTGATGGAAATGGGGCTGAAGACATCAAAAACTTGGCATGAAACGAATGAATTATTACATGTAAAAGCACCTCAAGCCTACTATTAGCTACTATTAACAGTCTAATTTTTGTATAACTTTGAAAACTGTAAATGCACTGGCAAAAACCCGGTCTATCACTAGCAAAATTATCTAAAACGTATGGCTAAGACAACAAAGAGATAGTTCACCAGACACTAGACAAATGTTCAAATAACCACCCAGGTCCACAGACCTATGTCCAACAGAAAATCTGCACAGTAAACTAGTAGCAGAAAGCAAAAGAAAGGACCAAGGACCCCGGATCATCTAGTGTGCAAAGAGCCATAGTCAAAGATATTATCTGTATATGTTCCAACTTTTGGGAATGTTGTAGGAGACTATATGTTGGCCAAAGGAGGATTGTACAACTAACAATAATCATGTCATTGGTGATTTTATTAAAAGCTGTTTTTTTTTTGCAACATATTTATTGATATTACTGACAGCAAATTATTGGATTATCTTTGGTAACGCACCAAAACAATTTTGATCAGAAACAGCGCAATAAAACCGTCAGGTTTTTGATAAAATCATAATCCACACAGAATAAAGAAATCTGACATTTCAGTATTGGAGCTGCTGATCACCAATCAAAAAGGATCATGGGACATTTTGATCACTAGCCAATTGATTGGTGCATTTATTATTCAATGTAAAACTCTTCATTAACTCTGAACATATCTTTCACACTCTTTGATGTTTTACCCAGATTTCACATGTATTCAGAATGAGAACTCATTTTTGCTTTCCCAGAAACTGAGCGCAGAGTTTTAGTCTGACATCTCGCACACACACTTCCATTGTGCAGTAGAGGCTGATCCCAAGAGAGGGTTAATTGTTTTCTGGCCAACACATAGTGTGACAGTCTGTTGGCTCTTTGCTAGATGAGGGAAGAAGACACGTCACACTATGCACTCTAGGTCAGTGCAATGGAGATACAGAGAATGCTCACAAAGATGAAACAAAGGACCATGCTGCAATAGTCACATTGTTTTTGGGGGTAAAAGATAAAGCACAGCTGAGGGAACGGATAACAGTAAGAGTAAAGAAACAGAGAAGTTAGAACTTCCACAGACATTCCCTGTAGTCAGCTTAGACCAATCAGTTGTTTGAGAGGCATAGTTTGACTATTGTATTGTCCAACATTTAAACCCAAACATTCTAAAAGTGACAAGATGTAAACGTTTCTTTAAAGAGAGAATACATGAGTGAAACGCAGTTCAAAGTCAATGTTCCTCTTCTTTAGTACTGAAAAACCTCTGTCCATTGTCACTACTTCCTTTTCAGACTGTTTCAATTCAGGAACAGTAGCCCCTTTTCTATTGCAGGGACTTTCAGTCGTTTTGAAAGCCCTACGTGTGTTTTGATACAATTTTGAAGCAGATTGTTGAAACGGAATAACAATGACAGAAGAGAGCAGCTAAAAATGTGACTATCGCTTTTATATATTACACGTTCTCTGACACAAAAAAGTTTACAATGTTTTTAGGTAAGAACATAGCTATGTAAAACTAAAGATATCGCTTAAATTCAAATGTGCTCGGATGTTGTCTGAGATGTACTTTCCCACTGTGCTAACAGCAGCTTCACCCGGAAAGAACCCCTGATTCTCGTCTTCCAACTCCCGCTGCCTTTCACCGGAGTGGAAGTCTAACACAGATACCGTTCAGTCAGGTGATTTCTAACGGTTCCTGTTTCGTTTATTTCAGTGTTTCATTTGTTACTGAGAAAATCAGTTTAAAGTAAAGCTTCATAATGGGATAGTTTCATTTAACTTTAACATCTCATTAAAGAGCACCACAGTATATCTGGATGTGAATAATTTGCTCATCGTTCGCGCATGCCTGTGATGACTGTACAACTGCCGCAGTTCCTTGAGGATTAAATAAACAACCCAGGGTTCCCTTTACCTAGGAAAAAATCCCAGGTATTTAAATCCCAGGACTTTCAGTGGAAACGTTATTGTGAGGTATCCAGTGTCAAATTAGGAGGAGGTCTGGACTTTGACTGGGTCATTACAGCAACTTCATTATTTTCATTTTTCAGTGAGTCTGTTGTAGATTTGGTGTTGTGTTATAGAATATTATCGTGTTTGACTCTTTGGTACACAGATGAGTTAAAGTTGACCAGATGCTCAGGTTCTGTGTCTGCACCAATAGGTCCAAATCATCAGCTCCCCACCACTATGCCTGTTAAGGTGTTTGTGCTGATATGCAGCCTTTGTTTTTTTGTAAAACCTGTTGTGGTAAATTTCAGCCAATCATCTTTACTTTGGTGTCATTTGTCCAAATCAAAATGTCTTGTGGTTCCTTCAAAGGCATCCTAGGTTCTGCTGTCATATTCTTTTTAACGAGACTGGGCCTTAACTGTTAAGCCTCACTAACAAGCCATACTTGTTCAGACTGCTTCCTTATCCTGTCTTGAACATTTAGCATGCTAACCGAGGCTTGTAGAGTAGTGATGAAACTCTAGGGCATTTTTGTAATTTCTCTGATCTGTGGGAAACGTATCTCAGACAGCCACTCCGGAGAAGATTGTATTTGTCTTACAGTTGTAACTAATTTTTCTCACATTAGAATATGAAACTCAAAAATGTTTGGATATTGCTTTATTACCAGAGGTGCACATAGACAGTGCACAGGTGCACATGCGCTATCAAAAAAAAAGCATACTAGATGAAATGTCCTAATACTCATTTGCGTACCTAAGATTTGAGGATGGATAGGTGACCAACCTGTAGTGCAGGATAGGTTTATGTTGAGCCATTGTTTTAGAACATCATCAAATTGTCAAAGAAGCAAGCTCCAGTAGCTGGTGTTCCTCCACCTCCAAAGATGCCAGACTGAGTCTGAACCGCAAAAGAAGTGTTCTCAGAAAAGTGGTTGCAGGATTATGAACGCCCAAAGATGTGGTGAAAAATATGCCATGAAATTCCCACTCTGGTGGACAAAAACAGCACCTTTTATACAGGTACTAGACTTCAGCCACCCAGCTTTTGATAAACAAGCCAAAAGCAGAGAGCACCAGAAACTAGCTCAAGCAAAACAGATGCAGCCAGAACCAGACGCCCAATGGTCCACTGAGAAATGGAAAGACAAAATGAATAAAGAACAGCATCAAGCTCTGAGTAATGTTTTCCTTTTAGTCTTTCACAAAGTGAAACACATGGATATCCTATGTGTTCCTATTTCTGCTTGGGAAGGGGCTTGGAGTTATTGTCAGGAACGCGTATCCTTCTGGAGAAGGTGGAGCCGTATCATCCAGAGCGGCGGTTTTCAAAGTGTGAGGCGCGCCTCCCCTAGGGGGCGCCAGAGCACTTTAGGGGAGGCGCGGTGCGAGGGGAAAAAATAAACCGGAAAAGAAGCTATCCGCTTGCTGTCTACTGATGTGAGAGAAAGAATGGACAAATTTTTAGTAAAGAAAAAGGCAGGGGAGACAAGCTCTGGCATAAGTAGAAAAAAGAGGAAGTATGACCATGACTACTTAAAGTTTGGATTTTCCTGGACTGCTCCCGATGATGCTCCAAGGCCGCAATGTGTAATCTGCAAGGAGGTTCTGGCTAATGATAGCATGAGACCCTGTAAGCTCCGGCATCACATTCAAACAAAGCACCCAAGTTTAGTGACCAAGCCGCGGGAGTTTTTTGAGAGGAAGCTGAAGGAGCTGTGCACACAGAAAAAAACAATAGAGACATTCAGTTCTGTTAACGCTAAGGCAACCGAAGCATCTTATCGGGTGGCCTTACGCATTGCAGACGGGGAAACCCCACAACATCGGTGAAACTTTACTCCTTCCTGCTGCTAAGGACATGTGTTCAGTAATGATGGGAGAAGCTGCTGCTGCCAAACTGAATGTCATCCAGTTGTCTGACAACACCATCCAAAGCCGAATCTCACATATGGGCGCAGATGTGCGGCAACAGGTAGTGGACAGTGTTCGTGAAAGCCCCTCCTTCTCCCTTCAGCTGGACAAGACGACTGATGTCGCCAACTGTGCTCAATTAATGGTGTATGTGCATTATGTTAAAGAGCTAAATGTGCATGAGGAGGTTTTGTTTTGTCACCCTCTGCCCTCGCGCACTACAGCAGAAGAAATCTTCAAGGTTTTGAATGATTTCATGCGGGAAAATAATGTGGATTGGGGCCGCTGCTGTGGAGTATGCACTGATGGGGCAAGAGCAATGACAGGCCGGCACAGTGGTCTGGTAAAAAAGGTGCAAGAGGTCGCCCCGGCTGCTATTTGGACGCACTGCATAATCCACCGCCAGGCCTTGGCAACTAAGAGGATGCCCCAAGAGCTGCGCACTGTGCTGGACGAGGCAGTAAAAATTGTTAACCTTATAAAGTCGCGCGCCATGAATGCCCGTCTCTTCTCCATCCTCTGCAACGAGATGGGCGCGCACTTTAAACAGCTGCTTCTGCACTCTGAGGTCCGGTGGCTTTCCCGAGGAAAGGTTCTCACGCGCCTTTGTGATCTCCGTGAGGAAGTCCTTCTTTTCCTCGCTGAAATCAACTCTCCACTGGTAAAACACATGGAGGACATGAAGTGGGTTGCAAAGCTTGCCTATCTTTCGGATGTCTTCGAAAAGATAAACACACTGAACATCTGTCTGCAGGGCAAAGAGTGCAACGTCTTTTATGCACACGATCAACTCTGTGGATTTAGGAAAAAGTTGGAACTGTGGGGTGCGCATGTGGAGCGGGGATCAGTGGAAATGTTTCCCACCTTAGAGGTTGTTTTGGCCAGAGCGCGGCTGAAGGTGGAGTTTTTACAGCAGGTGGTCTGCGCGCATTTGGAGGGGATGCGCGAGCAGTTTGGAGAGTATTTTGGAGAGGAGACAATGGCAAACCAGTGGGTGAGAAACCCATTTTCCTTCGCCGTGACACTCAAAGATGGACTTTCAGCAGGAGAGGAAGAGGCTCTGGCTGACCTGAGCTGTGACATGGACTTGAAACAGAGGATGAGTGACGTGTCACTTGCGCACTTTTGGCTGTCATTAGGGACTGAATTTCCACAGCTCTCCACGAAGGCAGTGAACGTGCTCATCCCCTTCACTTCAACCTATCTCTGCGAATTTGGGTTTTCCGCACTCGCAGTGATAAAAAGCAAATACCGGTCAAGGCTGCTGGTTGAAGATGATCTGCGGTTATACCTCTCCACAGTGCAACCCCGCATTAACCGGATTTGCGCATCAAAAGCACAAGCATATTGTTCCCACTAAAACTAAGGTGAGCTGTACAGTAATGTTGCCAATGTGTTGCCATGTTGCCAATTTAGTTAAAATTATAAATAAAATGAGTTACACATGATTCAGGACCGTGATAGAAAAAGAAAGGGTGCGCATAGCGTGCGTAATTGTTTTTTCCTTTGTATGCCTCCGCTCTTTCATACAGCACGCTCTTTTAGCTTGAGATAAATTGTTTAGATGAGCCACAAAAAGAGCTCCACGATTTTGCAACTGTTTAGGTTTTTGATTTATTTTTTAATTTCAAGGAAATGCAGCCGAAATGCAACATTTACAGATGTGTTCCAAAGATCTGATCAAAATTTTTTTGTTAAGATGTGAAAACACTGTTGGTATCTCAAACATTAAACTCAGAATCTCAGATGTAACGTTTGTTTGAGAAAACGGTTGAAAAATGAGTTTGGGGTTGTTCTTATTACAAAAATTAAAAAAGGGTGTATTTGCCATACAAAGGCCCTGATAAAATAATTAAAATGGGAGGAAATGTTTTAAAATGTTCATGTGTTAAATTTCATTCAGATAAAGTGTCATTTTAAAAGATGAGATGGTTCTAAAATAAAAGCAATTAGAAGGTGTTTTGTAGTGGCATTTGTTTGTGTGTGGGTTGATAATTGGGTGGGAGGGGGGCAGCAGGCATTGTGCTCCTTGGAGGGGGGCTCACCCTTTCATACTTTGAAAACCCCTGATCCAGAGCATTGCACAGACAATAACTTCAGATTTGAAAGAAAAACAGCAAGCAACTAAATATTGGGCTGTGCTCTTTGAAGGATCTGAAGATATAACAAAAATGGAATGGGACATTGTCTACGTTATTTTTGTGTCCAGCAACAGCCATTTCGGTTCAGATTTGCTTGGATTGCTTCATCTGGGAGCCAACTGAACAGCACAGGACGGAGTGTGGACTTGTGCAACTCTTCCGTGCTTGCTGTTTAACAGAGTGGAAGATGAGGTTGGTCTTTTAACACTGAAACGTACAACTGGGTAAGTTTCCACATTACGCCAGATGATGGACACCATGGTTTCCCTAACGCATATTCTGCGCACTGCACACAGCCTGGACAACTGTCCCAAATCAGCTGATCACACAGTCCCATACTGTGAGTAATTTAATCAATCCACTGTCAGCTTGCTACGATTCTGCTTAAAGAAAGGGGGTGTTAAACGTGTTGCACAACTAAAGATGATGTGTGAAGAGCAAGGTATAGTCAGTGTCCAATTAGGAAGGTTTCACAATATCAGATGGTCTGCATGGAGACAGGCGACTAGAAAATATGGAGAAGGTTACCTACTAGCCATCCAGATTCAAGTGGCAACAAGTGATGAGCCGAGCCTGAAACACATCTGCACAGAGCGTCTTTGTTGTTTCCTAGCTAAAATTCTTGATGTTGGAAAAATTTAGTAGCTCACCTCCCTCAGGTTTCAGCAGGACAACCTCACTAATGGTGAACTCAAAGATGAGCTCATGGTTGCTGTTGGACAGCTGACTCTACTGATGGAGAGTGAAAGCAAGAAAAGGAAAGAGACTGGGTCACATGCTGATGTTGACAAGGACAAGATTCATGTACTGAGAGCTCTAATTCACGAGTATGAATGCAGATATGAATCCCTTCAATCATGAGATCAGTTTTTGATCCCACAGCTTGGTCTCCTGACATTAAAGATCTCCAGTTTTAGCAGCACAACTCCCAGTAACATCCTTGAGAAATATGAACCCGTGTCTGCTGATAGAGACTCCACTTTAAAAGAGCTGATGTGTTTAAAGTAAGCTGCAATGCGACTGGCAGCCTCCTCTCCGCATGACTCGGTCAATGTGGTGAAGACAAGCCATCCCAACAGATACTCCAACAGACAGAAGGTCCTTTTCTTGTCCCTTCCACTGCCCTTGAGCAGTGCTACAAGTGAAATAGGATTTTCACATTGGAATATCATATAAAACAAGTAGAGACCCTGAATATCTGATGGCAGCCTCTCATCTCTGATGCACATCGTTTTGTCCAACGTCACCATGGAGACCTTTGACCGGCTTTTGACTTGTGGATGCAAACAGCTAATCGCAGGCTAAAGCAGGGAGAAAGGAGTAGGCCTGATGCGTCCATCACCACCTCTGCTGTTTGTGAAATAGAGGAAGATGGCCAGAGAGAGTCAGGATGACGGCATTCTGTAGGATAACAGAGGCTTCGGTGCTGTAAAATAGCAACTCTTGCTTACAAAGCTGTTATTTAATTTGGCTTTCAGGGTTAGAGAAGCTAATATTTGCTCATATAGTTCTCAGAGCTTGAAATGCAGCCATCTTGTGATAAGTTAGAAGGCTTTAAAATTCCGACATCTTGCTGTGCTGCTTCTCTTCATTTTCAGCTGAAACTAAAGTGCATGTTATATCATCCACACATCTGTCTATTTTGTTCCTTCTGAGAGATGGGTTAAGGAAAAATGTATATAAAAATGTGAAGACCAAAAATGTTATGTGCAGCCATTTCTAACTCTTCTCAGAATGATGTGAAACCTAGAAGATTATTGTTGCCTGACCTTGGAATAGTGTTAACATACATCTGTATGCTCCAAATAAAACATCTGCTTTAATAGAGGGGCTTATGGTTACTCATGATCAATACATGGTATTTTCCAATCGTTTTTTTTTGGGGGGGGGGGTGGCAAATGTCCTCTAAGGGGCCAGATAAAGGTCCTTGTCTCTAATCAATTCTGGCTAGCAGTGGTGTGAAAAACAAAAGAGGATATTTTCCAAATCACACGTATATGTGGCTGGTGGTATGGTGGTATTAACGTATGAGCGCCATGCTCTGGGTGCAGGTAATGAATCACTGGAGATTTCTGTAAGTCTCAAAGAATAGCAGTAGTAAGGGTGTGGTTCTGCATGTGAAAGTAGATGGAACCTGCTCCCTGCATAGAGTCATTGAATCTAGTAGTCTCTGCTTGACTTCCCGTTTCTAAATGTTGCTTCCTCAAAATGTCAAGCCGTAGGCTGAAGTTCATAAACTGCTGTTAAACAACGGACCCGAGACGAGTATCAGTTATGTTGATCCTGTCCTCATCTTCTGCCCTGTAGACATCATCCAGAAACAACACTAATCTCAGTCTGGTTCTTCAGTAATGAACATATAAACATTTATTTCTCTAACCCAACAGAGGGGAAACTGGTCTCTGTGTTTAACCTATCCCGTAGGGAGCAGTGTGCTGCCACACTGACAGGCCCACGGGGAGCAATCTGTGGTTAGGTCTTGTTCAGGCACCCAGAGCTTCGAACTACCGACCTTTTGGAGCCTATACCGGAGGCAAACCCCCGGCTCTCTAAGCACTTGGCCACCACTCCCACACGGAAAACGGAACTTTATTAAAAACCTGCTCAAACTCTTCCGGATATATCTGCGTTTCATCACGGCCTCGGATAAAGTGTGATCTAGGAAGTATGGTACCAGCTCCCCCATCGACTGCAGGCTCCTTCCTCCCCGGGTTGTGTGCATACATACAGCCCTGGTTCTGCTCAGTCCGACATAGCAGCGGTCCTCTGACTGTGAGCGGACTCTAGTCTGTGACCTACAAGTTGGGTTTTTGCTCCCTCTCACGGCGCCCAAGTAAATATGGGCGCTTATTTATTTATTTATTTATTTATTTTTACCGTAGCGGCTGCATTTGTCGGAGGTTTACCGACAAGCTGCAGCAACAGGTTGACAGGTGGGCAGGACCTTTACGAGCTGACGGCAGATATAGTGTTTCGCTTTGAATCAAGGACACGACCAACCCCAAACCACTCTGGAATATGAGCTTAATTCACTTCTCTGGGCCCCAACTTTACTCCTAAATGGGTCGCGCCCCTGTGTGTTTAACCACTGACGTGTCTAACATCCCAGCATCCATTCTCAGGGATGTGTCCAAAGCGGGACGTATGCCGCAACAAGGCGCAGTTTGGAAGAGTAAAACGCGAGCAGCAGGCAGGCTGGGCGGCACGGACGCGAGTAGCTACTCACATCTTCCATGATAGGCGAGCAGGATCCGTTAGATGGCTGATCCACGGTCACACGACGCCGCGCTCACAAGCCTCCCGAGAAACGCTGCAGCCGCTGCCTGCGGGTGGACGGCTGACACATCTCCAGCAGAAAGCCCAAATGCACAGAACAAGGAACTGAGCAGTCTATGACACCACAGGGGTCGCGGCGTTTTCCTCTTTTGCCTCGGAGGAAAAAAAAAGTTTCAACAGAGAAGTTTGGTTTCCGGTTCAAGTCCCTTTTCACACTCGTGAATTTTTGAGGAGGAGCAACACGAGCAGCTGCCTGCTTCTCGATGGTGAGGTATTCTGGTCCATGTATATATCGGCACATTTTACAATTACAGAGAATAGCATGTAGAACTTTTAAATAAATAAATCAAACAACCAGGCGTTGCCTTCATAAAGTAAAATGCAGATTGCAAAAGAAAACAGAAAGAAAGCTTTGAGAACGGGGAATGTGTTTTGATTTGCAATAAAGAGGACTCTTGAACCCGTCGTGAAAGTTTTTAATGATATTCTGGTTACTTTTTTGGGACGTAGACAGACACAGAGACAAAACAAGATGTGCGAAAATATTCTGTAAAAGTCCAGTGTAGTCCTTTAAGTATCCATGGTGCTGTGTTAGATGCGGTAAATGAATGCGATTTTTTAACAATAGAGGGAAAAAGGAAAGAAAAAAAAGAGGAAAAAAAGTAATAATATCGTATTGTGTATTATTATTATTATTATAGCAAAACTATGATAATAACAATAATGTCATTACAGAGTATAAGTAGCAAAAGTAACCTATGCTTTCCGTTTTATTTGTTCACTTGAAACGGACTTCTCTAGAGTCCATTACCGACCCACTGCCAAACCGGTCATGCTGGAGGATGTTGCAGGCAGCAGAACGTTCTCCACGGCATCTCTAGACTGTCACATGTATTCAGTGTGAACCTGCTTTCATCTGTGAAGAGTACAGGGCACCAGTGGTGAATTTGTCAATCTTGGTGTTCTCTGGTAAATGGCAAACGTCCTGCATGGTGTTGGGCTGTAAGCATAACCCCCAGTTGATGTGCCATCCTGGATGAGCTGGACTACCTGAGCCACTTGTGTGGGTTGTAGACTCCGTCTCATGCAACCACTAGAGTGAAAGCACCACCAGCATTCAAAAGTGACCAAAACATCAGCCAGAAAGCATAGGAACTGAGAAGTGGTCTGTGGTCACCGCCTTCAAAGCCAATGTGACCCACTGACTCCAAATCTGTGTCAAATTGTTCTACTACATTAGCTTGATGGGGCACACTCATTTTTATCCCATTTTAAGCTTTTTTATATTTTTAAAGAATTGTTATTATAAAAATAATCAGTGTTGTATAAAGTACTGAAATCTCGGAGTCAAGTAAAATTACCTCTCCAAAATATGACTTTGGTAAAAGTCCAAGTAACTGACTGAAATGTTACTTGACTAAAAGTCTTAAAGTATCTGAAATGTCTTGTACTTAAGTATGAAAATTACTGTAAAAATAGATGTACTCAAGTAATTGTAACAAGGGGCTGAGCAGTCTGGACTCAAATGACAACTCAAATTCAGACAGTTTCCAAGATTCGGGTTTTAATGATGGTCCAAGGGTCGGTACACAGAATAAGTCAAACCAGGCTGAGGTATCCAAAAACACTGGGCAGAGGCAGAGTCGAGGCACAAAAAGGTTCAAAAATCACTAGAAGCTCACGGAGAAAGGGCTGGAACGCTTGCTGGAATAGGCTAGACGAACTGGCAAGGAAAGAAGGGCACCAACTGCTTAAATACACTGGAGGAGAAGATAGGTAACAGGTGTGATCAATCAGGCTGGAGAAGGGCAGGCAGCAGAGGTGGGGCAAAACAAGTTGCCATGTCACAGTACCCCCCTCCTAATGGCCGGCACCGGACGGCCCAGGAAGATCAGGATGCCGTCGGTGAAAATCCCTCACCAGGTCAGGATCCAGAATATCCCTGGAAGAGACCCACGATCACTCCTCAGGTCCAAAGCCCTCCCAGTCCACAAGGTACTGCCTCCAACGACCCCTGCGACATACAGCCAACAACTTCCTCACTGTGTAGGCCAAACCACCATCAATGAGCCGGGGGGGTGGAGGGGGTCTGGAGGCTAGGACTAAGGGGCTCTCCTTGGCTGGCTTGATGTTGCTCATGTGGAAACTTGGATGAATTCTCGTGGATCTGGGAAGGGTTAGTTTTACAGCCACAGGATTAAGGATTTTGGAAATTGGGAATGGGCCGATAAAACGAGGAGCCAACTCACGACATTCTGTCCTTAGTGGGAGGTTTCGAGTCGCTAGCCAGACTTTGTCCAGGGTGGTACACAGGGCTTGCCACTCTGACGGTCAGCCGACCGTTTCTGCCGAGCCGTGCTCTGGAGGAGGGTTCTACGAGCTCGAGCCCATGCAGCACGACAGCGGCGGAAGAGGGATAGGGCTGAAGGAACGTTAGCCTCTTGTTCCAGGGCAGGAAACATGGGAGGCTGGAAACCAAACACACACTGAAAAGGAGACATGCCCGTAGAAGAGCAAGGCAATGTGTTATGTGCATATTCTACCCATATGAGATGCTTGCTCCAGGTCGAAGGGTTCTAGGATGCCAGACACCGGAGGCCCTTTTCCAGCTCCTGATTGAGTCTCTTAGTCTGCCCATTCGATTGAGGGTGATATCCCGAAGAGAGGCTGACGGTGGCTCCCAGTAGAGAACAAAAGGCTTTCCAGAAACATGAAATGAATTGGGGACCCCTGTCTGAAACAATATCCTTAGGAAATCCATGGAGACGAAATACATGCATTAACAAAACATCTGCAGTTTCTTTAGCTGAAGGTAACTTGGGCAGAGGAATAAAGTGTGCCATTTTAGAAAATCTGTCCACCACTGTAAGAATAGTAGTATTACCCTCAGATGGAAAAAGACCTGTAACGAAGTCCAGAGAGATGTTAGCCCATGGTCGGGATGGAACTTGTAATGGCTGCAGAAGCCCAGAGACAGGTCCACGACCAGACTTATTACGGGCACAAATAGGACATGCAGAGACATATTCTCTTACATCTTTTCCTATACTTGGCCACCAAAAACGCTGCCGGACCACAAAAATTGTGCAACTGATGTCAGGATGGATTGTGATGCGGGATGTGTGGGCCCAGTGTATGACCTGTGACCTCAAGGCTTCAGGGACAAAGAGCCAATTAGGGGGACAAGCCTCAGGAACCTGGAGACCTCTAAGTGCGTCCTTCACTCTCTGCTCAATCTCCCAGGTCACTGCTGCAACTATACATAAAGGAGGCAAAACAGAGGATGGAGCCTCCGGAAATCCATCTGGCTCAAATAGACGGGATAGGGCATCAGGTTTGAGGTTCTTGGAGCCGGGTCTAAATGAAACTGTAAAGTTGAAACGGTTAATAAAAAAAAATGGCCCACCTGGCTTGTCTGGGGTTGAGTCTTTTAGCTTTCTTAATGTACTCAAGATTTTTGTGATCTCTCCAGACCAAAAAGGGGTGTTCAGCCCCTTCTAACCAGTGTCTCCACTCTTCCATTGCTATCTTCATGGCCAAAAGTTCTCTGTCTCCAACATCATAGTTTCTTTCTGAGGGGGACAATTTCCTAGAAAGAAATGCACAAGGGTGGACTCTATCATCCTTCACCGCACGCTGAGAGAGGACTGCACCTACTCCTAAGTTAGAAGCATCCACCTCCAAAATAAACTGGCGGTGAGGATCTGGAAGAGTGAGGACAGGGGCAGATGTAAACAGTTCTTTTAATCTTAGGAAAGATTCTTGTGCTGCTGAGGACCACTCAAACCGTATCTTGTTTGATGTTAAGGCATGCAAGGGAGCAGCAATGGAGCTAAAGTTGCGGATGAACTTTCTATAAAAATTGGCGAAGCCGAGGAATCTTTGCAGCTGCTTACGGCTAGATGGTGTGGGCCACTCAGTCACAGCAGTAACTTTAACTGGATCCATCTCAATCTCACCTTCTGAGATGATAAAACCCAGGAAGGACAGTGTGTACATGGAAATCACACTTCTCAGCCTTGACATAGAGTTTTTCATCAAGGAGTCGCTTGAGCACTTCCCGGACGTGCTGAATATGGGTCTGTTCATCAGGGAGAGAAAATCAGAATATCGTCAAGATAAACAAAGACGCAGACATTGAGTAGATCACGAAGGACATCATTTACTAGGGCCTGAAATACAGCAGGTGCATTGGTCAAACCAAAAGGCATAACTAAATACTCATAATGCCCACTGGGAGTATTAAAAGCAGTCTTCCACTCGTCCCCTGCTCGTATTCTCACTAAATGATAGGCATTGCGCAAGTCTAGCTTTGTGAAAATAGTAGTGTCCTTTAACAGTTCGAAGGCTGTAGAGATAAGGGGAAGTGGGTATCTGTTCTTTATTGTGATCTCATTTAGACCCTGGTAGTCAATGCATGGCCGAAGTGTCTTATCCTTCTTTTCCACAAAGAAAAAAACAGCTCCTGCTGGGGATGAGGACGGCCTAATAATGCCTGCCTTAAGAGAGGAGTCCACATAATCATTCATTGCCTTCATCTCAGGATCTGACAAAGAATATAATCTTCCTCTAGGTGGTGAAGTGCCAGGCAGAAGGTCGATTGCACAATCAGAAGGGCGATGTGGGGGCAGAGCAGTGACCTTAGCTTTGTTGAAGACTTCACGGAGATCACGGTAACATTCTGGTACCCCGGAAATGTCAGGATAATCCACTGGGTCATCAACAGGTTTCTTAGAGGGAGGAGTTGGAGCCAAGGAGGAAGGTCTTGAAGCAGTGAAACAAGTTGTTCTGCAGTCCTCGTGCCAAGAGAGAACTCGTCCAGACACCCATTCAATCTGGGGGTTGTGTTTGACCAACCGGGGAAGCCCCAGAACTACTGGCTGTTGAGGCAAACTGAACAGGTGAAAACTCAGGTACTCTGAATGGCCATCTGGGAAAGAGGAGAACAGGTTCAGACTTTTGAGTGACTTGGCATAACAAACTCCCATCTAGAGCATGAGCCTCAAGGGGTCTTTCCAATGGGAACAGTCCTAACCCAAGGTTCTTTGCCAAGGTGGAGTCTAAAAAATTGGCATCAGAGCCTGAATCTATCAGAGCAGAATGGGTGACTGAACTCAGGGATGACGTTAACTTTACTTGTGGTAAAACACGAGAGGGATCAGAATTAAATGCTGTATGACTCACCCGTGCCTTCTGCTTCACTGGTGAGTAAGGCCCTATTACTGGGCAGGAGATCAAGAAATGTCCTTTCTGTCCACAATAGATGCATCTCCCCTCCCTCATGCGGCGCTGTCGCTCCTCTGGAGACAAACGAGTCCTTCCAAGCTGCATAAGTTCCTCCTCAGCTGCAGAGGTGACACCAGGGAATGCAGAAGACTTGTTGTAGCTGGGTGAGAAATTAAAGGATGAGCTCAGATGATCCCCCTGGACAGCTGGAGAAAATCTGAGTCTAGGCCTCTCAACAGCTTGGTCCCTCAGCCTCTTGTCCGTCCGGATTGCCAAGGAAATGAGGGAGTCCAGATCCTTAGGAAGATCTAGTGGGATCAACGTACGTTTTACAGAGTCCGCCAACCCCGTTAAGAAGTAATCGAATAGAGCTGCATCATTCCAGTCGCTCTCTGCAGCTAATGTGTGGAACTCAATAGCATAGTCAGAGGTGGACCTTCTGCCTTGGTGAAGACCCATGAGGGTGTCACGAACCAGAGACAGATGGACCCAGTATTCAGCCAGACAAGAGAGGTTTTAAGCAAAAAAACAGGATTTATTAATAAACAGGGACAGGCAAGGCTCAATGGTCAAAAAGGCAGTCCAAAATCCGCTACACTCAAGGCAGTCCAAAATAGGCAGAAGTACAGACAAGGATAAGGCAAACTCAGAATATCCCAAGGCAGGTCCAGGTCAGAAAAACAGGTAAGCAATCATACAGGGCAAGAAAATCAGGTTTAGGGATCAGGCTGGCTCAGAGTCAAAAAGGCAATTGGTAGTGATGTTACGTGATGTGCCGAGGCTTCGAGGCGTGTGTCGAGTAATGGAGAGGGCGTTTCCGCAATGCGCGTATCGAGGCTTGCTTCATTTAGGGGAGGAGCCGAAAACGATGATGTCCGAAGCCTCGCTGCCCGGCTGTACCACGTGACTGCTTCGGGAAGTGGTTCAGATTTCGGCGCGGGGTTTGACAGCTTTAGAAACCCCACAGGCTACATTCAAAATGTGGGTTGTTGTAGGCGAGTTGCGGTCAGTTGAGAGAGTGGATAGAGTTTTGATAGTTTGGATAGCAGAGTTTGGATAGTGGTTATTTAGTTTGAGACAGTTAGTTTGGTGTTTGGAGAGTTTAGGAGAGAGATAGATAGATAGATAGATAGGAGATCAGTGCTCTCAACTATCACGCATTGACCGTCACTGACTTCACACGGTCACACGCAAACATGGCATTTTTCACGCATAAAAATCCCAACGCCCATCTGGGCAGCGGACGATAAAAACTCTGCCTTCTGCTGAGATGTTTCAGCTTCTTTCACAGCTTGTGGCCATCAGTAATTCCTGCTGCAGTTCATGTTAACAGAGCAGCAGGAAGAGCGATCAGAGTTATGAATAATTTTAGTCTTAACCAGTGGTGAAAGTGAGCCGGTAAGGTCCTGTACTGCGTACGCAGGAGGAAAGGGGGTGGGGGAAGAGAGCTGCTGCCAGATATTGCCTTCATTCCTCTGGATCATAAAACAGTTCTGCTAACCAGATGCAGTTTAAAACTCTACGTCTGTTTATAAGTTGTTTTTATTAATTCTGCATTTTTTAACTACATGCACCGTATTTCTGTGCCTCAGCGCTTGCTCCTCTCCCCCCTCCTTTCCCTCGAACCCAGGGGCTTTTATCACCGTTCACCATTCAAAACGTGAATCACTACGTTTAATGTCCTCACACCCGTAGCAAAGTGTGCCAATTAAAGTCACTAGGAGAGTTATGGCTGTGTTTCATGATCTTTTGTTTTAAACAAAACAGAACCGTGGCGCCTCGGTGCGCTGCTGCCTTGCGCTTTAATTCAGGTGCGCAAAATTACGTTACTTGTAATTTGGGTGCGCACTTTTAAGAGTCATTTTAAAGAACTTGTAACATCAGGAGGTTGATCTCAGACCAGTCAGCTCCTATGATCACTGTATAGGAGCCATTTACAGTTTTTATTTATGCATTTCCCCCCTGTTTATCCCTCGCACGCAGCGCACCATCGGGTAAAATCCTCCCACCTCACCGCCCAGAGCGCACTGAGGAGAGCAATAGAGATTTGTCTGGTCGACTGAGATGAGAAACCTGTTGCTGTGAAAGGTGATATAGGTTATAAACTGTTACTGTCTAGAATTGCATTGAGCTGAAAAGAGAGGAGACATCAGCAGCTGGATCGTGCGTAAAGACGCAGCGGGAACCTCTGTGTGCTTCAGTGTTGCTGCTGAGGGGAAAATGTGGGACCGTATAGTACTGGGCTAATCATTGGTCACAGTACCCCAATCTGTACATACTTGCACTTATTTATTTATGCACCCCGGCATCATCTGTGCCATGTGAGCGTGTCTTTTCAAAGGCTGGAGAAGTAGTATCAAAAAAGAGAAATCATTTGAAACCAAAAACTGTGGAGAAATTGTTGTTTCTTAATAAAAATGCATGAAATCATCCAAGTTACACAAGCATTAGCCTATTCACTACCCCCTCCCTAGTTCCACAAGCACTTTCATTGTCCTCTGCCTGATTAAGCCCATGCCATTTTTCTAGAGTCACAGAAAAACATTATTACCCAACATGCCATATCACGTCACTACTATTTTGGGAATAATTACACACAGAGAATACCTTCAAACAATGTTTTATTATACACATGTGTATACAAAATTTATGTAGCAAAATTATTTCGTCCTACACCTTTTGTGAAGTCATTCCCAAGAGTCATAATAGACAAAAATTCAATGCATCACACGTGTTAAGATACAGCTGGCTGTGATTATACACCTGGCCAGTAGGTGGTGTCGTGTGCACATGAAGCATCAAGAAATGAACCCTTTCTCGAACCAGTTGGTTCAAGTGGTTCAATGCCTCATGAGGCTTCATCTCACCATCACTAGCAATTGGGTCGGTATCAACAGGGCTATCAGAAATACAACGCTGGATAAGACTCACCAAGTGATTTGAAGTGATCTGGTCGATTGCAGGAGGAAGAGGCAGGTATAAGTAGGGGAGTGAGCAGGTGAATGGAGTGAAAACTAATTACTGGCATGGGTGGAGCTTAACAGGAACAGGGAAGTGACTGGAAGTAACTGAAACTGATTGGATGGTGACTGGAGAAAAGGAGTGACAGGGTGTTGACTACGAGGTGAGCTGGCAGATAGCTGGCAGGTGAACTGAGTGACTGATTAAAGGCTGGATACAGAGAAGAAAACAGAGCAGGCCAAGTGAAGCGATAATAAACTAAATCAATCCACAATAAAATCCAAACTAGAACATAACCCAAAACAGAACCTAAACACTAAACAGAACACAAGCTATAACAGAAACCAAACAAGAAAGAACCCGAAACCAAAACTGAGCCTTAAAGCTGGAGAGTTTAACTAATAGATCAAAATAAACAGTCAAAACAAAAACCCACATCCTGACAGAGGGACCTGGATGCTTCTCTGCCAGCAGCAGTACGTTGAAAAATCTTAGAAAAGGTTTCTGAAAAAACTTTTAAAGACTCACATATAGGTGATCCTCTGCTCCACTCTGCCGTGGCCCAGGGGTCCGTTCTTCGTACGTTGCTTAAAACATCCAAGATCAAATGACACATCCAAGATGATTTCATCCGGCTAATCATGATCCGGCTAATTGGGTTCTTCGAACACACCTGTTGTTTAGGATTAGTATCGCTGGATTGAGTTATCTGAGACAACTGCGCGTTCATGCATTTGTTTAAAAGGGGAAATGTATCGATAGTAGAAACATTGATCAGCAACGCTGCTATTGGCTGTTCAGCATGGCCAAAGAACGCCCACAGTTTTTCTCCCAAGCAGAACAAGAGCTTGGAAGGTTATGCCGAATTTGAGTCATTAATTAAAACACCTCAAAATCTGTTAAAGCCAGGAGAGAGGGCTGGCAAAAAGCAGCAGACAAATTAATGCGTAAATACTGTCCATGGTAGATGTTTCTATCACTTTCTACAGTATGAATTTTTGCATTTTAATAATCTCATATTTACTTTGTTCTTTTATGTCAGAGCCTCCACGGGACCCACTAGAACATGGGGACAAGTAAAAGTGAAATACAAGAATATTCTACAAAATGGTAGCCTTTAATTATTATAGGCTACTTTATTTTAAAAAGGCACTTGTTATGTCAAGAGATCCAAATTTCAGTGTCATTCCTTAGACACGGGAAGTAAAGGACATGTGCAAACTGGGAATTTTAACAAAAAAAAATCTTTATCCATAAAAAATGAAAATTTTCCTTTTCCAAGTCATCCACAGTTTACACGGCAAAACTGTATTGCTCCGTGGCTAGATAATCCATCCATAGTTTTTTCTAATACAATATACGACTCGACAGGAAGCAAGCCTTTCAAAGTAAACTAAACTTCACAATAAAATGGCCCGAACAAATCTTCTTACTGAATAGGATAAAAATAAAAAGCAAACCATCATACAAATAACTTAAATATTTTAGATTTATGGCTCCAACACCACTTTTTCCTCTTTAAAAGCCACTGTTAAATGATGTGTTTGTCTGTTTATAACAGCCACCAAGAAAATCTCTCTACAATTACACTGTCGCGCTGCGCTAAAGGATCCTGTCTATTGCGCAATACGCGATTAATTCGAAAAACTCTGCAAATTATTCTTGCACCTTCCGCAACAGGTTGCAGTCGTAAAAATAGACATGGCTACGGCAGACCTCCCTATCTCCTCCGCTTATACAGCCGTGATCTAATCTTGTTTACATGAAATAAGCCTGCTCGCGAGCAGGCTTGAGCTGGCGCACATGTTGCTATGACAACAAGTGCAGGATGTCTTTCGAAGAACCAAACGATCCAAGATCATGCCAAATCGTCAACAATGAAATCCTGCTAACTGAGTTAGCGACGTACGAAGAACGGACCCCAGGCTTGTGCTCTGCCAGTCAGGTGAGAAATCACAAATGCCACTTTGGACCTTTCAGTGGGGTAAGCTGACTTCTGTAACTCAAAGTGGAGACTACACTGGGTTAAAAAGGCTTTACAATCTCCTGAGTCTCCAGAAAATCGTTCCGGTTTGGCAAGGTGAGGCGTGGCAGAACTAAGCGTGTCATCACTAGGAGGAGAAGGATCCACAGAGGGGGTGGTTGACACAGGAACGGTAGCGGTAGCATCATTAACTTGAAGACGTTTAACTTGGTCAGATAAAAGATGCAGTTGCTCACCCAGAGAAGCCATACTGTCTGCTGCCTGTCTGCCATGGCCAAAAGATCCAGACGGTATTGTGCAAGTTGCTCCTGCTGAGCTTGTAGCCACTCACCCTGAAGTCGGAGTGCAGTGCGAACAGGGTCTGAGTTGTCTGAGTCCATGTTATGGCCAGTTCGTACTGTAACAAGGGGCTGAGCAGGCTGGACTCAAATGACAACTCAGATTCAGACAGTTTCCAAGATTCGGGTTTTAATGATGGTCCAAGGGTCGGTACACAGAGAATCAGTCAAACCAGGCTGAGGTATCCAAAAACACTGGGCAGAGGCAGAGTCGAGGCACAAAAAGGTTCAAAAATCACTAGAAGCTAAGGGAGAAAGGGCTGGAATGCTTGCTGGAATAGGCTAGACCAGGGGTTCCCAAACTTTTTCAGCCGCGCACCCCCTTCAGTGTCCCAACCGGCTTGGCGCACCCCCAAGGAAAAAATTCTGTTGCAGTTACATCAATTCAACCATCTTAACAAAATTTGTGGGAATAAAATTAGAACATAATTTGAATTAAACTGCAATAAATTTGCAACATCCACAACATAATCCTGAGGCTTTTGCAGGTGCATCAGTGGCTCAGCCTGGAGCGAGAGAAAGAAATCGGCCACACCTCCACAACCTGAAACGTCTCTGAAGCAAAGGATTAAACTGATGATTACACCTGCTATTTATGCCTGAACTGCCTCAAATGGTCAAAAATAAATGAAAGCAACAATAACAACAAAATAATGGTAAAAGTGACACTCTCACTGTGACGGCTGTGGCTAAGAATCTGAATTTTTATGACCTACAGTCTTTCCTTTTCCATCTTTCCAGCAGTCTTCGGAACTCCTGCCTGGCACAGAATATTTAGGTTTATAGAGGAGATTAGGTTTTTTGTTGATAAAATGTGTTATACTTCAGAATTAAATGCTATTTTGAGATATTAACGTTGGTTACTTACATTTCTCAAGTTCAACAATTCAAAACTCTCTCTGCTGCTTCTGATCAGAACTGCACTCAGTAGCTTTTACCTATTTTAGTGCTGATAATATTTAGTTTCTTAACTGGGACTAGTTTCGTAGTCTAGTATCCCAGAAATCTCGCGCTCCAAGCACGTACGCACATGCACGCACACACGTAATAGAAAACAGCCAATTAGGAAGAGGAAAGGCGGAGTTTAAGGCAGCACAACCAATGAGAGCGGAGTTAAAGGGGGGTCTCTACCTTGTCAATCAAACGCCAGACGCGTTAGTGATTGGCTGCGTGGAGCGCCAGGCCCCGCCCCTGCTGGCGCACAGCAATGACACGCCGAGCGCTTCAAACGGAGGCGCTCCGGTGCATGTATGCACGTCTGGCAGAGCCAAACCGACACTTTTTTTGTAACGAGTAACTAAACCAAACATTGAAAATGTATCGGAGTAAAAGTATGCAATTAAGTTCGGAAATATAGTGAAGTAAAAGTAATCAATAAAAATTATACTTGAGAAAGTATAAAGTACTCCAAAATATACTTAAGTACAGTAGTGAAGTATTTTTACTTCGTTACTATACAACACTGAAAATAATTGATATTTCTTCAATAGCTTCCAAGTCATGTGACCCACTGACTCCAAATCTGTGTCAAATTGTTCTACTACTTTAGCCAGATGGGGCACACTCATTTCTATCCAATTTTAAGCCTTTTTATATTTTTAAAGATTTTTTATAATAAAAATAATAGATATTTCTTCAAGAGCTTCCGGGTCATGTGACCCACTGACTTAAAATCTATGTCAAATTGTTCTACTACTTTAGCCTGATGGGGCACACTCATTTTTATCCAATTTTAAGCCTTTTTATATTTTTAAAGAATTTTTATTATAGAAAAATGTGATATTTCTTCAATAGCTTCCAGGTCATGTGACCCACTGACTCCAAATCTATGTCAAATTGTTCTACTACTTTAGCCAGATGGGGCACACTCATTTTTATTCCATTTTAAGCCTTTTTCTATTTTTAAAGAATTTTTATTATAGAAAAATGTGATATTTCTTCAATAGCTTCCAGGTCATGTGACCCACTGACTTAAAATCTGTGTCAAATTGTTCTACTACTTTAGCCAGATGGGGCACACTCATTTTTATCCAATTTTAAGACTTTTTCTATTTTTAAATAATTTTTATATTGAAAAAATTTGATATTTCTTCAATAGCTTCCGGGTCATGTGACCCACTGACTCTAAATCTGTGTCAAATTGTTCTACTACTTTAGCCAGATGAGGCACAGCCTCGATGCAGAAACAAAATAGTTCAATTGACAACATATAACTCTAAAGTATTTATTTTTAACAATGTTGAACTAAGTAAAAAGTTTGCATTTCAGTTGCACAGTGGTTCCAGCTGCTTTCTCATAATCCGTCCGTCCGTTTTCTTCCGCTTATCCGGGGTCGGGTCGCGGGGGTAGCAGCTTCAGTAGGGAGGCCCAGACGTCCCTCTCCCCGGCCACTTGGGCCAGCTCCTCCGGGGGAATCCCAAGGCGTTCCCAGGCCAGCCGAGAGACATAGTCCCTCCAGCGTGTCCTGGGTCTTCCCCTGGGCCTCCTCCCGGTGGGACGTGCCCGGAACACCTCACCAGGGAGGCGTCCAGGAGGCATCCTAACCAGAGCCACCTCAACCTTGATATCAAGATGGCTGCCAGGGTGCAGACACACAGTAAGGCAGGTCCTGTGTTTTTGCCAAAAAAGGACTTCAAAACCATCAAATTTCCTTGGATTGTGCCATCAACATATGTATTTTTCATCGTTATATGTTGTTACCTTTTCTGGAGTTTAATGGGCCCTCGGAAAATGGATAACTCAACTCCATACCCAGTAAAGAGGAATCAATACCTCTTGTTCACAAGATTTCTCAATTCTGGATATGCCAGGCTACCCCCAGGTAAACTTGATCGTTCACTTACAACTAGATCATCCCTGGGGGCTTTGGAACTTGTGTTAATGTTGCTTTTGGCTGGTGATATTGAAATGAATCCTGGACCAGCTCTGAGCACATGCCAGGTTGGACTACAGCTAGCGGGCCCAACCCCTGAGCTGGCCAGGCTGCAGTTACAGCTACCCTGGTTCCTACCTCAGCTGCCTGGGTTACAACTTCAGCTAATTGGGCCTCCACCACCTGGGCTGAGGCTGACTGGGCCTCCACCACCTGGGCTGCAGCTGGCCGGGCCTCCACCACCTGGGCTACAGCTAACCGGGCCTCCACCACCTGGGCTACAGCTAACCGGGCCTCCACCACCTGGGCTACAGCTAACCGGGCCTCCACCACCTGGGCTACAGCTAAGCAAAAAAAGGGAAGAAATCCTGTTCTTAAAAAACATCGGACATCTAAGATTTTCCATACACTTAATCAGGCAAAAACAATCTGGGATCCACGAGCCAAACTAAAAGGCTTGTTAGGCGGACACTTCAATATACGGAGTATGGCATCTAAAAATGAAGAGTTTCAACATCTGCTCTGCAACTCTAACATCGACTTTCTGGGGCTCTCTGAAACCTGGTTATCAGATAACTCTCCAGATTCAGTGGTAACTATGCCAGAGTATAATGTTTATAGGAATGACAGGACACATGGGAGGGGTGGAGGTGTTCTTCTTTATGTTAAATGCGCTCTAAAATGTAGACGGATAAACTGGCCAGAAGAAATCCAGCTCAAGTATGTTGGTGTAGAAATCTCACTCTCACCTGCAATGTCTTTTATTGTAATTTGCTTGTATCGTAAACCATCTGCTAAATTGGACTTTTATAACAACTTAAAACTTCTTCTTAATCATTGTGATTTAAATAAAGAAATTATAATTATTGGAGATTTTAATGTAAACTGGAATGATAAGAAAGCTAGAAAGAACCTAAAACAAGTCACTGAACATCTTAATTTTAAACAGTTAATAGAACAACCTACTCGAATAACTTCACACTCCAAAACTTTGATAGACTTGCTTTTTGTAAATAAACCTGGAAGAATTATCAAAACTTTTAATTATGTGACTGGGTTGTCTGACCATAATGCCATGTTCTTCTCAAGAAAACTTGCAAAAAAACGTTTTAATGATTCATATAGGCCAAATGCAAAAGTCTCACCCAAAACAATAATTCCCAAAAAATTACTACTAAACCTAGTGGAAGCTTTGCAAAGTTGTGATTGGAACGAAATCACTCAAAGTAAAGATGTTGAAAATAGCAGCTGCCTATTTCACAAGAAAATTAACGAAGTAATGTTAAATTTTACCAAAAGGGGTAGCCACAACAAAAGAAAGAGATATCTATTACCATGGATGAATGAAGAATGTAAGAAATGGATGAGAGACAGAGATGAGCAACTAAAAAATATATGAAATCCCGTCTCATCACAGACAGGCATAAATTTACCTCATTAAGAAATAAGGTTACTCAAATTATGCGAAAGGTTAAAGCAACTTTTTTCATGAACATCATTTCTGAAGCAAATGGAAATTCCAAAAAGATCTGGCAAAGTTTAAATAAATTAACAGGGAAGGATAAAAAAGCTAAACAAGAAATTGAGCTAAAAATTAACAATATTGCTGTGACTGATCCAGATCTACTGACAAATGAATTTAATAATTATTTTCTAAATTCTGTGAGAGAAATAAGTGAATTATTTCCATCTCCTGATCTCAAACCAAGGTCCATTGATCTCACACAGCCTGTTTTTAATTTACATGAAATAACAGGGCCGGAAGTGTCCAAAATTATTGGTTCACTAAAAAATTCAAAAGCTAAAGACATTCATGGACTAGACACTCATCTCCTAAAATTATGCAAAGAGTCCCTTATTGCTCCAATAACACACATGGTTAATTTATCACTTAAACAGAGAATTGTCCCATCATCCTGGAAACTGGCCACAGTCACCCCAATCTTTAAATCTGGTGACAGTTCAAATATATCCAATTACCGACCAATCTGTATACTTCCAGTTGTTTCCAAGGTTGTTGAGAGATGGGTAGCAAATATTATAAATGAACATTTAAATAAAAGTCCCTTTAACCTACATGAAATGCAATTTGGCTTCAGAGCAAACCACTCCACTGAATCAGCAAACAGCTTTTTCATAGAAAAGGTGAAAAGTAAATTGGATATATACCCCTGTGTTGGTGCAGTGTTCCTTGACCTTAAAAAGGCTTTCGACACTGTCAACCATGAAATTCTTCTAACAAAATTGTCAGACTTCAATTTCTCGTCAGAGGCAATTCAGTGGCTTAAATCATATTTATCCTCAAGAAAACAATGTGTAAAAATTGACAGTATAAAATCATCGGTCTTGGATGTCTCTGTCGGTGTGCCGCAAGGATCAATACTTGGTCCCCTGTTATTCTCTCTGTACATAAATGATCTTCCCAAAACATGTAATAATGTAAATTTTCAAACGTATGCTGATGACGCTGTAATTTATACTCATGCAAGGAGTGTTAAAGAGGCAGCTTCTATTCTGACCTTAGCCATGGAGCAAGTAAATGACTGGCTTTTTAAATCATGTTTGCTTCTCAATTCCAAAAAAACGGTCTGTTTGATGTTCTCAAAGCAATCAAAAGAAATAAAAAGCTCCGGAGTATTCTTGAGAGGAGAAGAATTACAACTTGTCACAGAATTCAAGTACCTCGGTGTGATACTTGATTCCACTTTGTGTTTCAAAAATCATATTAAAAAACTTGCCAATACTGTCAAATTTAACCTTAAAAATTTTAAACAAATCAGGTCTTTTTTAACACTTGGTGCCGCTAGAATGGTTCTCCACTCAATGATTTTATCTCACATTGAATACTGCATCACAAGTTGGTCTCTCACCACAGTTACCAATTTAAAATTAATTGAATCACTTTACAAAAAATCTCTTAAAGTGTTTGACCAAAAACCCAATTCTTTCCATGTATGTAATATCTTGAATAAGCACAATCTCTTAAATTTTGAACATTTTATAAATTTTAAGTATGTATGCTTCATTTATAAAGCGCTACATGGACTAGCTCCACCTCCTGTGTCTACTCTGTTCAAACCTAAGACTTCAAGTGGCCTGAGAACCAGGGCCTCCTCCAGAGGAGACTGTGAGGTCCCTCACAGAAGAACAACTTTTGGTCAGAACACTCTCTCTGTGAGAGCCACTAACATATGGAACAGTCTTTCTCTGCACATACGGGAGAGCCCTACACTGATCAGCTTTAGAACTCAACTCAAACTATGGATGAAAACAAACCAGTCATGTGACCACTAAACTTTTAACATTTTTCTTGTGATGCTTATATTGTATATTATATGTTCTTTCTTATGTATTTGCCTGCCTAGGGACTAAAGATGAAAATTAGCTTTGTAGCTATAATCCGGCATATTTACATTTGTTTTTATACTGATGTTCATTAATGTGCTTTGTCCCTATTCAAATAAATAAATAAATAAACTGGCTCCTCTCGACGTGGAGGAGCAGCGGCTCTACTCTGAGTCCTCCCCGGATGACTGAGCTCCTCACCCTATCTCTAAGGGAGAGCCCAGACACACTACGGAGAAAACTCATTTCGGCCGCTTGTATCCGGGATCTCGTTCTGGGCTCGGGGGACACGGTCGAATGCCTTCTCCAGATCCACAAAGCACATGTAGACTGGTTGGGCAAATTCCCATGCCCCCTCCAGGATCCTGCTGAGGGTATAGAGCTGATCCAGTGTTCCACGGCCAGGACGAAAACCACACTGCTCTTCCTGAATCCGACGGACCGTCCTTTCCAGAACCCCTGAATAGACCTTACCAGGGAGGCTTAAGTGTGATTCCTCTGTAGTTGGAACACACCCTCCGGTCCCCCTTTTTAAATAGGGGGACCACCACCCCAGCCTGCCAATCCAGGGGAACTGCCTCGATGTCCACACAATGCTGCAGAGCCACGTTAACCAACACAGCCCCACAACATCCAGAGCCTTAAGGTACTCAGGGCAAATCTCATCCACCCCCGGAGCCTTGCCACCGAGGAGCTTTTTAACAACCTCGGCAACCTCAGCACCAGAGATGGGAGAACCCGACCCAGAGTCCTCAGGCTCTGCTTCCGCAATGGAAGACGTGTTGGTGGGATTAAGGAGGTCTTCGAAGTATTCCGCCCACCGACGCACGATGTCCCGAGTCGAGGTCAGCAGCACACCACCCCCACTATAAACAGTGTTGGTACCGCACTGCTTCCCTCTCCTGAGACGCCAGATAGTGGACCAGAATTGCTTCGAAGCCGTACGGAAGTCTTTCTCCATGGCATCTCCGAACTCTTCCCACGGCCGAGTTTTTGCCTCGGCGACCAGCCGAGCCGCCTGCCGCTTCGACTGCCGGTACACATCAGCTGTTTCCGGAGTCCCACAGGCCAATAAAGCCTGATAGGACTCCTTCTTCAGCTTGACGGCTTCCCTCACCGCTGGTGTCCACCAGCGTGTTCGAGGGTTGCCGCCGCGACATGCACCGACAACCTTGCGGCCACAGCTCCGACTAGCCGCCTCAACAATAGAGGCGTGGAACGTGGTCCATTCAGACTCAATGTCCCCCGCCTCCCGTGGGACGTGTTTAAAGTTCTCCCGGAGGTGGGAGTTAAAGCTCCGTCTCACAGGGGACTCTGCCAGACGTTCCCAGCAAACCCTCACAATACGTTTGGGCCTGCAAGGTCTGACCGGCTTCCTCCCCCACCATCGGAGCCAACTCACCACCAGGTAGTGGTCGTTGGAGAGCTCCGCCCCTCTCTTCACCCGAGTGTCCAAGACATGCGGCCGCAGATCAGATGAAACGACAACAAAGTCGATCATTGAACTGCGGCCTAGGGTGTCCTGGTGCCAAGAGCACATGTGGACACCCTTATGCTTGAACATGGTGTTTGTGATGGACAATCCATGACGAGCACAGAAGTCCAACAACAGAACACCACTCGAGTTCAGATCAGGTGGGCCATTCCTCCCAACCACGCCCCTCCAGGTCCCATTGTCATTGCCCACGTGAGCGTTGAAGTCCCCCAGCAAAACGAGGGAGTCTCCAGGAGGGGCACTCTCCAGTACCCCCTCCAAGGACTCCAAAAAGGGTGGGTAATCTGAACTGCCATTTGGTGCATAAGCACAAACAACAGTCAGAACCCGTCCCCCCACACGAATGCGGAGGGAGGCCACCCTCTCGTTCACCGGGGAGAACCCCAACGTGCAGACACCGAGATGAGGGGCAACAAGTATGCCCACCCCAGCTCGTGTTTGAGTGTAAATGCAGTTTTCAGACAATTCCCTGCTCAAATGTTCTTGTCTCTTGCACTGATTTGTCCTTTTAACATTGTGAAGCTCTACTTAGAACCTTCTTAAGATCCAATAGTGCAAAATGCAAATTCTTGCAATTTTTTGACTGGTCTTAAGATTTTGATCAGGAGTGTATATATATATATATATATATATATATATATATATATATATATATATATATATATATTAGGGCTGGGCAACGTTTAAAATATTTAATCGCGATTAATCGCATAATTTGCCTGATTAATCATGATTAATGGCATTGTATTTACAAAGTCCAAGAATTAATTCAAAAGTAGTGTAAAGAGCACTTTTATTTTAATGTTCTGCTGCCATATGAACAAAAGTGTTGTAACATTTGTAGCACTTATCAGTAACACATATTTAGTGTAAAGCTCAACTTAAACATGTAAAACAAAAAATAGCAATAATAATAAATTAAAGCTTATTGCCACTGACAGGGAATTCTCTTTATGGGGAAAAAATCTACCAAAAACAGGCAATTTCTGAGGTAACCGCAGGGAGCAGCATTACCATTTTATGTTCAATACCAAAGTTTAACTTGGCAGTGGTTACAACTAACTTGTTTCTGTCATATTCGATGCTGGAAGAACTTTAAACTGAAATGCTTGCTAACTTGATATGCTTGCATGGTTATTTGACGTTAACACGCGGTTTTTTGTTGTTGCTTTCTCGCGTGCATATAGTGAATGGCAGGGAAAAACAGGCAAAAACACATGGATACTTTGAAGCGAGAAGCGACTTCACCGACGTCGTCGATGCAGACCCCGCTCCGCACAAAACTTGTTCCGTTCGCCAACTCACCGCCTCGCCTAAGCAAATTCCTGCGGGAAACACCGCCTTCCGCATGTCGGCTTTGTTTTTTTCCAGCCAGCACCTTTCTTCCTCTTTGAATCCGAGGCTGGGCTGACAGCGAGGTTATTGGCGCATTATTGCCACCTACTGTTCTGATTCAAACCCCTACACCGCAGCAACAGACCTTCACAAAATAAAAGCATGTGACAACCTCGGTTGTCTGGTCGAATTCTGGGTCCTCCTTTTCTCTGAGCTTCATGACAAACACTGCTTTGAAAGACACTGATTTTCATTGCATAATACTGCAACAGACTGTAACAGGTACTTGTGGACACACATTATGTACGACAAAGAATGTTGGACATGTTACACTGTCCAACATTATGTTGTTTCTTTTCTTTCCCCCTATAGGATCCCTGGGAGAATGACTTAAGACTTACCAAAATGTAGAAAACGCACGCAGTCTAGCCAGACAAACCGTTGTTTGATTGAAAATTACATTTCCATATCATAACACTATTATTTTTACTTTCACAACTGTCATACTTGGCAATACCAAACATTAACTATTCAATGTACTTGGACAACAATGACTCCGCAGCTGCTTCCATCCTGCTGAATAGGGTGGCTCATAGCCCCCCCTTTCCATTGGACATCGACCCAGTCTGTTTTGCCATGGCATGTCCTTCTCATCTTGAAGTATTCCCTGGATAAGGAATGAAATGATTTGTGCAAGAGCAATTTTATTTTATCATTCCATTCATGACAACTGATGTCACCGTGTTATGTTACTATCAACTTCTCAAAATGACAAGCACTTTAGTTTATGGATCTTCAATATAAGATATGTCATAATTTTTCAAGTTATGCTTTTATTTCTCCAATCACTTTAGACATGTCTTAAAGGTAGAATTACTGTATTCTTTTAGCTGCATTTTTGGAGTCCTGGAGCTCTGATGACAGTTGTGCAGGATCCATTAGGAATACTGTGCTGGCTTCCGTATTGATGTACTGAAAGAGAGCAATAAAGGAAAAGTAATGTAACAGGAAATAATTTTGTTGAAACATATGCCAATATGGCCAGCTCTAATCTAACATGAAAAAAAATATATTCATTGTAAGTAAGGTAAAACCACAAACCAGCAACTTCCAGTGGTTGTTATTCACCAGCACAAATGACAGAACTGCTTCATAGTTGTCAAAGTTCACCTACAATAGCATTGACACATATTTCAAAAAGTTATGTCAAATTCTGAAGCTCTTATCTCAATTTTAATCTTTCCACTCACGTAAAAAATCTCCTTTAGTGACAACTATGCTACACTTTATGACAAATAGATGCTATGAAAAAAGTCCACCACTGGTAGCGGGGTTAAAGTTGCAGTGATAATGATGTTATTAATTAAGAAACATAGAAGTGACATTTTGTGATATAAGAGAACAAGGTTAACATGAGTACTATATAATTTTTTTTTTTAAAAGGATGTGCTATCCAGATTTAACTAATCTTTTTGCAAACCCATCTGTCTCATTCACATTTCAACCACACATCTCAATGTAAAATTATTTCAAGTTGTCATATGTTATATTTTGATTTACACATCCATGCATTGTTTTAAACAGGGAAACTCTTTCAGAAAAGCCCTGTAAAACAGACCCTGGTCTTGATTGAACCCGTGTTGAACATAAAAAGCTAAATCTTTTTTGATCAATAATCACACACCTTCTTAAACACAACACATTACAGATTATTTGACTTTTCATGTTTTACTCGATTTTGCAGATGTGTTAACATGAAAGTTGTATTTATCCATCTTACACCGATATAATACAACAACTAAAAACAATATATATTACCTTTGGTAAACTTTGACGATGAAGCTCTGTTCTGTGCCCAAACAAAATGACACCAGCTGTGTAATGGTTAAGGATATAAATGCACCACTCCCGATGCGTGGACAGCCACATGAAACAGAGTTTCAATGATCTGCATAAGTAATATCACAATGTTTAGATTATGTGCCAGCAAAAGTCAAAGAAACTGAGCATAGAGTGCTTCTAGGGAGTGAGAAGGTGTTCCTCTGATGCTCTTCAGTAGGGATCCAAGAAGAAACTATTGTATTAGCCTTACACCAATAAAGGCTTTTTAATTTAATTTTTTCCTAAGCGCATCAGACCTCCTTCTCAATCGCCAACAAAAGTCTTTGTAATGTAAAGAGTCATACTAACAAATTTTCAGATTTGGATGCAAAGTGTTGCAGAAATTTGTGAAAAAAAAACTAACAAAAGACAATCACATACATACCTCCCCATTCAGCCACTCATGTGGACGGAGAGAGCACAGCTCTGAATGGTGAATGACAAAGCTCCGACCCTTAATTTGTGAAGGGATAACAGCAACAACAACTTCTGTATCCGTCTCTCTCCAAAGCTGAGTTAACTGGAAATCAGGCACATGAGGAAAACAGTTCATACGGCAGAAGTTATTCTATATAAATGGATATTTTCAAAAAACAATTAAGAGTGATCCTCTCAAATACATATTCTGTACATGGTTTTAGAATTGTTGAATTGACACAGACAACAAAATGTTTAAAGTACTTGGTTGTTTGTAAATTATATGGTTATTATTGTGACAGAATACATGTTGGATGTAGTTTCACCCCTCTCCCTTTTAATTTATGTTATTTCAACAGAATATTTTCCGGTTTTAATATGTAAATTATTCACTAAGCTCCTGACAGTACTTCTGACTTAACAAGCCAATGCAAATTCTGTGCTGTAATAGATGTTGATAAGCGGAGATGCTCATGGTATCTCTCATATCTGTTAACAGTCGTCTAGAATAAAGAAACTTTCAAACCCCCAAAAATCATTATCAGTGCTGCATACTGCATATCTGTCATCACCAATGTCATCTTACGCTAACCACATTTGATGTAACTTTTTTAAATTTTAGGTTAAACAAAGTCCTTTTTAGATTATATAAGTATAGTGGTATTTTTTTTTTTAAGTTTAACAGAAATACTTCCTTAACGGTGAAACCATATTTACCTGAGAGTTTGTATTGTGCTGATCGGCATCTGCTCCTTTGATCTTTGCTTTTTTACGTTGTGAAGTTTTCGGATTCGGTATTTTCTTGGGGGCATTGAAGTACTTGGACTTGGACTTAGATTGAGCAGAAGAACCTTCCCTCTTCTTCCATTTTTCTTCTGCATCATCTGCATTTCTTTTAGAAACTGTAATAGCTTCGTCCAGAATTTACATTGGAAGACCATGCTGCATAATGTGCTCTATGTATCTTCCTTGTAAAGAGGAAAACATTTTGGAGATGAACTCTGCTGGTCTGAGGTACTTCTTCTTTGCCAGGAATTTCCGTTTCACCAAACCAAACCATAGCTCCACATGGCAGTTAGTTTCTCTGGTTTTGCTAGTTGTATTTCTTTCACCGGTTGTTGGTGCTTCATGTCGTTTCAGATCTCCAAGCAACAAACCACTCTACAGTGGGATGATCCCCATGTAGTTTTTCAGCAGAACATCAATAATACCAGGACAAGTGTAAGGGTTTTTAATGTTGGCTGAATCATCGAACAGAAAGTCACGCTCTGCTTGGTCCCGTATTACTTGAAAAGTATGTGTGAAAGGTGACTTTCCGACAATGCTGTTACTATTATCAGAGATCATTTCCTCAGCTTCTGGTGCATAGTAGCTTTCTTCCTCCCTGTTTTTCTGTCTTTGAGAAATGCAGCTGTTGAGGTAGATTTGGCTTGTTTTAACCAAATGGGTACAATCTTTTGCATCAAATAGTACACACATGTTATAAAACACCTCAGTGGCAAGCTGCATACTTTGGCAGTTGAGTAAGTAAGCGAAGCAGAATGTTGCATACTCTTGTATGCTTCGGTCGGATGTTTTTCTGCCAAATGCTTGTGTCACAACTTTCAAGACATGGGAAGAGCATAGATGCAACACAGTGAAGTTTGTCATGCCACCAGTGCGTCCATGCACAATGTTAAATGCTCTGGCAAGGTACGCAGAAATATCTTCCTTGTTAAAAGATATCAACACGCTACTCATTAGAGCCCAACTGTAGTCTGTCTCAACCTGTGCAATTTGTAGTTTTGTCATTTGTGACAGCTTTCTTTTGAATTCCATTAACCAATGAGAAATGGAAGGAATACTGTGGCTGTTGGTGATCAGTTCTGTGACAGGCAAAGGTGGTTTATCCTTGCCCACGCCTGGCAAAACAAAGCGTAACATAAAACTTGCTTGTCTTGATTAGGGATTTTCTGGACAACACTGCCTGTTGCATCAAGGTGGAGGGTAACCGGTGATGACTGCCTTAAATGTTGTGTCAAAATCCTTAAACCAGTGTCTGTGTATAGGTGTACTGCAAATGGGTCTATTTGAAGATGCTGAAAGTAACCCTTAGATGATGCTTGAGAACTTGTTGATTTTATTATTTTTTGAGTTAACATGAGTTTAAGCATAATGTCATTATGGAGCCTTGTACTCTTTTTCAACTCAGATGAATTTTTTTTCAGGACATCTTTGCTTAGACTTCTTGTTATGTTCCCAGCCATAATTTCTTCAGTGGGTGTTTGCTTCAACATTGAATAATAATAATGGCTGACACCAACTGCCAAAGCTTTGCCCATTTTACTTCTTCTCTGGTATTTTGCTGGCCTGAATCGTCAATGTTTTTTATGGTGCGTGACCTCACCAAAGCGTTCCACTGTGAAACTGATTCTTTGGTCTTGTGATTTGGGAATTGTTTTTTTCTTAAAAGTGTACGTTGCATTGCATCCTCTAAAAGTGCATTTTGCAGCAGCATAAAAAAAATTAGACTTCTTCTTACGACCTTTGTTCTTTTTCACATGCTGGTATTTAAAAGAAAGTATACAGCATGGGTTCTTTTCCATGAACTGATGATATAATGTGTCAGTCCAAGGGGGACGTAGTTTACTCTCCCCATCTTTTGGTTTTATTTTGTTCCACTGTTTCCTTGTTATCATAATCTTTAATTTTTTAGGCCCTGGAATGCACTTCCTGAAGTCAGTTTTGTTGTCTTTCTCTGCTTCTCCTTTTCTGTCCCTTGTCTTCATTTGTGTTATTTTTTTGATTTTGCGCCTTTTCTGTTTTTCATCCTCTGTTCTGTTATCTATTTCATCCTCTGTTCTGTTCTCTTTTTCATCCTCTGTTCTGTTCTCTTTTTCATCCACTGTTCTGTTCTCTTTTTCATCCACTGTTCTGTTCTCTGTTTCATCCTCTGTTCACACTTGTGGTCCTGCGCTACTCTTTACTTCATCCTTTTTTCCACTCCCTCTGTTTATGGGAAAGCCCCTAGCATTGCCCTTGTCACTGATTTCTGTACCTAACAAGGAACATATTTGAAATTAAATATTATTAGGTTTAGACATTTGTTTGACACATACATAAAAGACAAACATACAGAGCCTCTAAAGGAACATTGAACGAAAACAGAGACATTGAAGGATAAGATTTAAAGTACTTTTTTTTTTCAAGTATAGTATTTTTACATTTCTCTGTTCCCTACTATGAAGTTGCTTAACTCTACAGGCAAGTGTTATGATTATGGTGAATATTAAGATCAGGGTTAGGTAATGGGTTAGGGCCAATGTTCCCCAAATTTTTCATGTGTCTGAGCAAACACACAAACTCCCTGAGCGTTCACTTGGTCTCTTTGAGCATCACACGAGCACACTGAGGGTACATTACGCCTGTCCTAAACCTGAGATTATAACAAGTTACATGGCTAAAAGAAGCAAGTTACAACAAATTTTGTTTAGATCACTTAGTTTAGATAAAACTGATTTAGCTCGATTATCCAGAGTTGCAAAATGGTATAAAATAACTTGGTTTATTATTATTTTGTTTGAATATGGCCCTAACAGGGTGGAACACTCTTACAGTTCATGCTGGAAAAATACTTCCATAAATATAATTATTTAAATGCTTAAGCTCTATCAATAAAAGTTCATAAGGTTAGATATCATTCACCAGTTATAATTGCAAAAGCATGACAAAAATACTATTTTTGACAAAGGGCGATGAAAAGTTTCCAGTAGGCAGGAATGACCCATATTTTACAGACATCAGACAGCATCTCGAGATTAGCAGTCGTGCGCATGTGCACAACAGTGTTTTTCAATGTCCCTTTAAGTGCTAGGTAAAAATCTAAATACAAGCTAATAAAACGTAAAAACATTACCTGCATTAAGAACCGTAGTCCCGGTCCTGGTCCGTGTAGTCTCCTGGAGCGGGTTTCGCCTGGGGGGTGGGGTTTGGGATGGCTTGTGCGGGCTGGCTGGCCAGGGTCCCCCCATCTTATTAATTAATTAATTTATTTATTTATTTTGGGGGGGGGGGGGGTAAAGCCAGTAGGCTTGGTTGGAGGTGTTGGTACTGGTGGGTGGTTGGCTGGCGGGCCCTGCGGCCTCTCCCTGGCCCCCGGGCTATGGTGGTGCCGCTGGAGGGGCCCCTTTCTCCGGGTGGGGCTTTCGGAGAGCGGGGGTGCCTATTGGAGTCAGTAGGGGAGCTGGCTCCCTGGGTTAGGTGTGGGCCTCGCTTCGGACGCCTCCCTTCACCCCCTCTCGCATTTAGACATTGAGGGTTCTGGGTAGTTGCTTGGAGGGGGGGCGCTGGCACCAGCTTCCTTCCAGAGGGGGGGTGGGCTGTGCCGTGCACCCTCTTCGGCGCTCCCAGTTTTAAACACACTTGAGAAAAACATGCAACAACACAACATCTGAGCGGGCGTAGGGAGTATCGGGGTCTTTTGCACACCCCCGATCTCCGATCGCGGCACAGAGTCTGGGGCCCGGAGGAGGTTCGGGCCACTGGGTCCGGGGTCTTGGCGGGGGGCTGCTGTGGGTAGCCAGCGGCTTGCCGGGTCTGGGGCTGACGCCTCTGCTTTCCCCAGAAAGGGGTGGGGGGCAGGGGTGGCTAGGGTAACGTCGGAGAGGGTGGGGGTTTATTAGGTATTTAGTGGGTGAGGGGGGTTCTGGTTGGGTGGCCCGTACGGGTCGTGTTGGAACCCCCTCTTTGGGGGGCCTGGTCCGGGGGGCGTCTGGTCCGGGGGCGGGGCCGGGGGTCGGGCACAGGTAGTGGTATAGTTTAGTTGTGGTGACCCCCCCCCCCCCACTTGGGATTTTTGGATGTGAGTGTTATGTGAGAATGTGTGTACAGCGTCCTTTTTTTGTAAGTCTGTGTGTGGTGAGTGGGACATTAGGGAGGGATGGTGTGAATGTTTTTTTTTTTCTCAGGTTCGGGTCCCGTCCGCTCCCTCTCCCAAGAACATCTCAAGTCTCAGCTAGGTGCGGAGCGCATCCCCCCACGTCCTGCCCTCCTCCGCTGCGCTGGCAGGCGCCTTGGTCTGCTGGCGCATTGACGGTCCTCGGGTTTGGGGCGGGTTCCCGGGTGGGTGCCGGCCCATTCCTGGTGGTGGCTTTGTGGGGCCTGGCCCCGCCGCGGGGGCGGGGCGCCCCTGGGCCCTCTGGCCCTCAGGGCCCATGGCCGGGACTTCAGCGCGGCTGGCTGCCAGCAGAGCCCACGGGCTCGTCTCTGCGGCTTCTGGGGGCGTCGGCATTGTGGTGGCTGGGGGACTTCCTCGGGGTCTCTCCTCTTTCCTCGGGGGGTTGCAGATTTCCTGTGACGGCCCCTGTTGGGCGCCCTGCTTTGGGGGCCCCTTTGGGAGTCCGGTGTTATGGGTCCCCTGACCCCTGCCTCTGTGCTCGGGGAAGGCGGGTCTTTGATTCTCCACAACCACTATCGAGCTATTTCCTTCTGGATAACTTTCACCTAAACTAGTGCACTCTCACAAACTCCCACAGGTACAGGGTTCCAGGTATTAAGTGTTCACTTATATACAGAATGACTGTAATTTATTTATTTATTTATTTTCTTTCACTTTCTTTTTTCAGGTATCACATTACACATGTCAGCTTAAATAATAATACATATGATTTAGCAATGGCATCAAGGTGTTACTCGATTGTATCTGTTGCTTTATGTATGTTGGTTGTGCTGTTCTTTTTGCGTCTCTTTCCAGGTGATGGAGACAGAGGACGTTTTATCATTCTCTACCTTTTATCTCTTCTTTCTTTCACCTCTTCTCTTTCTTTTTTTCTCTTCTTGTTCTTCCTTTACTCTCCTACTTTCCCATTGTAGTGTCCATATAATTTGAAATTATCCCTGCAGGAATCACAATAAAGCTATTTACATGCATAAATCAAGCGGAGCACTATGGCAAAAGCTGTTTGCTCCACTTGTGAAAGCAAAATCTGTCGAACTCTATTTGGCATTAAGACATCAATTCTTATTGCCACATTGCTAGACAGGACACTGGGAAAAAAAAGAAAAAAAAAAAGAACCGTAGTCCATATTCCTTGTCGATCTGCAGACCATATGACCTTCAGCCACTTTATATAACTTTTCTCTTTCGTTGTAAACAGAGCGAGAGCAAGAGATAACCACTGTTCATGAGTAACAACTGCATCGCCAAAACCCAAAGAAAGAAAACACTGAGTAATGGCATGTAAACCCCCAGCCTTTTGCCAAAGATTTGTGTTTTTAAGGCTCTGTCCTTTTTTGAAACGACCCATTTTTACCAGCAGTTGAAAAAGCCAACCAAGTGCTGTTTTTCCTGATGCGGTTTTCTCTCGGAATTAAATCCTCGTCATATAGATGGTTTAACTTGAAGCCACCTAGTGTTCAGTATTTGTACAATAGAAAAAGGCTTAAAATGGGATAAAAATGAGTGTGCCCCATCTGGCTAAAGTAGTAGAACAATTTGACACAGATTTGGAGTCAGTGGGTCACATAACATGGAAGCTATTGAAGAAATATATTTTTTCAATATAAAAATTCTTTAAAAATAGAAAAAAGCTTAGAATGGGATAAAAATGAGTGTGCCCCATCTGGCTAAAGTTATAGAGCAATTTGACATCATTTTGGAGTCAGTGGGTCACATGACCTGGAAGCTATTAAAGAAATATCAAATTTTTTCAATATAAAAATTTTTAAAAAATAGAAAAAGGCTTAAAACTGGATAAAAATGATTGTGCCCCATCAGGCTAAAGTAGTAGAACAATTTGACACAGATTTTAAGTCAGTGGGTCACATGACCTGGAAGCTATTGAAGAAATATCAATTATTTTTATAATAAAAGTTCTTTAAAAATAGAAAAAAGCTTAGAATGGGATAAAAATGAGTGTACCCCATCTGGCTAAAGTAGTAGAACAATTTGACATCATTTTGGAGTCAGTGGGTCACATGACCTGGAAGCTATTCAAGAAATATCAAATTTTTTCAATATAAAAATTCTTTAAAAATAGAAAAAAGCTTAGAATGGGATAAAAATGAGTGTGCCCCATCTGGCTAAAGTAGTAGAACAATTTGACATAATTTTGGAGTCAGTGGGTCACATGACCTGGAAGCTATTGAAGAAATATCAAATCTTTCTATATTAAAAATTCTTTAAAAATAGAAAAAGTCTTAAAATTGGATAAAAATGAGTGTGCCCCATCAAGCTAATGTAGTAGAACAATTTGACATAGATTTTAAGTCAGTGGGTCACATGAACTGGAAGCTATTGAAGAAATATCAATTATTTTTATTATAAAAAAATCTTTAAAAATATTAAAAGGCTTAAAATTGAATAAAAATGAGTGTGCCTTACATATGTTATTTATTGGCATTATTTCCTATTAGTTTTGTCTTAGCTGGTCACTAGATAAGGAATTTATTGATTTTTATTTCTCAAGAGTGCTTGGTTCAAAACTTTTTTGACGGTCCCTAACTGCACCACCACGTGTGGGAGGAGGGAGCAGCTGAGAGACGCTGGCCAAAATGGGAGTCCTTCAACCGGATCAACCGTGAGCTAGATCCCGCTGACTCCGCGGAGCTTGAATGTCCAATATCAAACCAACTTCACCGCGGTCTTTATTGGGGTGTCTTGTGCTAAGACTACGGGTCCGTTCCTATTCCATTTTACCACGGCCCGTCTCACCCATCCGGTTCGATGATTTGGCAGCAAGGAAAGAAACAATTATCAGAGACCAAACACTTATATATATATTTATTACAATTCGGAATTCCAAAATTGGGAGACAACACTTACAAACTTTATCAGCAACGCGCATAGCCTATTTTATCCCGATGTGCCTTCCACGCGATTGCAAATTGTTGTCTCATCGTACAAACCCAAAACATGTCTTTTTAACACCTCCAGGACTCCTGAGGGGGTTGGGCTAACCCCCCTCTGGAGACATCCAGTCTCCAGCAGATATGCGCTTCCTGACAGTTCGGCCGTTAGTCAACTCCCAGGAACAGGCTAAGGCCATTATTTACAACTAAGATAACAACATTAAAAACCCATGAGAAAGTTTTGAAAACCGTTAACTATTCCACAGACCCTCATATATAATCTCCCGTGATGTCCTGCACCTGGCACCATTACTGAAGCCTGAATGCCCCCATTGTTCTGCAAAGAACTCCCCATCCCAAGTTACTGTCTTTAAGGTTAAATCTGTTTAACTTTAAAATACACTATTATCATATAAATGATTATATATTTTCATAACACTTGCCAATTGCCCCTAGTTTCCACCTCTTATCTATCCCATTTGCACAACAACCTGTAAAATTGATTGTCAATCAGTGGTGCTTCTTAAGTGGAGAGTTTGATTTCACAGAAGTGTGATTGACTTGGAGTTACATTCTGCTGTTTAAGTGTTCCCTTTTGTTGTTAGTTTGTTTTCTTGGTAGTGGAGAAACTCGTCTCTTCCAACTCTGTACCCCTGGATCAGTGCACTGAAAGATATAAATGGATTATTATGAAACAGGTGTTTGAGGTGAGTGATTACCTCTTCTTCCCATGTTGAATAGTGGACAGAATTGCTCTACTTGAAAGTCGGGGTTGTGCCAGATTGGAATTCTCTTATTAGGTCCTAGTGATGATTAGGTGATTTTGATAATGTTCCACCAGACTGTCAGAGTTGAATTTATTTTGGGTGTTTTAAGGTTTAGTAGTTTGTTTTTTTTGCTGATTGTGTAAAAAAATTGCTAATTCTCACATTGATGTGATGTATAACACAATTAAGAGCAATATGATGATTGTGAGAAGTAAGGAGGACAAAAATATGATTTTCCTGTTTTTTATCTGTATGAACAGTTGCTCACGCAGTGATGAGGTCAAATACCTTGGACATTTTGTGACTCTTGACTGTCGTGATGACAGAGACATCAAAAGACAATATTGTAAACTGTATGCCCAGGCAAATATGCTGTTGCGTAAATGTATGTGTTCTCCTGATGTGAAGTGTGCCTTGTTCAAAGGCTTCTGCACACCACTGTATACGGCCCCCTAGTGGTGGAACTATTTGTGTTGCTCAATGCATAGATTGACTGTTGCTGATGAAGGTACTCAGATGGCACTGTCAGTTTGTGGATGCTCATCAGTGAAGCACTTTTAAGACAGTTAATATTTAAATTTATGCAGCGATTAGAAGAGTCTGAAAGTTCCATTATACAAACTTTGAATCACCTTCAGCTGAGCTGCTGTCGTTACACTTCTGTTCTGATGAAACATGGGGTGGAGAGTCTGTTTTAAATAATTGTTATATTTTGTCTGCTTTATTTTATTATTTATATTTTATATGGACTGCTCAGTCTGCAATAAACAAACAATAAACAATTGAGGTGGTTTCTACATGTTTAACCATGAGAGCTTTCGATTGTCAAACTGAACTCATACTAGATATTGTGACTGATGAGACAGATGATAATATTGAAAACTGGGTGCCTCTAATCCACTAAGATTTTTTTTCTTCAGTAGAGTTGACAAGGATATGTTAAGTAAGTTTATTTTCCAATCGAAATGAGAAATGCATGTGTCAGTGGATTTAAACCAGTTGTTCATGCGGGTAACTGCAAGCACTAAAAATAGGTAGTTAAGTTATGCAAGGATCTTATTTTAATTGCGGATATACGGCCAATGAGCAAAAGGTTCGACCAATGCTTAAGGTCGTGTTGGGGTCTGGGGGATTCTCCTTCTGTTGTTGACTGCTGCTTCCTCTAGTCTCCACAGGTGGCGTCAGAGAGCAGGGTGGCTGAGGTCTGACAGGTGTGGCTTGTTACCTCATCAGGCAGGAGGCTTTAAAGGAGCTTGCTGCCAGCACTTTGATGCCAGAATGTTAACCTACGTGGTAAGCCTCTAGCATGCTTAGGCCCAAGTGATTTGACAAGGAGATTAATCTCATGTGTTTGTGTACTCCTCCGGTTGCCTCCGTCTCCAGAAGTTCCTCGTTAGTGATGGTGAGATGAAGCCTCATGCGGCATTGAACCACTTGAGCCAACTGGTTCGAGAAAGGGTTCATTTCTTGAAGCTTCATGTGCACATGAAACCACCTACTGGCCAGGTGTATAATCACAGCCAGCTGTATCTTAACACGTGTGATGCATTGATTTTCTTTGTCTATTATGGCTCTTGGGAATGACTTCACAAAGGGTGTAGGATGAAATCCTTTGTCTACATAAATTATGTATACACATATGTGTATAATAAAATATTGTTTGAATGTATTCTCTGTGTGTAATTATTCCCAAAATAGTAGTGTCATGTGATATGGCATGTTGTGTAATGTTTTTCTGTGACTCTAGAAAAATGGCTTGGGCTTAATCAGGCAGAGGACAGTGAAAGTGCTTGTGGAACTAGGGAGGGGGTAGTGAATAGGCTAATGCTAGTGTAACTTGGATGATTTCATGCATTTTTATTAAGAAACAACAATTTCTCCATAGGGGAATCCTCCTCTTTCTCGCCGGCTCCATCCTACTCCTATCCTGTCCTCGCACTCCTAAATCTCCTATCTATCTATCTATCTCTCTCCTAAACTCTCCAAACACCAAACTAACTGTCTCAAACTAAATAACCACTATCCAAACTCTGTTATCCAAACTCAGTGTTTCCCGCAGGAATTTGCTTAGGCGAGGCGGTGAGTTGGCAGCCGGAACAAGTTTTGCGCGGATGACTGCTGGCGGAGCGGGGGGGGGAGAACAAGTTTTGCACGGATGACAAGTTTTGCGCGGATGACTGCTGGCGGAGAGGGGGGGGGGACTTCATCGACGCTGTCGGTGAAGTCGCTTCTCGCTTCAGAGTATCCATGTATTTTTGCCTGTTTTTTCCCTGCCATTCACTATATGCACGCGAGAAGGCAACAACAAAAAAACGCGTGTTAACGTCAAATAAACATGCAAGCATATCGAGTTAGTTTTTTTTTTTTTTTTTTGGAATAGTGCTGCGGGAAACACTGAAACTATCAAAACTCTATCCACTCTCTCAACCGCAACTCGCCTACAACAACCCACATTTTGAATGGAGCCTGTGGGGTTTCTAAAGCTGTCAAACCCTGCACCGAAATCTGAGCCACTTCCCGAAGCAGTCACGTGGTACAGCCGGGCAGCGAGGCTTCGGACGTCATCGTTTTCGGCTCCTCCCCTAAATGAAGCAAGCTTCGATACGCGCATTACGGAAACGCCCCCTCCATTACTCAACACACGCCTCAAAGCCTCGGCACATGACGTAACATCACTATTCCTCGGTTTTCCTCACGACCAGACTCAAGCGTACAGAAACTCACCTCGCTGTGTTTACTGTTGGCAGCCTCCTGGCCTTTTCCTCCTCTGAGCTCCACTTCCCAATCGAACCCTGCTCACCCTCCAACCGTTCCACCTCCAGGGACCCCCTCCTCAGACCCCACTCATTCCTCCCTGGCGACTCCACTCATCACCATCAATAAGCAAAACTTCTCATCTGAGATTCCCTTCATCTGTTCCACTATCAAGTGCCTTGTCATCCTCTGCTGCACAGCTGAAGAACCATTTCCCCAGCCCCGGACCTCCCAACCAGCAGTTCTTGCTGTTTTCAATAAACATCTTAATTGTGTTCTGCATGTGGGCCAAAGGCCTACCCAAAACCATGACAGGTCATCTTCAATCTTTTTAAGTAATGGGGTGTGGTTCAGATTTAGTAACTTTGACAGCCATGGGGAAATATTTCTTGCTTGATATATTTCCACTAATAAAACTTAATATATTTTGAGGTGCAGACTTCCTTGCTCTGTCAGAAAGTGGATGGATAATGGATTTCCCCCCTGTTTACTTAAATAAAACGTGTGCTGTCCCTGTGAGGTTAGAATAGTGACAAAATCTTCGTCAAACTCTAGGGCCACTTGTGGAGTACCACAGGGTTCAGTCCTTGGGCGAGTTCTCTTTTTATTTATTTATTTATTTATTATATATATATATATATATATATATATATATATATATATATATATATATATATATATATATATATATATATATATATATATATATATAAAATTCTGATTGGTAAAATTATCAGACAGCATGGGATTCATTTCCACTGTTATGCTGATGACACTCAGCTATATTTATCTGGAAATCCTAAAGCATCCAATCAATTACTTCAACTACAGGCATGTCTTGACGACATCAAAACCGGTACGACTTTAAATTTCCTGCTTTTAAATTTTGACAAGACAGAAGTTGTAATCTGAGTGCTCAAAAATTAAACTTCTTAATCAATCACTTAATCTGAATGGCATTAAATTGGCCTCTGGTAATAAAGTAAACAACCTTGGTGTTATTTTTGATCAAGACATGTCATTCCTTTTTGACAAAGCTTATAGTTAGAGTGGCTTAGGTAACCATGAGTTATCTCTGTAGTTATATTACTATAGGCTTAGGCTGCCAGAGGAATTCAGGGTCTATTTTTCTCACTCTGCTGAGTTCTGAGTTCACCAATTTGCATTGTTTGTTGTTATTTCAGCTTCTCTGTGATTTTTTTTCCTTCATAGTAGGTACACTTCGTCTGGTGTTCTGTTGGGCCAGGTGTCTTACCACATTGACTGTATTGCTTTGACAATTTCTGATTCTTGTAGCTTAAGCTCAGTGACTGCCTTGTTTTCAGAATTTATGAAGGGAGATAATAGATTATCAAAGAATAGTTCCATGTCAGTGTTAACTGCTGTCAACTTGGAGCTATAGAGGTTTGAGAAAAAGGAAAGAAATGTTTCATTGATCACATTAGGATCTAAAGTCAGTTCCTCATCAGGCTTCCTGATTTGTGGAATGTGTTGGGCTGCTGGATGACATTTAAGTTGTTGAGCTAGAAGACGGCTGACTTTTTCTCTGTACTCATACACATATCCATGAGCCTTCAACAAAAGTCGCTCTGTCTTTGCTGTCGATGGCAGGTTATACTCAGTTTGATGGTCGAGCTTTTGTTTTTAAAGCTCAGGGGAGGGGTAGATACTAATAGATTTAAGTAGATGATCCTATTTCTCCCTACGCATTTTGTTTATTATGGCTGAGGAAAAATATAATCTCCCCTTTAATTACAGCTTTCTATGTTCCCCAAAGCAGACTGGGGGAGATGTCATCTTTGTTGTTGAACTCATTAAATTTGTCTATCTTTCAGGATATTAATTCACAAAACGCAGAATCCGAAAACAAAGTTTTGCATAGTTTCCAAGGTGGCCGTTGGTCATTTTCATTCAGAAATTTGATATCCATTAATACAGGTATGTGATCAGATTTAACTATAAAATATTAAGTTTTTGAAACCTATGGTAGGAGGGTTCTATCAATAAAAAAAGTAAATTCTGCTATATCAGTGATGTACTGGGGCGAAAAAAAGAAAAAAAATTGACTTTGTGGAAATAAAAATCGCCATTGGCCAGTGCTACCTATCTGATCCATGAAGAATGATATTGATCTACCTATTTTTGAAAGATTTGTAGGAGTAGAGTTAGAACGGTCCAGAGTTGGATTAATGGCACCGGTAAGCCAATATGATGTTAGCCTAAACATAGTTTAACTAGAAACTAGCATAATAAAAAAGCTAATGCCACTTTTAACATGGTAATATGTTACCACAATAAAGACCAAGTTAAACACTGGTCTTTAAAAGCTAATGTTGTGCAATTATACACTGTTTAAAGTTATTTAATGTTTCATTAATAACTCTGTCTGTTAAGTATTGTGTGGTGATAATCAGCTCTTAAACTGATATCAAGACAATGGTTGAAAGGGATGAATTCGAGCACTAGCGATCTTTCAACAGCAAACTGCACACTCATAGAATAAAGGAGTGACAACTTCTTTCAAGTTCAAGAATTTAATAACAGAAATAAAATGAACATGAAGAGAACATCACTATATAACTGTTTATCGAATTAACACTATATTTCGATTAACAAATCCTCTCTACTAGGCTAGTGAAGCTTAACTAAACTACTAAGCAAAATGAAAATAAAAAGAAACTAAGCTAAGGAACTATTTACATGCAAAAGTAAACAAAAGACAAAACAAAAGTGGTTGATCATAATCAGAATAATTCAGTGAATCCTGCTCACTGCAGATCTGATTCAAAAAGCATGGAATGGAGTTAAATTAGCTTAACTAATTTAGAAAAACATTTGGCATGTGTTTCAATCCATTCACAATGCGAATCCTGAGTTAAACAAAACATTATTTGATGAAATAATATTTTGTTTAAGTTAAAGAACCAAAGTTCAACTTAAAGAATGTGAATCGAGGTTAAATTAGCTTGACTAATTCAGAACATTTGACATGTGTTTCAACTAGGGCTGGACGATATAGAAAAAAATCTTATCGATGAAAAAAAATCCATATTGATCGATATCGATAATTATTGAAAATATTTAAAATCTATTTTATGTGCTGCTCTGCCTGGACATTTTATGATATTGCTAAATGATTTAATTTTAATAAAGAACACAAACACAGAATTCCAATTAAATCTTTATTTAACCAACTTTTTTAACCATAACAGATTTTTTTTAAAGAAAAATAACTTAAGAGACCTGAGTTATGTTATTAAATAATGACAAAGAATAAACTAAAGTGACCAGTAAAATGACCAAAATAAATATACCAAATAAATAAATAAAATAGCCTATTTAGGTGGGAATAATACAGTAGTTACTTCTCAGGTTTCATAATTGAGAGGCTGACGCAGGGCTGAGGATGTGGCGTGGGAAGACGCAGATTGCAGCTCATTTTGCACTGATTCCCTGCACTCGTTGCACAATTTAGGGAGCGCTGTTAGAGAAAAACTTGCAGCCCAGAACTTTATATCGCGGATCAAGAGTGGCGAGTAATTGTTTGAAGCCAGGTTTTTCAGCTGCAGACAACGGCGGCATATCCATCACTATGAAGCATGTTACTGCATGCGTGATGTCCTTATGCCGCTTGGACGTTTTTTCATTTTATCACAAAGAAGGGAGCCCAGTTTAGCTGCTGTACCTGCTTTGTTTTGGAAGAAGTTCCAGAAGATTCCCACGAAGATGCGCAGCGCGCAGGGCTGACACAGCTCGCGCTGCTGCAGTAGTGAGCGGCTGAGTGGCTTACGTGATGAAACAAGTTGGTTGCGTTACCAGACTTTGTTTTTACCGGTTTCTTGCAAGTTTTACAAATCACTGTGGTTTATTTCTGTCAGACTGGCGAACTAGTAAAACCCCGTTTTGGGACCGTTTCCTCCGCCGCTACTTGCTGCGACATATTCACATGCTCTGTGTTGTGGTTTGAGAGGGCGGCGCTTTGTGACGGCATGCCTGGGTCCGCGATTACGATTGGTCGAGAGGAAGTAGTGACTGTAGCATCAACTAATATGATAGGCTGAAAGGAAGGAAGGAAAACTCTCTATCGAACTTTTATCAACCCTATTTTTTCCTATCGCGCCACACGTCTATCGATCGATATATATTGCTATTGAATTATCGTCCAGCCCTAGTTTCAACCCATTCAAAATGCAAATCCAAGTTAACCAGAACATTATTTTGAGTAAATAGCATTCTAAAGACTGATTTGCTCAGTAAAATGATTACCTTAGGAGCGCTTGAATTTATCAATGCAATGATAACTCTGGGAGCTAGGGGGCGCTGCAGCGATTGGTCGCTATAATTGGTTACTTTAAAGTTACCAAAACGCCTTTAAATCGACATTAATATTCCATATTAATGCGGGAATAAGGCTCAAAGCACTATCGAATGATGGCGGAGCAGAACAAACAAGCTTTATGCTTGGAACGGGCTTTTGTTGAAAAACCGGAACCGGAAATTAGCTCCTTTGAATGTCCGGAAATCGGAAGCTACCAGAAGCTAATAGCATTTTGGCTAGCTGACTTTCGCCGCTAACAAATAAAAGCTTCGGTTTTTATTTTAGTCATAATGAGTGGGCCGGATAACGTAAACATTAATGTCCCATCAATGTATGAAACCATTGTGGAGATAACCTTTGTTATAACCATAAAAAGACACTCGACAATGACATGGTACCGAATGCTAGCAATGAGCTATAAAATAGAACATTAAAAACAGTTGGACTAAAAAAGTTGAACTAATGATGTTTCAGTAGAACAGTTTCAGTAGAACAGTCAAAGGCAATCCTAAACAAATGTGTTTTCAATCTTGATTTAAAAGAACTCAGGCTTTCAGCACTTTTACAGTTTTCTGGAAGTTTGTTCCAGATAAGTGGAGCATAGGAACTAAATGCTGCTTCTCCGTGTTTAGTTCGTGTTCTAGGTATGCAGAGTAAGCTGGAGCCAGAAGACCTTAGTGGTCTGGAGGGTTGATACACTGATAACAGGTCTATGATATATTTAGGTGCTAAGCCATTCAGGGATTTATAGACTAACAGAAGAATTTTAAAGTCTATTCTCTTTGGTCAGTGTTGGATGCGAGTGTTATGTGGGAATGTGTGTACAGCGTCTTTTTTTTTTTTTTTTTTTTTTTAATCTGTGTGTGGTGAGTGGGGCACAAGGGAGGGATGGTGTGAATGAGTTTTCCTTTTTTTTTTTTTTTCCCCCAGGTATGGGTGTGGTCCGCTCCCTCTCCCAAAAACATCTCAAGTCTCCGCTAGGTGCGGAGCCCATCCCCCCATGTCCTGCCCTCCTCCACTTCGTTGGCGGGCGCCTTGGCCCTCTGGCGCGTTGGTTGGCTTCGGGTTTGGGACGGGTTCCCGGGCGTGCGCCGGCCCACTCCCGGCGGCCTCTTCGCGGGGCCTGGCCCCCCGGGGGGCGGCCGGGGCCCCCGTCGCGGGGGCGGGGCGCCCCTGGGGCCTCTGGCCCCCGGGGCCCATGGCCGGGACCACTCCAGCGGGGCTGGCTGCCGGCGGAGCCCACGGGCTCGTCCCCGCGGCTCTTGAGGGCGTCGGCATTGCGGTGGCTGGGGGATTTCCTCGGGGTCGTCTCTGCTCCTTCTTTGGGGGGGGGGTTGCAGATATCCTGTGTCGGCCCCTCCTGGGCGACCTGCTTTAGGGGCCCCTTTGGGAGTCCGGGGTTATGGGTCCCCTGACTCCTGCCTCTGTGCTCGGGGAGGGCGGGCCTTTGGTTCTCCGCAACCACTATCAAGCTATTTCCTTTTGGAAAATTTTCACCTAAACTAGTGCACTCTCACAAACTCCCACAGGTGCTGGGTCCCAGGTATTAAGTGTTCACTTATATACAGTAATCTTATAATTTATTTATTTATGTTCTTTCACTTTCTTTTTTCAAGTATCACATTACACATGTCAGCTTACATAATAATATATATGATTTACCAATGGCATCTAGGTGTTATTCGGTTGTATTTGTTGCTTTATGTCTGTTGGTTGTGCTGTTCTTTTTGCATCTCTCTTTCCAGGTGACGGAGCAGACGGAGAAGGTTTTATCATTCTCTCCCTTTTATCCCCTCTTTCTTTCACCTCTACTCTTTTTTTTTCTTTTCTTTCTCTTTCACTTCTTGTTCTTCCTTTACTCTCCCATTGTCATGTCCATATAATTTGAAATTCTCCCTGCAGGAATCACAATAAAGCTATTTACAAGCATAAATCAAGTGGAGCACTATGGCGAAAGCTGTTCGCTCCACTTGTAAAAGCAAAATCTGTCGAGCTCTATCTGGCATTGAGACATCAATTCCTATTGCCACATTGCTAGACAGGACACTGGGAAAAAAAATAAATAAATAAAGTCTATTCTCTGAGATACAGGGAGCCAGTGTAAGGACTTTAGAACTGGGGTTATGTGCTCTACTTTCTTAGTCTTAGTGAGGACACGGGCAGCAGCGTTCTGGATCAGCTGCAGCTGTCTGATCCACTTTTTAGGCAGACCTGTGAAAACACCGTTGCAGTAATCAATTCGACTAAAAATAAACGCATGGATTCGTTTTTCCAGATCCTGCTGAGACATTCAATTCAATTTTATTTATATAGCGCCAAATCATGAAACATGTCATCTCAAGGCACTTTACAAAATCAAGTTCAATCATATTATACAGATTGGGTCAGATTATACAGATTGGTCAAAATGTCCTATATAAGGAAACCAGTTGATTGCATCAAAGTCCCGACAAGCAGCATTAGTCCTTTAATCCTGGAAATGTTCGTCAGGTGATAGAAAGCCGACCTTGTAATTGTCTTTAAATGCTTTTGGAGGTTCAGGTCTGAGTCCATCACTACACCCAGATTTCGGGCCTGATCAGTGGTTCCTAGCTGAAGCGACTGAAGCTGTGTGCTAACTTTTGATCTCTCCTCTATTGGTCCAAAGATTATTACTTCAGTTTTGTTTTTATTCAATTGAAGAAAATTTTGGCACATCCAGGCATTGATTTCTTCTAGGCATTTACTCAGTGCCTGAACTGGTTCATAGTCACCTGGTGACATGGTGATGTAAAGCTGTGTGTCGTCTGCATAGTTATGGTAGCTGATGTTGTTGTTTTTTATGATCTGAGCTAAGGGGAGTATGTAGATATTGAAGAGGAGGGGACCCAGAATGGACCCTTGGGAAACCCCACATGTGATTTTTGTGATCTTTGATGTAAAGTTACCTACTGATACAAAAGATTCCCTGTTCTTTAAGTAGGATTTAAACCAGTTGAGAGCTGTACCAGAGAGGCCGACCCAGTTCTCCAGGCGTTCTAACAGAATGGAGTGATCGACAGTATCGAATGCTGCACTGAGATCCAATAGAACCAGCACGGTGGTTCTTCCACAGTCTGTATTTATATGGATGTCATTAAACACCTTGATAAGGGCAATCTCTGTACTGTGGTGAGCACGGAAGCCAGACTGGAAAACGTCAAAGCGGCTGGTCATAGTTAAGAAGGTGTTTAATTGTTGAAACACAGCTTTTTCAATAATCTTACTGATAAAGGGGAGGTTTGAGATGGGCCTGTAGTTCTGGAGTAGGGGTTTGTCTAAATTGTTCTTTTTCAGCAGTGGTTTGATAATTGCTGTTTTTAGGGACTGGGGGAAAACACCTAACAGAAGGGATGTGTTCTGTGGGCGATGGGGGCGCAGAGGTTAGGGAGTTCGGTGTATGGCAGCCTCGCCTCTGTCAGCCTGCCCCAGGGCAGCTGTAGCTACTAACAAAGCTCACCACCGTCAGGGTGTGAATGTGTGTGTGAATAGGCGAATGACTGAACTGTAGTGTAAAGCGCTTTGGAGGTCGTCAAGACTAGCTGCCATTATGGGTCCCTGAGCAAGACCCTTAACCCCCAATTGCTCCCCAGGCGCCGCACAGTGGCAGCCCACTGCTCCCCAAGGGGATGGGTTAAGATGCAGAAGTGAATTTCTCCATTGTGAGATCAATAAAGTTCAATTATTATTATTAGGGTTCCAAGCCCGCAGCGCAGGCGAACGGCTATGCCATTCGTCTGCTCTCTGAGCAGAGAACCCTATTGTTTTTCGTCTGTTTTTAAATTATTTATTATTATTAGGGTTCCAAGCCCGCAGCGCAGGCGAACGGCTATGCCGTTCGTCTGCTCTGTGAGCAGAGAACCCTATTGTTTTTCGTCTGTTTTTAAATTATTTATTATTAAGGTTCCAAGCCCGCAGCGCAGGCGAACGGCTATGCCGTTCGTCTGCTCTGTGAGCAGAGAACCCTATTGTTTTTCGTGTGTTTTTAAATTATTAGGGTTCCAAGCCCGCAGCGCAGGCGAACGGCTATGCCGTTCGTCTGCTCTGTGAGCAGAGAACCCGATTGTTTTTCGTGTGTTTTTAAATTATTTATTATTATTAGGGTTCCAAGCCCGCAGCGCAGGCGAACGGCTATGCCGTTCGTCTGCTCTGTGAGCAGAGAACCCGATTGTTTTTCGTGTGTTTTTAAATTATTTATTATTATTAGGGTTCCAAGCCCGCAGCGCAGGCGAACGGCTATGCCGTTCGTCTGCTCTGTGAGCAGAGAACCCTATTGTTTTTCGTCTGTTTTTAAATTATTAGGGTTCCAAGCCCGCAGCGCAGGCGAACGGCTATGCCGTTCGTCTGCTCTGTGAGCAGAGAACCCTATTGTTTTTCGTCTGTTTTTAAATTATTTATTATTAAGGTTCCAAGCCCGCAGCGCAGGCGAACGGCTATAACGTTCGTCTGCTCTGTGAGCAGAGAACCCTATTGTTTTTCGTGTGTTTTTAAATTATTTATTAGGGTTCCAAGCCCGCAGCGCAGGCGAACGGCTATGCCGTTCGTCTGCTCTCTGAGCAGAGAACCCTATTGTTTTTCGTCTGTTTTTAAATTATTAGGGTTCCAAGCCCGCAGCGCAGGCGAACGGCTATGCCGTTCGTCTGCTCTGTGAGCAGAGAACCCTATTGTTTTTCGTGTGTTTTTAAATTATTAGGGTTCCAAGCCCGCAGCGCAGGCGAACGGCTATGCCGTTCGTCTGCTCTGTGAGTAGAGAACCCTATTGTTTTTCGTCTGTTTTTAAATTATTTATTATTAAGGTTCCAAGCCCGCAGCGCAGGCGAACGGCTATAACGTTCGTCTGCTCTGTGAGCAGAGAACCCTATTGTTTTTCGTCTGTTTTTAAATTATTAGGGTTCCAAGCCCGCAGCGCAGGCGAACGGCTATGCCGTTCGTCTGCTCTGTGAGCAGAGAACCCTATTGTTTTTCGTCTGTTTTTAAATTATTTATTAGGGTTCCAAGCCCGCAGCGCAGGCGAACGGCTATGCCGTTCGTCTGCTCTCTGAGCAGAGAACCCTATTGTTTTTCGTCTGTTTTTAAATTATTTATTATTATTAGGGTTCCAAGCCCGCAGCGCAGGCGAACGGCTATGCCGTTCGTCTGCTCTCTGAGCAGAGAACCCTATTGTTTTTCGTGTGTTTTTAAATTATTTATTATTATTAGGGTTCCAAGCCCGCAGCGCAGGCGAACGGCTATGCCGTTCGTCTGCTCTGTGAGCAGAGAACCCTATTGTTTTTCGTCTGTTTTTAAATTATTTATTATTAAGGTTCCAAGCCCGCAGCGCAGGCGAACGGCTATAACGTTCGTCTGCTCTGTGAGCAGAGAACCCTATTGTTTTTCGTCTGTTTTTAAATTATTAGGGTTCCAAGCCCGCAGCGCAGGCGAACGGCTATGCCGTTCGTCTGCTCTGTGAGCAGAGAACCCTATTGTTTTTCGTCTGTTTTTAAATTATTTATTAGGGTTCCAAGCCCGCAGCGCAGGCGAACGCCGTTCGTCTGCTCTCTGAGCAGAGAACCCTATTGTTTTTCGTCTGTTTTTAAATTATTTATTATTATTAGGGTTCCAAGCCCGCAGCGCAGGCGAACGGCTATGCCGTTCGTCTGCTCTGTGAGCAGAGAACCCTGTTGTTTTTCGTCTGTTTTTAAATTATTAGGGTTCCAAGCCGCAGCGCAGGCGAACGGCTATGCCGTTCGTCTGCTCTGTGAGCAGAGAACCCTATTGTTTTTCGTGTGTTTTTAAATTATTAGGGTTCCAAGCCCGCAGCGCAGGCGAACGGCTATGCCGTTCGTCTGCTCTGTGAGCAGAGAACCCTATTGTTTTTCGTCTGTTTTTAAATTATTTATTATTATTATTATTAGGGTTCCAAACCCGCAGCGCAGGCGAACGGCTATGCCGTTCGTCTGCTCTGTGAGCAGAGAACCCTGTTGTTTTTCGTGTGTTTTTAAATTATTTATTATTATTAGGGTTCCAAGCCCGCAGCGCAGGCGAACGGCTATGCCGTTCGTCTGCTCTCTGAGCAGAGAACCCTATTGTTTTTCGTCTGTTTTTAAATTATTTATTATTATTAGGGTTCCAAGCCCGCAGCGCAGGCGAACGCCGTTCGTCTGCTCTGTGAGCAGAGAACCCTGTTGTTTTTCGTCTGTTTTTAAATTATTAGGGTTCCAAGCCGCAGCCCAGGCGAACGGCTATGCCGTTCGTCTGCTCTGTGAGCAGAGAACCCTATTGTTTTTCGTCTGTTTTTAAATTATTAGGGTTCCAAGCCCGCAGCGCAGGCGAACGGCTATGCCGTTCGTCTGCTCTGTGAGCAGAGAACCCTATTGTTTTTCGTGTGTTTTTAAATTATTAGGGTTCCAAGCCCGCAGCGCAGGCGAACGGCTATGCCGTTCGTCTGCTCTGTGAGCAGAGAACCCTATTGTTTTTCGTCTGTTTTTAAATTATTTATTATTATTATTATTAGGGTTCCAAGCCCGCAGCGCAGGCGAACGGCTATGCCGTTCGTCTGCTCTGTGAGCAGAGAACCCTGTTGTTTTTCGTCTGTTTTTAAATTATTAGGGTTCCAAGCCCGCAGCGCAGGCGAACGGCTATGCCGTTCGTCTGCTCTGTGAGCAGAGAACCCTGTTGTTTTTCGTCTGTTTTTAAATTATTTATTATTATTAGGGTTCCAAGCCCGCAGCGCAGGCGAACGGCTATGCCGTTCGTCTGCTCTGTGAGCAGAGAACCCTGTTGTTTTTCGTCTGTTTTTAAATTATTAGGGTTCCAAGCCGCAGCGCAGGCGAACGGCTATGCCGTTCGTCTGCTCTGTGAGCAGAGAACCCTATTGTTTTTCGTGTGTTTTTAAATTATTAGGGTTCCAAGCCCGCAGCGCAGGCGAACGGCTATGCCGTTCGTCTGCTCTCTGAGCAGAGAACCCTATTGTTTTTCGTCTGTTTTTAAATTATTTATTATTATTATTATTAGGGTTCCAAACCCGCAGCGCAGGCGAACGGCTATGCCGTTCGTCTGCTCTGTGAGCAGAGAACCCTATTGTTTTTCGTCTGTTTTTAAATTATTTATTATTATTATTATTAGGGTTCCAAGCCCGCAGCGCCGGCGAACGGCTATGCCGTTCGTCTGCTCTGTGAGCAGAGAACCCTATTGTTTTTTGTCTGTTTTTAAATAATTTATTATTATTAGGGTTCCAAGCCCGCAGCGCAGGCGAACGGCTATGCCGTTCGTCTGCTCTGTGAGCAGAGAACCCTATTGTTTTTCGTGTGTTTTTAAATTATTAGGGTTCCAAGCCCGCAGCGCAGGCGAACGGCTATGCCGTTCGTCTGCTCTCTGAGCAGAGAACCCTATTGTTTTTCGTCTGTTTTTAAATTATTTATTATTATTATTATTAGGGTTCCAAACCCGCAGCGCAGGCGAACGGCTATGCCGTTCGTCTGCTCTGTGAGCAGAGAACCCTGTTGTTTTTCGTGTGTTTTTAAATTATTTATTATTATTAGGGTTCCAAGCCCGCAGCGCAGGCGAACGGCTATGCCGTTCGTCTGCTCTCTGAGCAGAGAACCCTATTGTTTTTCGTCTGTTTTTAAATTAGTTATTATTATTAGGGTTCCAAGCCCGCAGCGCAGGCGAACGCCGTTCGTCTGCTCTGTGAGCAGAGAACCCTGTTGTTTTTCGTCTGTTTTTAAATTATTAGGGTTCCAAGCCGCAGCCCAGGCGAACGGCTATGCCGTTCGTCTGCTCTGTGAGCAGAGAACCCTATTGTTTTTCGTGTGTTTTTAAATTATTAGGGTTCCAAGCCCGCAGCGCAGGCGAACGGCTATGCCGTTCGTCTGCTCTGTGAGCAGAGAACCCTATTGTTTTTCGTGTGTTTTTAAATTATTAGGGTTCCAAGCCCGCAGCGCAGGCGAACGGCTATGCCGTTCGTCTGCTCTGTGAGCAGAGAACCCTATTGTTTTTCGTCTGTTTTTAAATTATTTATTATTATTATTATTAGGGTTCCAAGCCCGCAGCGCAGGCGAACGGCTATGCCGTTCGTCTGCTCTGTGAGCAGAGAACCCTGTTGTTTTTCGTCTGTTTTTAAATTATTAGGGTTCCAAGCCCGCAGCGCAGGCGAACGGCTATGCCGTTCGTCTGCTCTGTGAGCAGAGAACCCTGTTGTTTTTCGTCTGTTTTTAAATTATTTATTATTATTAGGGTTCCAAGCCCGCAGCGCAGGCGAACGGCTATGCCGTTCGTCTGCTCTGTGAGCAGAGAACCCTATTGTTTTTCGTGTGTTTTTAAATTATTAGGGTTCCAAGCCCGCAGCGCAGGCGAACGGCTATGCCGTTCGTCTGCTCTCTGAGCAGAGAACCCTATTGTTTTTCGTCTGTTTTTAAATTATTTATTATTATTATTATTAGGGTTCCAAACCCGCAGCGCAGGCGAACGGCTATGCCGTTCGTCTGCTCTGTGAGCAGAGAACCCTGTTGTTTTTCGTGTGTTTTTAAATTATTTATTATTATTAGGGTTCCAAGCCCGCAGCGCAGGCGAACGGCTATGCCGTTCGTCTGCTCTCTGAGCAGAGAACCCTATTGTTTTTCGTCTGTTTTTAAATTATTTATTATTATTAGGGTTCCAAGCCCGCAGCGCAGGCGAACGCCGTTCGTCTGCTCTGTGAGCAGAGAACCCTGTTGTTTTTCGTCTGTTTTTAAATTATTAGGGTTCCAAGCCGCAGCCCAGGCGAACGGCTATGCCGTTCGTCTGCTCTGTGAGCAGAGAACCCTATTGTTTTTCGTGTGTTTTTAAATTATTAGGGTTCCAAGCCCGCAGCGCAGGCGAACGGCTATGCCGTTCGTCTGCTCTGTGAGCAGAGAACCCTATTGTTTTTCGTGTGTTTTTAAATTATTAGGGTTCCAAGCCCGCAGCGCAGGCGAACGGCTATGCCGTTCGTCTGCTCTGTGAGCAGAGAACCCTATTGTTTTTCGTCTGTTTTTAAATTATTTATTATTATTATTATTAGGGTTCCAAGCCCGCAGCGCAGGCGAACGGCTATGCCGTTCGTCTGCTCTGTGAGCAGAGAACCCTATTGTTTTTCGTCTGTTTTTAAATTATTTATTATTATTAGGGTTCCAAGCCCGCAGCGCAGGCGAACGGCTATGCCGTTCGTCTGCTCTGTGAGCAGAGAACCCTATTGTTTTTCTAGTGTTTTTAAATTATTTATTATTATTATTAGGGTTCCAAGCCCGCAGCGCAGGCGAACGGCTATGCCGTTCGTCTGCTCTGCGAGCAGAGAACCCTATTGTTTTTCTAGTGTTTTTAAATTATTTATTATTATTATTATTATTATTATTACGGGTAATTATTATTCTCCGCTAAAACGCGTTGGGCGGCCCATGCGGATTTGTAACGAACCTATTGAATCAGGTATCCAAGTACAGAATGTGCACCGCTACTCAATCCCAGAAATTCAGACCCCTCAACAACTAGGGGGCGCTATAACAAAGGACAACGCGTTTTGGCCTATAACCACCAAACTGCTGGTCCCACACTCAAAAACTTCACATCACTTTGTTTATTGGATGATTCTGCAAAATAAAGGGAATTGGCACACCCTTCGTTTCCCAGCTAGTTTTCGCGCTACATGGCTACAAAGGTTAAACCTTTCTTGTTAAACTCCTCCTACATTTTTTATGCAATCCGCGCAAAACTCCATATATAACCGCGTAATGGACAAATAAAAAAAGTTCACATGCCGGATTTTTGAATTTTGACTATTTCGAAAAGTAACGCTAAAATAAGTGATTGTTAGCTAGCTAGCTCTAAATGTAATTGCTGATTATTCTAAAACCATAACAGATTTTGACATGTCCTTCATAACCAATAGTCCAAATAAGATTTTGCACATGTGACCCGCGTTTGAGGATCGTCCGTCACTAGGGGGCGCTGTGATGTCAAGAAATCTACTACGCAAGAATGGCTGATCGGATTTTTACAAAACCTTCTTCATCCCCTTCCAGTCATACCCCTGAACTCAGGTATTAAATATGGTAATGATTAAAACAAGTGGGCGGGGCCTATTTCCAAAAGTGTTACAAAACCTGGAGAATAATAAAAACAATAAAGTAAAGAATAAAAAATGCTTTAAAATCAATTTTTTGATCCCAGATTTTCAGGATGTATTCAGTGAATAAGGTGTAACAATTCTCTCACTGCATGTATTGTTTTTTTTTGAAGTGCTACACTCTGAATTTTTAAAAGTTTGTAAAATGGAGAAATCAATGTATTTTCCACAAATATTGTTCAACCCCCCAAAATATGGCCTCTATTTGTAAAGCACATGCAGAATAAACATGGATTTCAGTTTGGTAAAAATCCAGGCGAGTTTGACCAATTTACAAGACTTTGAAAATAAATGGTACAAGACTATAAAGTTTAATATTTTATTTCTCTGAATACATTTTTTTAATGACCATAAAAAAAATCCTGTGGTTAGATAAAGCACTCTTTGAGATCCATAAATATTTTCAGAATTTTAGAGCCAACCGTTGATTATTAACGAATTTATGAAGTTTGTGATCAGTTCACAGCTTTCATCATCCAGAGCTCTGACTGCAGAGCTTTGAACAGGGCGGCCATTTTGCCCATATTTGGGCACATCACAGGAAGTGACGTCAAAGCAGCCATCTTAGGTCAGACCAAGCTGCCATCTTAGGTCAGACCATAGAGAATACAAGTCAATTGAGGAAAATGTACTTTATGTTTCAGACACTCTGAATCCGGTGAATTCTCACCCGATTTCCATTAAATCAACTGACTGAAAACGTCACCCCTTTAGGGGCTACATGGGACCAATTGATTGAATTAAACGATTGTCTAACTTAATAAATAATTTCGGTTTTGTATTGAAAGTAAGCAAACTTCCAGAGCTACGCCCCAGGAAGCCAGACTTTTACTCCGCTTATGGGTGCGCATATATAAATTATATAAAGGACACCAGGAACCAGATCCTGGGGAATTACCTTCCATAAGTAAGATTTTATGATAGATAATCCTCATGCTTTACAGTTACAGTGTTTCCGGCATAAACACAATATGTGCTAATGGGTACAGCGATGGAAGTAGAGAAAAGTACATTAAACATCAAAAACAAACAAAATGGTCCTAAATTACTGGATAAACATGATTTGTGGGGAGGGGGGGGGAAGCCCGTGCTGAGGGTGATTAGGTTTTTTGTTGATTTCTTTTTGTTGATAATTGCTGTTGTCTGTAGATCGGTGTCTGTGTATATAGCTTAAATATATATATATATATATATATATATATAAAACATTGGAAGAATTTTAGAGCAAACTGTTGATTTTTAAAGAATTTATTTATGAATTTAAAGAGAATAACATTTCCGAAATGTGCCCATGTAGGGATTTAAAATTTCCAGTAGATGGCAGTATTTGATTATATATGGATTTTTTACACACACACACTTATATACATAAGCTTTACATTGAATGTAGCTAGTTGCGGAGCCAGAGGGGTGGCAGGGGTGGCATTTGCCACCCCCAACAGAGCCCTTGCCACCCCCTACTGCCACCCCACTGGAAATGGTAATTTTAACATATAATACTTATGAGATCGACAAAGATTTGCCAGGAAAACTGTAATTTCCGACTGTCCCTGAAGGCAGCCCATGCAGTAGCAGCCTACATGCTGCGCACTGACGCTGTTCATTGGTTAAGGTGACATGTGGTTCCTGCTTGATCCAAAACACACCCGCGGCTTTAGAGTACACCGTTGAGGAGTTTTGCAGGTATTTACAACATTTTACCGCTCAGCGGTAACCGCTGTGTTACCTTCCTAATGAGAGGCGGCACTTGTCATACATTTCTAAAATAAAAAAAAAAATGGTTGTGCACCGCTCCGTCCGTAGTGCCTCGTTTATTATATTAGCCATGCTAGTGCTGATAGATCGTGTTTTAGACAGATTCTTTTAACATATGTTTCAGTGCACATGCTGCCCTGTAATGTTTTATTAATTTGGCCAGGATATATCTCCCAGCTCTTGCTTGAAATGTGTGTGGTAAGAATATGTGATAAACCATTGTTAAGTTTATAATGACTGAAATGTAAATAGGCTATGTCATATGAAAGCTTTGAATTATAACCTAACTAGTTATATTAATTAATTTAATTAATCTATTTTTAATTTAGTATTATTTTAGCTAGCTACAGAAAACTAAAAACTATTGTTTAAATAATATTTAAAATAGTGTTGTCTTTGCCATACAGTCATGGAGTCTAAATACCAGGCTGCCTTATTTTGTGTAGAGCCCAAATGAAGAGAAAAGAGAATATCTCACAGTTCTTCTTAAAGAGGCAAAAACCAGGGCCAGACCAGGACCAGACAGAACCCTGCAGCAGTGACCAACCTGGAGAAGCCAGCCAGGAGACACCAGGCCCAAGTGTATCACCAGCAGGTTAGAGGCTGTGACAGAGAGTTATTAAGTAGTAAAATCCAATAAGCCTAATTCTAAAGGTTAGCATGATGCTTTTTGCATTTTTTATTGTGTCTGTTTATGAACACAATTGAAACAAGTGGGCAGGGCCTATTTGCAAAAGTGTGAGAGTAGGGAGTAGCAAGATGGCGGCCAGTCACTAGGGGAGGTCACTGGCCGCCATCTTGCTACTCCGTTCTCACACAGAACCCCATAGCATTTGGTTGCAACAACAAGCAGTCTGGCTGTGTGAAAACGTTTCACAGGTAACTTTACAGTCAGTGGATGTTATACTTACTATACAAATTACTTTTGTTTAGGTAACACTTTATTTGTGCCTAAGATTTACATGATACTGTCATAAACAGAGGCTGCACAGTGAAGCAGTGAGAAGTGTTGTTGCCTTCTGGGTTCAATCACCTGGGTCTTTCAAATCCTCCCGGGTCTTTCAAATCCTCCCGGGTCTTTCAAATCCTCCCGGGTCTTTCAAATCCTCCTGGGTCTTTCTGCATGGAGTTTGAATGTTCTACCTGTGCATGCGTAGGTTCACTCCGGGTACGCCGGCTTCCTCCCACAGTTCAAAAACATGACTGTTAGTTTAATTGGCTTCTCAAAATTGTCCTTAGGTGTGAGTGGGTGAAAGAATGGTTGTTTGTCCTGTCTGTCTCTGTGTTGCCCTGTGACAGATTGCCGACCTGTCCAGGGTGTAACCCGCCTCTCGCTCAGTGAACGCTGTGTATATATATATATATATATATATATATATATATATATATATACACAGAAAGCTATATACACGGTAGACTGTGCGTTAATGTAACGCAGAAGGTCTGGAGATGCTACGTTGGTGTAGCTTGTAGGACCTGAACAGGGGAGAGAGGCAGAGTCAAGTGTCACGGGGCCTCTGGGCCGTGTTAATAAGGCTGGTAGCGGATGGGAAAAAACTGTTTTTGTGTCGTGAGGTTTTGGTCCTGATGGACCGCTGCCTCCTGCCAGAGGGAAGTGTCTGAAATATTTTGTGACTGGGGTGTCACAAAATCGGCCACAATCTTCCCTGCACGCCTCAGAGTCCTGGAGGCTTACAGGTCCTGGAGAGATGGAAAATTGCAGCCAATCACCTTCTCTGCAGACCGGATGACACGCTGCAGTCTGCTCTTGTCTTTGGCGGTGGCACCAGCGTACCAGATGGTAATGGAGGAGGTGGTTTAGACACACCTTCTCCTTCAAAGAGTTTTCTTAATTTTGATAACTATGACAATTGTAGATTCACACTAAAGGCATCAAAACTATGAATTAACACATGTGGAATTATATACTTAACAAAAAAGTGTGAAACAACTGAAAATATGTCTTATATTCTAGGTTCTTCAAAGTAGCCACCTTTTGCTTTGATTACTGCTTCGTACACTCTTGGCATTCTCTTAATGAGCTTCAAGAGATAGTCACCTGAAATGGTTTTCCCTTCACAGGTGTCCCCTGTCAGGTTTAATAAGTGGGATGTCTTGCCTCTTATATGGGGTTGGGACCATCAGTTGTGTTGTGCAGAAGTCAAGTGGATACACAGCTGATAGTCCTACTGAATAAACTGTTAGAATTTGTATTATGGCAAGAAAAAAGCAGCTAAGTAAAGAAAAACGAGTGGCCATAATTACTTTAAGAACTGAAGGTCATTCAGTCCGAAAAATTGGGAAAACTTTGAAAGTGTCCCCAAGTGCAGTCGCAAAAACCATCAAGCGCTACAAAGAAACTGGCTCACACGAGGACCGCCCCAGGAAAGGAAGACCAAGAGTCACCTCTGCTGTGGAGGATAAATTCATCCTAGTCACCAGCCTCAGAAATCGCAGGTTGACAGCAGCTCAGATTAGAGACCAGGTCAATGCCACACAGAGTTCTAGCAGCAGACACATCTCTAGAACAACTGTTAGGAGACTGTGTGAATCAGGCCTTCATGGTAAAACAGCTGCTAGGAAACCACTGCTAAGGACAGGCAACAAGTAGAAGAGAATTGTTTGGGCTAAAGAACACAAGGAATGGACATTAGACCAGTGGAAATCTGTGCTTTGGTCTGATGAGTCCAAAGTTGAGATCTTTGGTTCCAACCATCGTGTCTTTGTGCGACGCAGAAAAGGTTTAACAGATGGACTCTATTCAATTCAATTCAATTGTATTTATATAGCGCCAATTCATGAAACATGTCATCTCGAGGCACTTTACAAAGTCAAAATCAATCATATTATACAGATTGGTCAAAAATTTCCTATATAAGGGAACCAGTTGATTGCTTCAAAGTCCCGACAAGCAGCATTTACTCCTGGAGAAGCATAGAGCTACAGGGAGAGACGTCTGCATTGTCCATGGCTTTGCAGCAATCCCTCATACTGAGCAAGCATGAAGCGACAGTCGAAAAAAAAACCCACCCATTAGCGGGAAGGAAAAACCTCCAGCAGAACTGGGCTCAGTATGAACGGTCATCTGCCTCGACCGACTGGGGGTTAAAGAATACAGAGCAGAGACACAACAAGAGAGACAAGCACAGAAGCACACATTGATCCAGTAATCTGTTCTACATTAGATAGTAATAGCGGGTGATCTGTCTTCTCTGGATGATGTCACAGTTAACAGAACGTCAGATCAGGTGTACCTACTATGAAGAAAAAAGAGAGAGCAAAAAGTTAAAAGCTGAAATGACAACAGTCATTTCAATGTAATGCAATGCAAAACTGCATTGCATCTACTTTTTTTAGACAAATGCAAGAAAGTAATAAATATTATGACATGCTTAATTGGAAGGGAGTGGGGAGCAGATAGATGGTGCTGCTGTAGAAGGTCTTGAGGATGGGCGGGGACAGGTGGGCTCTCCTCATCCTCTGCAGTAAGTGCAAGCGCTTCTGTTCCCTCTTCTCCAGTGACATGGTGTTCACAAACCAGCTGAGGTTGTGTGTTATGTGCACCCCGAGGAATTTATTGCTGCTGGCCACCTCCACAGCTGAGCTGTTAATGAGAAGTGGAGCATGGCGAGGCCATTTCTTCCTGAAGTCCATGATGATCTCCTTCGTTTTCTCCACCTTCAGGATCAGTCCTGGTCCTGGTCCTGGTCGTTGTCGTCTCTGATCAGGCCCACCACCGTCGTGTCGTCTGCAAACTTCACGATGTGATTGGTGGTGAACCTGGGGACACAGTCGTGTGTCATCAGGGTGAACAGCAGGGGGCTCAGGACGCAGCCCTGAGGAAAGCCCGTGCTGAGGGTGATGACATCAGAGGTTTTCTGTCCGACTGAGGTCTGTTGGTGATGAAGTCTAGTAGGCAGTTGCGAACAGGTGTGCTGAAGCCCAGATGTTCCAGTTTTGATGGTGTTGAACGCTGAACTGAAGTCCAGGAACATGCTCAAGGGGGCGGTGCGTGGGTGGGCTTGGAACCCGTTAATAACTGCTTGCAGTTCTAGTTATTAGGGTTCCAAGCCCGCAGCGCAGGCGAACGGCTATGCCGTTCGTCTGCTCTGTGAGCAGAGAACCCTATTGTTTTTCGTCTGTTTTTAAATTATTTATTATTAGGGTTCCAAGCCCGCAGCGCAGGCGAACGGCTATGCCGTTCGTCTGCTCTGTGAGCAGAGAACCCTATTGTTTTTCTAGTGTTTTTAAATTATTTATTATTATTATTATTATTAGGGTTCCAAGCCCGCAGCGCAGGCGAACGGCTATGCCGTTCGTCTGCTCTGTGAGCAGAGAACCCTATTGTTTTTCGTCTGTTTTTAAATTATTTATTATTATTATTATTAGGGTTCCAAGCCCGCAGCGCAGGCGAACGGCTATGCCGTTCGTCTGCTCTGTGAGCAGAGAACCCTATTGTTTTTCGTGTGTTTTTAAATTATTTATTATTATTATTATTATTATTATTACGGGTAATTATTATTCTCCGCTAAAACGCGTTGGGCGGCCCATGCGGATTTGTAACGAACCTATTGAATCAGGTATCCAAGTACAGAATGTGCACCGCTACTCAAACCCAGAAATTCAGACCCCTCAACAACTAGGGGGCGCTATAACAAAGGACAATGCGTTTTGGCCTATAACCACCAAACTACTGGTCCCACACTCAAAAACTTCACATCACTTTGTTTATTGGATGATTCTGCAAAATAAAGGGAATTGGCACACCCTTCGTTTCCCAGCTAGTTTTCGCGCTACATGGCTACAAAGGTTAAACCTTTCTTGTTTAACTCCTCCTACATTTTTTATGCAATCCGCGCAAAACTGCACATATAACAGCGTAATGGACAAATAAAAAAAGTGAACGCGCCGGATTTTTGAATTTTGACTTTTTCGAAAAGTAACGCTAAAATAAGTGATTGTTAGCTAGCTAGCTCTAAATGTAATTGCTGATTATTCTAAAACCATAACAGATTTTGACATGTCCTTCATAACCCATAGTCCAAATAAGATTTTGCACATGTGACCCGCGTTTGAGGATCGTCCATCACTAGGGGGCGCTGTGATGTCAAGAAATCTACTACGCAAGAATGGCTGATCGGATTTTTACAAAACCTTCTTCATCCCCTTCCAGTCATACCCCTGAACTCAGGTATTAAATATGGTAATGATTAAAACAAGTGGGCGGGGCCTATTTCCAAAAGTGTTAAAAAACCTGGAGAATAATAAAAACAATAAAGTAAAGAATAAAAAATGCTTTAAAATCAATTTTTTGATCCCAGATTTTCAGGATGTATTCTGTGAATAAGGTGTAACAATTCTCTCACTGCATGTATTGTTTTTTTTTGAAGTGCTACACTCTGAATTTTTAAAAGTTTGTAAAATGGAGAAATCAATGTATTTTCCACAAATATTGTTCAACCCCCAAAAATATGGCCTCTATTTGTAAAGCACATGCAGAATAAACATGGATTTCAGTTTGGTAAAAATCCAGGCGAGTTTGACCAATTTACAAGACTTTGAAAATAAATGGTACAAGACTATAAAGTTTAATATTTTATTTCTCTGAATCCATTTTTTTAATGACCATAAAAAAAATCCTGTGGTTAGATAAAGCACTCTTTGAGATCCATAAATATTTTCAGAATTTTAGAGCCAACCGTTGATTATTAACGAATTTATGAAGTTTGTGATCAGTTCACAGCTTTCATCATCCAGAGCTCTGACTGCAGAGCTTTGAACAGGGCGGCCATTTTGCCCATATTTGGGCACATCACAGGAAGTGACGTCAAAGCAGCCATTTTAGGTCAGACCAAGCTGCCATCTTAGGTCAGACCATAGAGAATACAAGTCAATTGAGGAAAATGTACTTTATGTTTCAGACACTCTGAATCCGGTGAATTCTCACCCGATTTCCATTAAATCAACTGACTGAAAACGTCACCCCTTTAGGGGCTACATGGGACCAATTGATTGAATTAAACGATTGTCTAACTTAATAAATAATTTCGGTTTTGTATTGAAAGTAAGCAAACTTCCAGAGCTACGTCCCAGGAAGCCAGACTTTTACTCCGCTTATGGGTGCGCTATAAAAGGACACCAGGAACCAGATCCTGGGGAATTACCTTCCATAAGTAAGATTTTATGACAGATAATCCTCATGCTTTACAGTTACAGTGTTTCCGGCATAAACACAATATGTGCTAATGGGTACAGAGATGGAAGTAGAGAAAAGTACATTAAACACCAAAAACAAACAAAATGGTCCTAAATTACTGGATAGACATGATTTGTGGGGAGGGGGGGGGGAAGCCCGTGCTGAGGGTGATTAGGTTTTTTGTTGATTTCTTTTTGTTGATAATTGCTGTTGTCTGTAGATCGGTGTCTGTGTATATAGCTTAAATATATATATATATATATATATATATATATATATATATATATATATATATAATATATATAACATTGGAAGAATTTTAGAGCAAACTGTTGATTTTTAAAGAATTTATTTATGAATTTAAAGAGAATAACATTTCCGAAATGTGCCCATGTAGGGATTTAAAATTTCCAGTAGATGGCAGTATTTGATTATATATGGATTTTTTACACACACACACTTATATACATAAGCTTTACATTGAATGTAGCTAGTTGCGGAGCCAGAGGGGTGGCAGGGGTGGCATTTGCCACCCCCAACAGAGCCCTTGCCACCCCCTACTGCCACCCCACTGGAAATGGTAATTTTAACATATAATACTTATGAGATCGGCAAAGATTTGCCAGGAAAACTGTAATTTCCGACTGTCCCTGAAGGCAGCCCATGCAGTAGCAGCCTACATGCTGCACACTGACGCTGTTCATTGGTTAAGCTGACATGTGGTTCCTGCTTGATCCAAAACACACCCGCGGCTTTAGAGTACACCGTTGAGGAGTTTTGCAGGTATTTACAACATTTTACCGCTCAGCGGTAACCGCTGTGTTACCTTCCTAATGAGAGGCGGCACTTGTCATACATTTCTAAAAAGAAAAAAAAATGGTTGTGCACCGCTCCGTCCGTAGTGCCTCGTTTATTATATTAGCCATGCTAGTGCTGATAGATCGTGTTTTAGACAGATTCTTTTAACATATGTTTCAGTGCACATGCTGCCCTGTAATGTTTTATTAATTTGGCCAGGATATATCTCCCAGCTCTTGCTTGAAATGTGTGTGGTAAGAATATGTGAAAAACCATTGTTAAGTTTATAATGACTGAAATGTAAATAGGCTATGTCATATGAAAGCTTTGAATTATAACCTAACTAGTTATATTAATTAATTTAATTAATCTATTTTTAATTTAGTATTATTTTAGCTAGCTACAGAAAACTAAAAACTATTGTTTAAATAATATTTAAAATAGTGTTGTCTTTGCCATACAGTCATGGAGTCTAAATACCAGGCTGCCTTATTTTGTGTAGAGCCCAAATGAAGAGAAAAGAGAATATCTCACAGTTCTTCTTAAAGAGGCAAAAACCAGGGCCAGACCAGGACCAGACAGAACCCTGCAGCAGTGACCAACCTGTAGAAGCCAGCCAGGAGACACCAGGCCCAAGTGTATCACCAGCAGGTTAGAGGCTGTGATAGAGAGTTATTAAGTAGTAAAATCCAATAAGCCTAATTCTAAAGGTTAGCATGATGCTTTTTGCATTTTTTATTGTGTCTGTTTATGAACACAATTGAAACAAGTGGGCAGGGCCTATTTGCAAAAGTGTGAGAGTAGGGAGTAGCAAGATGGCGGCCAGTCACTAGGGGAGGTCACTGGCCGCCATCTTGCTACTCCGTTCTCACACAGAACCCCATAGCATTAGGTTGCAACAACAAGCAGTTTGGCTGTGTGAAAACGTTTCACAGGTAACTTTACAGTCAGTGGATGTTATACTTACTATACAAATTACTTTTGTTTAGGTAACACTTTATTTGTGCCTAAGATTTACATGATACTGTCATAAACAGAGGCTGCACAGTGAAGCAGTGAGAAGTGTTGTTGCCTTCTGGGTTCAATCACCTGGGTCTTTCAAATCCTCCCGGGTCTTTCAAATCCTCCCGGGTCTTTCAAATCCCCCTGGGTCTTTCAAATCCTCCCGGGTCTTTCAAATCCTCTGGGTCTTTCTGCATGAAGTTTGAATGTTCTACCTGTGCATGCGTAGGTTCACTCCGGGTACGCTGGCTTCCTCCCACAGTTCAAAAACATGACTGTTAGTTTAATTGGCTTCTCTAAATTGTCCTTAGGTGTGAGTGTGTGCAAGAATGGTTGTTTGTCCTGTCTGTCTCTGTGTTGCCCTGTGACAGATTGCCGACCTGTCCAGGGTGTAACCCGCCTCTCGCTCAGTGAACGCTGTATATATATATATATATATATATATATATATATATATATATATATATATATATATATATATATATATATACACAGAAAGCTATATACACGGTAGACTGTGCGTTAATGTAACGCAGAAGGTCTGGAGATGCTACGTTGGTGTAGCTTGTAGGACCTGAACAGGGGAGAGAGGCAGAGTCAAGTGTCACGGGGCCTCTGGGCCGTGTTAATAAGGCTGGTAGCGGATGGGAAAAAAATGTTTTTGTGTCGTGAGGTTTTGGTCCTGATGGACCGCTGCCTCCTGCCAGAGGGAAGTGTCTGAAATATTTTGTGACTGGGGTGTCACAAAATCGGCCACAATCTTCCCTGCACGCCTCAGAGTCCTAGAGGCTTACAGGTCCTGGAGAGATGGAAAATTGCAGCCAATCACCTTCTCTGCAGACCGGATGACACGCTGCAGTCTGCTCTTGTCTTTGGCGGTGGCACCAGCGTACCAGATGGTAATGGAGGAGGTGGTTTAGACACACCTTCTCCTTCAAAGAGTTTTCTTAATTTTCATAACTATGACAATTGTAGATTCACACTAAAGGCATCAAAACTATGAATTAACACATGTGGAATTATATACTTAACAAAAAAGTGTGAAACAACTGAAAATATGTCTTATATTCTAGGTTCTTCAAAGTAGCCACCTTTTGCTTTGATTACTGCTTCGTACACTCTTGGCATTCTCTTAATGAGCTTCAAGAGATAGTCACCTGAAATGGTTTTCCCTTCACAGGTGTCCCCTGTCAGGTTTAATAAGTGGGATGTCTTGCCTCTTATATGGGGTTGGGACCATCAGTTGTGTTGTGCAGAAGTCAAGTGGATACACAGCTTATAGTCCTACTGAATAAACTGTTAGAATTTGTATTATGGCAAGAAAAAAGCAGCTAAGTAAAGAAAAACAAGTGGCCATAATTACTTTAAGAACTGAAGGTCATTCAGTCCGAAAAATTGGGAAAACTTTGAAAGTGTCCCCAAGTGCAGTCGCAAAAACCATCAAGCGCTACAAAGAAACTGGCTCACACGAGGACCGCCCCAGGAAAGGAAGACCAAGAGTCACCTCTGCTGTGGAGGATAAATTCATCCTAGTCACCAGCCTCAGAAATCGCAGGTTGACAGCAGCTCAGATTAGAGACCAGGTCAATGCCACACAGAGTTCTAGCAGCAGACACATCTCTAGAACAACTGTTAGGAGACTGTGTGAATCAGGCCTTCATGGTAAAACAGCTGCTAGGAAACCACTGCTAAGGACAGGCAACAAGTAGAAGAGAATTGTTTGGGCTAAAGAACACAAGGAATGGACATTAGACCAGTGGAAATCTGTGCTTTGGTCTGATGAGTCCAAAGTTGAGATCTTTGGTTCCAACCATCGTGTCTTTGTGCGACGCAGAAAAGGTTTAACAGATGGACTCTATTCAATTCAATTCAATTGTATTTATATAGCGCCAATTCATGAAACATGTCATCTCGAGGCACTTTACAAAGTCAAAATCAATCATATTATACAGATTGGTCAAAAATTTCCTATATAAGGGAACCAGTTGATTGCTTCAAAGTCCCGACAAGCAGCATTTACTCCTGGAGAAGCATAGAGCTACAGGGAGAGACGTCTGCATGGTCCATGGCTTTGCAGCAATCCCTCATACTGAGCAAGCATGAAGCGACAGTCGAAAAAAAACCCCACCCATTAGCGGGAAGGAAAAACCTCCAGCAGAACCGGGCTCAGTATGAACGGTCATCTGCCTCGACCGACTGGGGGTTAAAGAATACAGAGCAGAGACACAACAAGAGAGACAAACATGCACAGAAGCACACATTGATCCAGTAATCTGTTCTACATTAGATAGTAATAGCGGGTGATCTGTCTTCTCTGGATGATGTCACAGCTAACAGAACGTCAGACCAGGTGTACCTACTATGAAGAAAAAAGAGAGAGCAAAAAGTTAAAAGCTGAAATGACAACAGTCATTTCAATGTAATGCAATGCAAAACTGCATTGCATCTACTTTTTTTAGACAAATGCAAGAAAGTAATAAATATTATGACATGCTTAATTGGAAGGGAGTGGGGAGCAGATAGATGGTGCTGCTGTAGAAGGTCGTGAGGATGGGCGGGGACAGGTGGGCTCTCCTCATCCTCCGCAGTAAGTGCAAGCGCTTCTGTTCCCTCTTCTCCAGTGACATGGTGTTCACAAACCAGCTGAGGTTGTGTGTTATGTGCACCCCGAGGAATTTATTGCTGCTGGCCACCTCCACAGCTGAGCTGTTAATGAGAAGTGGAGCATGGCGAGGCCATTTCTTCCTGAAGTCCATGATGATCTCCTTCGTTTTCTCCACGTTCAGGATCAGTCCTGGTCCTGGTCCTGGTCGTTGTTGTCTCTAATCAGGCCCACCACCGTCGTGTCGTCTGCAAACTTCACGATGTGATTGGTGGTGAACCTGGGGACACAGTCGTGTGTCATCAGGGTGAACAGCAGGGGGCTCAGGACGCAGCCCTGAGGAAAGCCCGTGCTGAGGGTGATGACATCAGTGGTTTTCTGTCCGACCCAGACCAACTGAGGTCTGTTGGTGATGAAGTCTAGTAGGCAGTTGCGAACAGGTGTGCTGAAGCCCAGATGTTCCAGTTTTGATGGTGTTGAACGCTGAACTGAAGTCCAGGAACATGCTCAAGGGGGCGGTGCGTGGGTGGGCTTGGAACCCGTTAATAACTGCTTGCAGTTCTAGTTAGGGTTCCAAGCCCGCAGCGCAGGCGAACGGCTATGCCGTTCGTCTGCTCTGTGAGCAGAGAACCCTATTGTTTTTCTAGTGTTTTTAAATTATTTATTATTATTATTAGGGTTCCAAGCCCGCAGCGCAGGCGAACGGCTATGCCGTTCGTCTGCTCTGTGAGCAGAGAACCCTATTGTTTTTCTAGTGTTTTTAAATTATTTATTATTATTATTATTATTATTATTATTATTACTGAGCAGAGAACCCTATTGTTTTTCTAGTGTTTTTAAATTATTTATTATTATTATTATTATTATTATTATTATTACGGAATTAAAACGCGTTGTGCAGCCCAAGCAGATTTATAACGAACCTATTGAATCAGGTATCAAAGTACAGAATGTGTGCCTCTACTCAAACCCAGAAATTCAGACCCCTCAACAACTAGGGGGCGCTATAACAAAGGACAATGCGTTTCGGCCTGTAACCACCAAACTACTGGTCCCACACTCAAAAACTTGATAGCACTTTGATTACTGGATGTTTCTGCATCAAAAAGGGAATTGGCACACCTTTCGTTTCCCAGCTACTTTTCGCGCTACATGGCTACAAAGGTTAAACCTTTCTTGTTAAACTCCACCTACATTTTTTGTGCGATCTGCGCAAAACTTCATATATAAGCGTGTCATGGACAAATAAAAAAAGTTAACGCGCCGGATTTTTGAATTTTGACTTTTTCGAAAAGTAACGCTAAAATAAGTGATTGTTAGCTAGCTAGCTCTAAATGTAATTGCTGATTATTCTAAAACCATAACAGATTTTGACATGTCCTTCATAACCCATAGTCCAAATAAGATTTTGCACATGTGACCCGCGTTTGAGGATCGTCCATCACTAGGGGGCGCTGTGATGTCAAGAAATCTACTACGCAAGAATGGCTGATCGGATTTTTACAAAACCTTCTTCATCCCCTTCCAGTCATAACCCTTAACTCAGGAATTAAATATGGTACTGATTGAAACAAGTGGGCGGGGCCTATTTCCAAAAGTGTGAAAAAAACCTTCAAAACTTCAAAAAATTACCAAAAATCCATTTTGCGGTGTAACGATCTCAGATTTTCAGGATGTATTCCTTGAATAAGGTGTAACAATTCTCTCACTGCATGTATTGAGGTTTCTGAAAGTTGCACACTCTGATTTTTTAAAAGTTTGTAAAATGGAGAAATAAATGTATTTTCCACAAATATTGTTCAATCCCAATAAAAATGGCCACTATTTGTAAAGCACATTCAGACTTAATGTGTACTTCAGTTTGGTAAAAATCCAGGCGATTTTGAACTATTTAAAAGACTTTGAAATTCACATGTGCAAGACTATAAAGGTTAATATTTTTTTTCTCTGAAACGCTTTTTTCAATGGGCGTTTAAAAAATCACAAAGTTAGATAAAGCACTCTTGGACTTACGTGAATATTTTCAGAATTTTAGAGCAAACCGTTGATTTTTACCGATTTAATGAATTTTATGATCTGGTCACAGCTTTCACCATCCAGAGCTCTGACCATCCAGAACTGTGAACAGGGCGGCCATTTTGCCCATATATGGGCACATCACAGGATGTGACGTCACATCCCGTGATTTTCTAAGCAGAGCAGAAACTTGAAGAGGGAGGATAGCTTTTAGAGTTTTGAAAAGAACATATAATTTAAAAAAAAATATTGAATGTAAAAAAGATCAAACAGAAGCAAGGAAAGTTATTTAGAAGGCAAAGAAGACAAAATGGAGAGATTTTTGTGATTCAATGGGCAGAACAACTCCTATGGCTAAGGTATGGGGAATGATTAAGAAAATGAAGGGAAATAGACCAGAGAGAACATATCCAGTTCTAAAACATGAAGAAGGAACAGCAGTAACAAATGAGGAAAAAGTAGAAGTAATGGCAAGAACATTTGCAAAGATCCATAGTTCAGATATGGATCAGACTTATTCCAAAAGTAACACGATGATATAATATGGATAAATAGATAGATAGATAGATAGATAGATAGATAGATAGATAGATAGATAGATAGATAGATAGATAGATAGATAGATAGATATGAAAAGGAGTAATAGCATTAATGGTTTAAAGGTCAATCTAAATGAAGAACATTCATTATATATATATATATAAACACTTTTATTTGGGTGTGATTAATTATTTCACAGTCCTAATTTATTTATATTTACATACATACTTTTATAATAGGAATATTACTGTTATAATAAAATATGAAATACTGACAAAAAAGGCTTATTGTGTGGCAACCTCTTGGTGTAGAAGCATAATCCAGGTTTCAAATTAAAGGTAACACTTTGACGTTTCATGTAGACTATTCGGATTATATATCAGGAGTAATTACACAAAGGTTCCTATTTTTAATCCATTATAAAAGTGAAATTTATTTGCTATTAAAATTGGTACAATAGTCCCCTTCACAAGTATATATAGATGTAGCATGTTGAAATCCCCACCTACACTACTGTGATGGTATACACATGGAAGACAGAGATTTAAAAAATGACCCAAAAAACATAGCTTGGCTAATGCCCTTTGAAAAAGACGGTTTTATTGAGCTTCTGTTGCATGTTGTTGCTCTGTAAGCTAAGGTTAGTTATTTTGGCAATTTGGTGCAGCCTTAACTTAAAAAACAAGGACACAACCAACGTTAACAGCGTATGGTGGTGGCTGTCTATGCCATACTGTGTTTCTCCGATGTGCTCTCTGAGCACAAACACATCCTCTGACCCTATCCTCTTCCTTACAATGTACACGACCTCTAGCACTTTGATGGCCTGTGATCGTCTGGTACATGAGGTCTGACGAATGACCCACTCTGCTGCCCTGACTACCATCACTGTGCCTTCTGATGGAATCACCAGACCTCCATTGTTTTTTAACTTCAGCAGGTGGTAGCTCTGGTCCTTGATGGCAGATGCAGCATCTGTTACCAAGCTGGCACGGCAGACATCACAGGACAGCTTTTTCAGAGCCCGTCGCACAACAAATCCTGAAATAAGAGTTGGTATATTAAAATTATTTATAATAACCATGGGGAAATTAAGGGAACATTTATCTTTTTGGACCATTGTGAGATTGATTTCCCTCAAATTTACACCAAAGATGAATTGTCATACAATCGTTATTGGTGTCAGTAAAACCTATATAATTGACCAGTGGTCTCAGGCTTGATAACTTGCGCAAGTAGCCGTGATGCACAACTATGCTGCATGATTAATTCATTTTTCGACAAGAAGATCTGCAATTTCGACATGTTCAAGCATCAAGAATTATAGCCACGTTCATAACGTTTGTAAGAAACCAAACTGTTTGTAAATCCGTCAAGAATTCAATGAGATAAGAGTATTTGTGTTCGTGCTGATCACTCACCTTACATTAGGTACCACAGAGCACGCCAGAAAGCTTGTCTGAGGCAAGATGGCCGCCGGTGATGACGTTTGAGACTCCGCCGTAAGACATCTAGCCTTTATTATGGATATCTATGGTCAGAATGCTCTCTATGGTACTTGTGTAGAGGGTTGTGAGGATGGGCGGGGGCAGTTGGGCTCTCCTCATCCTCCGCAGGAAATACAAGCGCTTCTGTAACCTCCTCACCAGATGTGGTGTTTACAGACCAGGTGAGGTTGTCCGTGATGTGCACCCCGAGGAATTTGGTGCTGCTAACCACCTCCACAGCTGAGCTGTTGATGAGTTTGTGTCAACTGCGAACTTCATGATGTGATTGGGGGTGAACCTGGGGGTGCAGTTGTGTGTCATCAGAGTAAACAGCAGGGGGCTGCGGACACAGCCCTGAGGGGAGCCCGTGCTGAGGGTAATGACATCAGAGGTGGTCTGTCAGACCCGGACCAACAGTGGTCAGGAGGTGAGGAAGTGATGAGGGGTGTGCTGAAGCCCAGATGCTGTGGGATGAGGGTGTTGAACGCTGTAGTCCAGGAACATGCTCAAAGGGGACGCAGCGTAGACGGGCTTGGAACCCGTTAATAACTGCTTGCAGTTCTAGTTATTATTATTATTATTACGGGTAATTATTATTCTCCGCTAAAACGCGTTGGGCGGCCCATGCGGATTTGTAACGAACCTATTGAATCAGGTATCCAAGTACAGAATGTGCACCGCTACTCAAACCCAGAAATTCAGACCCCTCAACAACTAGGGGGCGCTATAACAAAGGACAATGCGTTTTGGCCTATAACCACCAAACTACTGGTCCCACACTCAAAAACTTCACATCACTTTGTTTATTGGATGATTCTGCAAAATAAAGGGAATTGGCACACCCTTCGTTTCCCAGCTAGTTTTCGCGCTACATGGCTACAAAGGTTAAACCTTTCTTGTTAAACTCCTCCTACATTTTTTATGCAATCCGCGCAAAACTCCATATATAACCGCGTAATGGACAAATAAAAAAAGTTAACACGCCGGATTTTTGAATTTTGACTTTTTCGAAAAGTAACGCTAAAATAAGTGATTGTTATCTAGCTAGCTCTAAATGTAATTGCTGATTATTCTAAAACCATAACAGATTTTGACATGTCCTTCATAACCCAGAGTCCAAATAAGATTTTGCACATGTGACCCGCGTTTGAGGATCGTCCGTCACTAGGGGGCGCTGTGATGTCAAGAAATCTACTACGCAAGAATGGCTGATCGGATTTTTACAAAACCTTCTTCATCCCCTTCCAGTCATACCCCTGAACTCAGGTATTAAATATGGTAATGATTAAAACAAGTGGGCGGGGCCTATTTCCAAAAGTGTTAAAAAACCTGGAGAATAATAAAAACAATAAAGTAAAGAATAAAAAATGCTTTAAAATCAATTTTTTGATCCCAGATTTTCAGGATGTATTCTGTGAATAAGGTGTAACAATTCTCTCACTGCATGTATTGTTTTTTTTTGAAGTGCTACACTCTGAATTTTTAAAAGTTTGTAAAATGGAGAAATCAATGTATTTTCCACAAATATTGTTCAACCCCCCAAAATATGGCCTCTATTTGTAAAGCACATGCAGAATAAACATGGATTTCAGTTTGGTAAAAATCCAGGCGAGTTTGACCAATTTACAAGACTTTGAAAATAAATGGTACAAGACTATAAAGTTTAATATTTTATTTCTCTGAATCCATTTTTTTAATGACCATAAAAAAAATCCTGTGGTTAGATAAAGCACTCTTTGAGATCCATGAATATTTTCAGAATTTTAGAGCCAACCGTTGATTATTAACGAATTTATGAAGTTTGTGATCAGTTCACAGCTTTCATCATCCAGAGCTCTGACTGCAGAGCTTTGAACAGGGCGGCCATTTTGCCCATATTTGGGCACATCACAGGAAGTGACGTCAAAGCAGCCATCTTAGGTCAGAGCAAGCTGCCATCTTAGGTCAGACCATAGAGAATACAAGTCAATTGAGGAAAATGTACTTTATGTTTCAGACACTCTGAATCCGGTGAATTCTCACCCGATTTCCATTAAATCAACTGACTGAAAACGTCACCCCTTTAGGGGCTACATGGGACCAATTGATTGAATTAAACGATTCTCTAACTTAATAAATAATTTCGGTTTTGTATTGAAAGTAAGCAAACTTCCAGAGCTACGTCCCAGGAAGCCAGACTTTTACTCCGCTTATGGGTGCGCATATAAAAGGACACCAGGAACCAGATCCTGGGGAATTACCTTCCATAAGTAAGATTTTATGATAGATAATCCTCATGCTTTACAGTTACAGTGTTTCCGGCATAAACACAATATGTGCTAATGGGTACAGCGATGGAAGTAGAGAAAAGTACATTAAACACCAAAAACAAACAAAATGGTCCTAAATTACTGGATAAACATGATTTGTGGGGAGGTGGGGGGGGGGGGAAGCCCGTGCTGAGGGTGATTAGGTTTTTTGTTGATTTCTTTTTGTTGATATTTGCTGTTGTCTGTAGATCGGTGTCTGTGTATATAGCTTAAATATATATATTTATATTTAAGCTCCCTGTGGCTCTACGGTTCCCCAGGAGTGAATGCTGCTTGTCGGGACTTTGATGCAATCAACTGGTTTCCTTATATAGGACATTTTGACCAATCTGTATAATCTGACCCAATCTGTATAATATGATTGAACTTGATTTTGTAAAGTGCCTTGAGATGACATGTTTCATGATTTGGCGCTATATAAATAAAATTGAATTGAATTGAATTGAATATATATATATATATATATATATATATATATATATATATATATATATATATATATATATATATATATATATAACATTGGAAGAATTTTAGAGCAAACTGTTGATTTTTAAAGAATTTATTTATGAATTTAAAGAGAATAACATTTCCGAAATGTGCCCATGTAGGGATTTAAAATTTCCAGTAGATGGCAGTATTTGATTATATATGGATTTTTTACACACACACACACACACTTATATACATAAGCTTTACATTGAATGTAGCTAGTTGCGGAGCCAGAGGGGTGGCAGGGGTGGCATTTGCCACCCCCAACAGAGCCCTTGCCACCCCCTACTGCCACCCCACTGGAAATGGTAATTTTAACATATAATACTTTATTTGTGCCTAAGATTTACATGATACTGTCATAAACAGAGGCTGCACAGTGAAGCAGTGAGAAGTGTTGTTGCCTTCTGGGTTCAATCACCTGGGTCTTTCAAATCCTCCCGGGTCTTTCAAATCCTCCCGGGTCTTTCAAATCCTCCTGGGTCTTTCAAATCCTCCCGGGTCTTTCAAATCCTCTGGGTCTTTCTGCATGAAGTTTGAATGTTCTACCTGTGCATGCGTAGGTTCACTCCGGGTACGCTGGCTTCCTCCCACAGTTCAAAAACATGACTGTTAGTTTAATTGGCTTCTCTAAATTGTCCTTAGGTGTGAGTGTGTGCAAGAATGGTTGTTTGTCCTGTCTGTCTCTGTGTTGCCCTGTGACAGATTGCCGGCCTGTCCAGGGTGTAACCCGCCTCTCGCTCAGTGAACGCTGTGTGTATATATATATATATATATATATATATATATATATATATATATATATATATATATATATATATACACAGAAAGCTATATACACGGTAGACTGTGCGTTAATGTAATGCAGAAGGTCTGGAGATGCTACGTTGGTGTAGCTTGTAGGACCTGAACAGGGGAGAGAGGCAGAGTCAAGTGTCACGGGGCCTCTGGGCCGTGTTAATAAGGCTGGTAGCGGATGGGAAAAAAATGTTTTTGTGTCGTGAGGTTTTGGTCCTGATGGACCGCTGCCTCCTGCCAGAGGGAAGTGTCTGAAATATTTTGTGACTGGGGTGTCACAAAATCGGCCACAATCTTCCCTGCACGCCTCAGAGTCCTAGAGGCTTACAGGTCCTGGAGAGATGGAAAATTGCAGCCAATCACCTTCTCTGCAGACCGAATGACACGCTGCAGTCTGCTCTTGTCTTTGGCGGTGGCACCAGCGTACCAGATGGTAATGGAGGAGGTGGTTTAGACACACCTTCTCCTTCAAAGAGTTTTCTTAATTTTCATAACTATGACAATTGTAGATTCACACTAAAGGCATCAAAACTATGAATTAACACATGTGGAATTATATACTTAACAAAAAAGTGTGAAACAACTGAAAATATGTCTTATATTCTAGGTTCTTCAAAGTAGCCACCTTTTGCTTTGATTACTGCTTCGTACACTCTTGGCATTCTCTTAATGAGCTTCAAGAGATAGTCACCTGAAATGGTTTTCCCTTCACAGGTGTCCCCTGTCAGGTTTAATAAGTGGGATGTCTTGCCTCTTATATGGGGTTGGGACCATCAGTTGTGTTGTGCAGAAGTCAAGTGGATACACAGCTTATAGTCCTACTGAATAAACTGTTAGAATTTGTATTATGGCAAGAAAAAAGCAGCTAAGTAAAGAAAAACAAGTGGCCATAATTACTTTAAGAACTGAAGGTCATTCAGTCCGAAAAATTGGGAAAACTTTGAAAGTGTCCCCAAGTGCAGTCGCAAAAATCATCAAGCGCTACAAAGAAACTGGCTCACACGAGGACCGCCCCAGGAAAGGAAGACCAAGAGTCACCTCTGCTGTGGAGGATAAATTCATCCTAGTCACCAGCCTCAGAAATCGCAGGTTGACAGCAGCTCAGATTAGAGACCAGGTCAATGCCACACAGAGTTCTAGCAGCAGACACATCTCTAGAACAACTGTTAGGAGACTGTGTGAATCAGGCCTTCATGGTAAAACAGCTGCTAGGAAACCACTGCTAAGGACAGGCAACAAGTAGAAGAGAATTGTTTGGGCTAAAGAACACAAGGAATGGACATTAGACCAGTGGAAATCTGTGCTTTGGTCTGATGAGTCCAAAGTTGAGATCTTTGGTTCCAACCATCGTGTCTTTGTGCGACGCAGAAAAGGTTTAACAGATGGACTCTATTCAATTCAATTCAATTGTATTTATATAGCGCCAATTCATGAAACATGTCATCTCGAGGCACTTTACAAAGTCAAAATCAATCATATTATACAGATTGGTCAAAAATTTCCTATATAAGGGAACCAGTTGATTGCTTCAAAGTCCCGACAAGCAGCATTCACTCCTGGAGAAGCATAGAGCTACAGGGAGAGACGTCTGCATTGCCCATGGCTTTGCAGCAATCCCTCATACTGAGCAAGCATGAAGCGACAGTCGAAAAAAAAAACCACCCATTAGCGGGAAGGAAAAACCTCCAGCAGAACCGGGCTCAGTATGAACGGTCATCTGCCTCGACCGACTGGGGGTTAAAGAATACAGAGCAGAGACACAACAAGAGAGACAAACATGCACAGAAGCACACATTGATCCAGTAATCTGTTCTACATTAGATAGTAATAGCGGGTGATCTGTCTTCTCTGGATGATGTCACAGTTAACAGAACGTCAGATCAGGTGTACCTACTATGAAGAAAAAAGAGAGAGCAAAAAGTTAAAAGCTGAAATGACAACAGTCATTTCAATGTAATGCAATGCAAAACTGCATTGCATCTACTTTTTTTAGACAAATGCAAGAAAGTAATAAATATTATGACATGCTTAATTGGAAGGGAGTGGGGAGCAGATAGATGGTGCTGCTGTAGAAGGTCGTGAGGATGGGCGGGGACAGGTGGGCTCTCCTCATCCTCCGCAGTAAGTGCAAGCGCTTCTGTGCCCTCTTCTCCAGTGACATGGTGTTCACAAACCAGCTGAGGTTGTGTGTTATGTGCACCCCGAGGAATTTATTGCTGCTGGCCACCTCCACAGCTGAGCTGTTAATGAGAAGTGGAGCATGGCGAGGCCATTTCTTCCTGAAGTCAATGATGATCTCCTTCGTTTTCTCCACGTTCAGGATCAGTCCTGGTCCTGGTCCTGGTCGTTGTTGTCTCTAATCAGGCCCACCACCGTCGTGTCGTCTGCAAACTTCACGATGTGATTGGTGGTGAACCTGGGGACACAGTCGTGTGTCATCAGGGTGAACAGCAGGGGGCTCAGGACGCAGCCCTGAGGAAAGCCCGTGCTGAGGGTGATGACATCAGAGGTTTTCTGTCCGACCCAGACCAACTGAGGTCTGTTGGTGATGAAGTCTAGTAGGCAGTTGCGAACAGGTGTGCTGAAGCCCAGATGTTCCAGTTTTGATGGTGTTGAACGCTGAACTGAAGTCCAGGAACATGCTCAAGGGGGCGGTGCGTGGGTGGGCTTGGAACCCGTTAATAACTGCTTGCAGTTCTAGTTATTATTATTATTATTACGGAATTAAAACGCGTTGTGCAGCCCACGCGGATTTGTAACGAAACAATTGGATCAGGTATCTAAGTTCAGAACGTGCGCCCCTACTCAAACCCAGAAATTCAGACCCCTCAACAACTAGGGGGCGCTATAACAAAGGACAATGCGTTTCGGCCTGTAACCACCAAACTACTAGTCCCACACTCAAAAACTTCACATCACTTTGTTTATTGGATGATTCTGCAAAATAAATGGAATTGGCACACCCTTCGTTTCCCAGCTAGTTTTCGCGCTACATGGCTACAAAGGTTAAACCTTTCTTGTTAAACTCCTCCTACATTTTTTGTGCGATCTGCACAAAACTTCATATATAAGCGTGTCATGGAAAAATAAAAAAAGTTAACACGGCAGATTTTTGAATTTTGACTTTTTCGAAAAGTAACGCTAAAATAAGTGATTGTTAGCTAGCTAGCTCTAAATGTAATTGCTGATTATTCTAAAACCATAACAGATTTTGACCTGTCCTTCATAACACATAGTCCATATAAGATTTTGCACATGTGACCCGCGTTTGAGGATCGTCCTTCACTAGGGGGCGCTGTGATGTCAAGAAATCTACTACGCAAGAATGGCTGATCGGATTTTTACAAAACCTTCTTCATCCCCTTCCAGTCATAACCCTTAACTCAGGAATTAAATATGGTACTGATTGAAACAAGTGGGCGGGGCCTATTTCCAAAAGTGTGAAAAAAACCTTCAAAATTTCAAAAAATTACCAAAAATCCATTTTGTGGTGTAACGATCTCAGATTTTCAGGATGTATTCCTTGAATAAGGTGTAACAATTCTCTCACTGCATGTATTGAGGTTTCTGAAAGTTGCACACTCTGATTTTTTAAAAGTTTGTAAAATGGAGAAATCAATGTATTTTCCACAAATATTGTTCAATCCCAATAAAAATGGCCACTATTTGTAAAGCACATTCAGACTTAATGTGTACTTCAGTTTGGTAAAAATCCAGGCGATTTTGAACTATTTAAAAGACTTTGAAATTCACATGTGCAAGACTATAAAGGTTAATATTTTTTTTCTCTGAAACGCTTTTTTCAATGGGCGTTTAAAAAATCACATAGTTAGATAAAGCACTCTTGGACATATGTGAATATTTTCAGAATTTTAGCGCAAACCGTTGATTTTTACCGATTTAATGAATTTTATGATCTGGTCACAGCTTTCACCATCCAGAGCTCTGACCATCCAGAACTGTGAACAGGGCGGCCATTTTGCCCATATATGGGCACATCACAGGATGTGACGTCACATCCCGTGATTTTCTAAGCGGAGCAGAAACTGGAAGAGGGAGGATAGCTTTTAGAGTTTTGAAAAGAACACATAATTTAAAAAAAAATATTGAATGTAAAAAAGATCAAGCAGAAGCAAGGAAAGTTATTTAGAAGGCAAAGAAGACAAAATGGAGAGATTTTTGTGATTCAATGGGCAGAACAACTCCTATAGCTAAGGTATGGGGAATGATTAAGAAAATGAAGGGAAATAGACCAGAGAGAACATATCCAGTTCTAAAACATGAAGAAGGAACAGCAGTAACAAATGAGGAAAAAGTAGAAGTAATGGCAAGAACATTTGCAAAGATCCATAGTTCAGATATGGATCAGACTTATTCCAAAAGTAACACTATGATATAATATGGATAGATAGATAGATAGATAGATAGATAGATAGATAGATAGATAGATAGATAGATAGATAGATAGATAGATAGATAGATAGATAGATATGAAAAGGAGTAATAGCATTATTGGTTTAAAGGTCAATCTAAATGAAGAACATTCATTATATATATATATAAACACTTTTATTTGGGTGTGATTAATTATTTCACAGTCCTAATTTATTTATATTTACATACATACTTTTATAATATGAATATTACTGTTATAATAAAATATGAAGTACTGACAAAAAAGGCTTATTGTGTGGCAACCTCTTGGTGTAGAAGCATAATCCAGGTTTCAAATTAAAGGTAACACTTTGAAGTTTCATGTAGACTATTCGGATTATATATCAGGAGTAATTACACAAAGGTTCCTATTTCTAATCCATTATAAAAGTGAAATTTATTTGCTATTAAAATTGGTACAATAGTCCCCTTCACAAGTATATATAGATGTAGCATGTTGAAATCCCCACCTACACTACTGTGATGGTATACACATGGAAGACAGAGATTTAAAAAATGACCCAAAAAACATAGCTTGGCTAATGCCCTTTGAAAAGGATGGTTTTATTGAGCTTCTGTTGCATGTTGTTGCTCTGTAAGCTAAGGTTAGTTATTTTGGCAATTTGGTGCAGCCTTAACTTAAAAAACAAGGACACAACCAACGTTAACAGCATATGGTGGTGGCTGTCTATGCCATACTGTGTTTCTCCGATGTGCTCTCTGAGCACAAACACATCCTCTGACCCTATCCTTTTCCTTACAATGTACACGACCTCTAGCACTTTGATGGGCTGTGATCGTCTGGTACATGAGGTCTGACGAATGACCCACTCTGCTGCCCTGACTACCATCACTGTGCCTTCTGATGGAATCACCAGACCTCCATTGTTTTTTAACTTCAGCAGGTGGTAGCTCTGGTCCTTGATGGCAGATGCAGCATCTGTTACCAAGATGGCACGGCAGACATCACAGGACAGCTTTTTCAGAGCCTGTCGCACAACAAATCCTGAAATAAGAGTTGGTATATTAAAATAATGTATAATAACCATGGGGAAATTAAGGGAACATATATCTTTTTGGACCATTGTGAGATTGATTTCCCTCAAATTTACACCAAAGATTAATTGTCATACAATCGTTATTGGTGTCAGTAAAACCTATATAATTGACCAGTGGTCTCAGCCTTGATAACTTGCGCAAGTAGCCGTGATGCACAACTATGCTGCATGATTAAGTCATTTTTCGACAAGAAAATCTGCAATTTCGACATGTTCAAGCATCAAGAATTATAGCCACGTTCATAACGTTTGTAAGAAACCAAACTGTTTGTAAATCCGTCAAGAATTCAATGAGATAAGAGTATTTGTGTTCGTGCTGATCACTCACCTTACATTAGGTACCACAGAGCATGCCAGAAAGCTTGTCTGAGGCAAGATGGCTGCCGGTGATGACGTTTGAGACTCCGCCGTAAGACATCTAGCCTTAATTATGGATATCTATGGTCAGAGTGCTCTCTATGGTACTTGTGTAGAGGGTTGTGAGGATGGACGGGGGCAGTTGGGCTCTCCTCATCCTCCGCAGGAAGTACAAGCGCTTCTGAGCCCTCCTCACCAGATGTGGTGTTTACAGACCAGGTGAGGTTGTCCGTGATGTGCACCCCGAGGAATTTGGTGCTGCTAACCACCTCCACAGCTGAGCTGTTGATGAGTTTGTGTCAACTGCGAACTTCATGATGTGATTGGGGGTGAACCTGGGGGTGCAGTCGTGTGTCATCAGAGTAAACAGCAGGGGGCTGCGGACACAGCCCTGAGGGGAGCCCGTGCTGAGGGTGATGACATCAGAGGTGGTCTGTCAGACTCGGACCGACAGTGGTCAGGAGTTGAGGAAGTGATGAGGGGTGTGCTGAAGCCCAGATGTTCCAGTTTTTCAACCAGATGCTGTGGGATGAGGGTGTTGAACGCTGTAGTCCAGGAACATGCTCAAAGGGGGCGGAGCGTAGACGGGCTTGGAACCCGTTAATAACTGCTTGCAGTTCTAGTTATTATTAGGGTTCCAAGCCCGCAGCGCAGGCGAACGGCTATGCCGTTCGTCTGCTCTGTGAGCAGAGAACCCTATTGTTTTTCGTGTGTTTTTAAATTATTTATTATTATTACGGCTAAAACGCGTTGGGCGGCCCATGCGGATTTGTAACGAATCAATAGGATCAGGTATCTAAGTACAGAATGTGCGCCTCTACTCAAACCCAGAAATTCAGACCCCTCAACAACTAGGGGGCGCTATAATAAAGGACAACGCGTTTACGCCTGTAACCACCAAACTACTGGTCCTACACTCAAAAACTTTACATCACTTTGTTTATTGGATGATTCTGCAAAATAAAGCAATTTGGAACACCCTTCGTTTCCCAGCTAGTTTTCGCGCTACATGGCTACAAAGCTTAAACCTTTCTAGTTAAACTCCTCCTACATATTTTGTGCAATCTGCGCAAAACTCCATATATAACCATGTAATGGACAAATAAAAAAAGTTAACGCGGCGGATTTTTGAATTTTGACTTTTTCGAAAAGTAACGCTAAAATAAGTGATTGTTAGCTAGCTAGCTCTAAATGTAATTGCTGATTATTGTAAAACCATAACAGATTTTGACATGTCCTTCATAACCCATAGTCCAAATAAGATTTTGCACATGTGACCCGCATTTGAGGATCGTCCATCACTAGGGGGCGCTGTGATGTCAAGAAATCTACTACGCAAGAATGGCTAATCGGATTTTTACAAAACCTTCTTCATTCCCTTCCAGACATTGCCCTTAACTAAAGTATTAAATATAGTATTTATTGAAACAAGTGGGCGGGGCCTATTTCCAAAAGTGTGGAAAAAAACTGGAAAACTTCAAAAATTCACCAAAAATCACTTGTGTGGTGTAACAAGCTCGGATTTTCAGGATGCATTCCTTGAATAAGGTGCAACAATTCTCTCACTGCATGTATTCCAGTTTTTGAAAGTTGCACACTCTGATTTTTTAAAAGTTTGTAAAATGGAGAAATCAATGTATTTTCCACAAATATTGGTCAATCCCAATAAAAATGGCCTCTATCTGTAAAGCACAGCCAGAATAACCATGTCTTTCAGTTTGGTAAAAATCCGGGCGATTTTGACCAATTTACAAGATTTTAAAAATTAATGATACAAGATTATAAAGTTTAATATTCTTTTTCTCTGAATCCATTTTTTTAATGACCATCAAAAAAATCGTGTGGTTAGATAAAACACTCTTGGCCATTCATGAATATTTTCAGAATTTTAGAGCAAACCGTTGAATTTTAAGACATTTATGAAGTTTGTGATCAATTTACAGCTCTCATCATCGAGAGCTCTGCCATCCAGAACTGTGAACAGGGCGGCCATTATGCCCATATTTGGGCACATCACCGGAAGTGACGTCACATCCTGTGTATTTTCTAAGCGGAGCAGAGACTTGAAATGGGAGGATAGCTTTTAGAGTTTTGAGAAGAACACATAATTTAAAATTTTTTATTGAATATAAAAAAGATCAAGCAGAAGCAAGGAAAGTTATTTAGAAGGCAAAGAAGACAAAATGGAGAGATTTTTGTGATTCAATAGGCAGAACAACTTCTATAGCTGAGGTATGGGGAATGAAGAAGAAAATGAAGGGAAATAGATCAGAGAGAACATATCCAGTTCTAAAACATGAAGAAGGAACAGCATTAACAAATGAATAAAAAGTAGAAGTAATGGCAAGAACATTTGCAAAGATCCATAGTTCAGATATGGATCAGACTTATTCAAAAAGTAACGCTATAATATAATATGGATAGATAGATAGATAGACTTAGAGAGAATTAGAAAACTTTATTTGTCATTTTGTATGCACAGAGTGCGTACAGAACGAAATTCTGTTGCATACAGCTTGTAAATTGCAGTAAAATAAATTACAGTATAAGGTGCAGCAGTGATTTGAAGTAAACAATTGAAATGCAAACAAATCAGGAGAAGTCACAGTGTACAGGTGTGTATTTTTAAAAAACATTTGTATATGCAGAATTGATTGTGCAGAGGGCAATTTGTGCAAAAATACAGCTTGTAAATTACAGTCAATTTAAATTACAGTATAAGGTGCAGCAGTGATTTAAAAGTAAACAATTGAAGTGTAAATGCATGAGAAAGTCACAGTGTACAGGTAAGGATTTTTAAAACCATTTGTATGTACTGAATTGATTGTGCAAAGGGCATTTGTGCGAGAATGCATTTAGAAACTGAGAGTTCGACAGCATTTGTTATGCTAGTTGGAGATGCAATGATGCAAAATGAGCAAATATGCAAATGTTGTGCAAAGTTTATGGGTTATAGTTATAGATAGCAGTGACATGCATTCAGGGGAGGCAATCATGGAAAGAAAGAAAATATAGAATAATGATAACAATATATATTGTGATTCACTCAGTCATTTGTAATAATAATTGTTTTTTTAATCTAATTTCCTTATTTTTTTATGATATTCTCTTTAAAATCGAAGACTTTTGGCTATTTTAAACGTAAATCCTTGGTGGTGCTTGATAGTGAAGCGCCACCAAGCCAGCGATCTTGGTCTCCCCAGGGATTGCGCAATCCCATGTTAACTGCGCTGACTTCCATTCCGTGAATGCATCTTCCTGTCTCTAGATCATAAATTCAATTGTTCAAACACTGATGAACTGATTTTCCACAATTTAATATATGTGGATTACGAATTCTGTTTTGGTCATTAAACTATGTGTTTTCGTGTGCTGCTGGGCGATCATAAAAGCCAAAGAGCTGGTTGTATGTGAGGCCGGCAGTTCCTTGGCCTCTAGGCAGGGGGCGCTCAAGGGGCACCGCTCTTATCCCAAAATAGTAGAGTCAAAGCAAGTTATGGATGTGTTATTAGCGAGTTTTGCTAAACAAGTAAAGCACTAAAAAGACTCTAAACATACAGCTGGAACAGGACTGATGAAGGAAGGCTTTCCTCCCTGGCAGTGAGCTCCACTGAGACTGAGAAACTTTTAAAACTGAAGAAGATAAAAAGAACTTTTACCGGAAAGTGACCGATATTTTTGTTCAGAAAGAGCGCAGCTGGACTTCATTTCTAAGTAGAAGTAAGACAGCAATAATTATTCATGTTTTGTTTTTGTAATGAAATGTGCGTAATGTAGGTTAGTTTTTGAATGTGTTACAAATGTAGAAATCCATCATAACTCATAAACTGCTACCAATCAAATGACAAATAATTTAGTTTTATTTATTTTTTAAACAAATAATCAATATTTTTTCCATGTCTCTTGGTTAATTGATTTGGCTCAACCAGTCCCCTTCAGCACTTTGCAATGAGTCTACTCTGTAGAGTGTATATATTTGTAAATCTGACTGATGACGTCAGTGCTTCACCAGCTATGAACCCTACCGCACGTCACTGATAGATATATATATCTATCAACATCTGCATACCTTGATTCAAATGAAACGATTTTAGTCTTATTTAACACTACAAGCTACAAGGATAAGAAGAGAATATCTTGGTTGAACTTAGAATAAAAAGGTATAAGTTACGGGAAACATGTAATTCATATATTATGAGTTGTCATGAAAAGGAGTAATAGCATTAATGGTTTAAAGGGTCACTGTAAATGAAGAACATTCATTTTATATATATATATATATATATATATATATATATATATATATATATATATATATATGGGGAACAGTTCATGGTGGGGGTTTGAGGGTCTCTGTTCAATTCAATTCAATTCAATTTTATTTATATAGCGCCAAATCATGAAACATGTCATCTCAAGGCACTTTACAAAGTCAAGTTCAATCATATTATTTGTTGATGCTATGGGCTGGGGACATGCAGCGCTGATGCTATGGGCTGGGGACATGCAGCGCTGGGATGAAATGTCCTTAATGGAGGAAAGAGGAGCCCCTATGATCCCTTCTGCTGTCCCCACCACTCTCCTCATTTTCCACCAGTCGGAGGTGCTGCCGCCTCCAAACCACACAGAGAGACAGCTGGTTAGAATGCTCTCTATGGTACTTCTGTAGAAGGTTGTGAGAATGTGCGGGGACAGGTGGGCTCTCCTCATCCTCTGCAGGAAGTACAAGCGCTTATGTGCCCTCTTTACCAGTGACGTGGTGTTCACAGACCAGGTGAGGTTGACCGTGATGTGCACCCCCAGGAACTAACCAGCTAACCACCTCCACAGCTGAGCTGTTGATGAGTTTATGTCATCTGCGAACTTCATGATGTGATTGGGTGTGAACCTGGGGGTGCAGTCGTGTGTCATCAGAGTAAACAGCAAGGGGCTCCGGATGCAGCCCTGAGGGGAGCCCGTGCTGAGGGTGATGACATCAGAGGTGGTCTGTCAGACCCCGGACCGACAGTGCTCAGGAGGTGAGGAAGTGGTGAAGGGGTGTGCTGAAGCCCAGATGTTCCAGTTTTTCCACCAGATGCTGTGGGATTGAATGCTGAAGTCCAGGAACATGCTCAAAGGGGGCGGTGCGTGGGCTTGGAACCCGTTAATAACTGCTTGCAGTTCTAGTTATTATTATTATTATTATTATTATTATTACGGGTAATTATTATTCTCCGCTAAAACGCGTTGGGCGGCCCATGCGGATTTGTAACGAACCTATTGAATCAGGTATCCAAGTACAGAATGTGCACCGCTACTCAAACCCAGAAATTCAGACCCCTCAACAACTAGGGGGCGCTATAACAAAGGACAATGCGTTTTGGCCTATAACCACCAAACTACTGGTCCCACACTCAAAAACTTCACATCACTTTGTTTATTGGATGATTCTGCAAAATAAAGGGAATTGGCACACCCTTCGTTTCCCAGCTACTTTTCGCGCTACATGGCTACAAAGGTTAAACCTTTCTTGTTTAACTCCTCCTACATTTTTTATGCAATCCGCGCAAAACTCCACATATAACAGCGTAATGGACAAATAAAAAAAGTGAACGCGCCGGATTTTTGAATTTTGACTTTTTCGAAAAGTAACGCTAAAATAAGTGATTGTTAGCTAGCTAGCTCTAAATGTAATTGCTGATTATTCTAAAACCATAACAGATTTTGACATGTCCTTCATAACCCATAGTCCAAATAAGATTTTGCACATGTGACCCGCGTTTGAGGATCGTCCATCACTAGGGGGCGCTGTGATGTCAAGAAATCTACTACGCAAGAATGGCTGATCGGATTTTTACAAAACCTTCTTCATCCCCTTCCAGTCATACCCCTGAACTCAGGTATTAAATATGGTAATTATTAAAACAAGTGGGCGGGGCCTATTTCCAAAAGTGTTAAAAAACCTGGAGAATAATAAAAACAATAAAGTAAAGAATAAAAAATGCTTTAAAATCAATTTTTTGATCCCAGATTTTCAGGATGTATTCTGTGAATAAGGTGTAACAATTCTCTCACTGCATGTATTGTTTTTTTTTGAAGTGCTACACTCTGAATTTTTAAAAGTTTGTAAAATGGAGAAATCAATGTATTTTCCACAAATATTGTTCAACCCCCCAAAATATGGCCTCTATTTGTAAAGCACATGCAGAATAAACATGGATTTCAGTTTGGTAAAAATCCAGGCGAGTTTGACCAATTTACAAGACTTTGAAAATAAATGGTACAAGACTATAAAGTTTAATATTTTATTTCTCTGAATCCATTGTTTTAATGACCATAAAAAAAATCCTGTGGTTAGATAAAGCACTCTTTGAGATCCATGAATATTTTCAGAATTTTAGAGCCAACCGTTGATTATTAACGAATTTATGAAGTTTGTGATCAGTTCACAGCTTTCATCATCCAGAGCTCTGACTGCAGAGCTTTGAACAGGGCGGCCATTTTGCCCATATTTGGGCACATCACAGGAAGTGACGTCAAAGCAGCCATCTTAGGTCAGACCAAGCTGCCATCTTAGGTCAGACCATAGAGAACACAGACATGAATACGTAGACGCCGCGTCCTCGGTTGAGAGGCGTGTCGACAGAGCGGCCATCTTAGGTCAGACCAAGCTGCAGTCAGACAGAATACAAGTCATTACAGGAAAATGTACTTTATGTTTTCAGACACTCTGAATCCGGTGAATTCTCACCCGATTTCCAGATAAATCAACTGACTGAAAACGTCACCCCTTTAGGGGCTACATGGGACCAATTGATTGAATTAAATTATTGTCTAACTTAATAAATAATTTCGATTTTGTATTGAAAGTAAGCAAACTTCCAGAGCTACGTCCCAGGAAGCCCGACTTTTACTCCGCTTATGGGTGCGCAAATAAAAGGACACTAGGAACCAGATCCTGGGGAATTACCTTCCATAAGTAAGATTTTATGATAGATCATCCTCATGCTTTACAGTTACAGTTTTCCGGCATAAACACAATATGTGCTAATGGGTACAGCGATGGAAGTAGAGAAAAGTACATTAAACACCAAAAACAAACAAAATGGTCCTAAATTACTGGATAGACATGATTTGTGGGGAGTGGGGGGGGGAAGCCCGTGCTGAGGGTGATTAGGTTTTTTGTTGATTTCTTTTTGTTGATAATTGCTGTTGTCTATAGATCGGTGTCTGTGTATATAGCTCAAATATATATATATATATATATATATATATATATATATATATATATATATATATATATATATATATATATATATATATATATGCTTGTCGGGACTTTGATCAACTGGTTTCCTTATATAGGACATTTTATTCAATCTGTATAATCTGACCCAATCTGTATAATATGATTGAACTTGATTTTGTAAAGTGCCTTGAGATGACATGTTTCATGATTTGGCGCTATATAAATAAATAAATTGAATATATATATAATATTGGAAGAATTTTAGAGCAAACTGTTGATTTTTAAAGAATTTATTTATGAATTTAAAGAGAATAACATTTCCGAAATGTGCCCAAGTAGGGATTTAAAATTTCCAGTAGATGGCAGTATTTGATTATATATGGATTTTTTACACACACACACACTTATATACATAAGCTTTACATTGAATGTAGCTAGTTGCGGAGCCAGAGGGGTGGCAGGGGTGGCATTTGCCACCCCCAACAGAGCCCTTGCCACCCCCTACTGCCACCCCACTGGAAATGGTAATTTTAACATATAATACTTATGAGATCGGCAAAGATTTGCCAGGAAAACTGTAATTTCCGACTGTCCCTGAAGGCAGCCCATGCAGTAGCAGCCTACATGCTGCGCACTGACGCTGTTCATTGGTTAAGCTGACATGTGGTTCCTGCTTGATCCAAAACACACCCGCGGCTTTAGAGTACACCGTTGAGGAGTTTTGCAGGTATTTACAACATTTTACAGCTCAGCGGTAACCGCTGTGTTACCTTCCTAATGAGAGGCGGCACTTGTCATACATTTCTAAAAAGAAAAAAAAAATGGTTGTGCACCGCTCCGTCCGTAGTGCCTCGTTTATTATATTAGCCATGCTAGTGCTGATAGATCGTGTTTTAGACAGATTCTTTTAACATATGTTTCAGTGCACATGCTGCCCTGTAATGTTTTATTAATTTGGCCAGGATATATCTCCCAGCTCTTGCTTGAAATGTGTGTGGTAAGAATATGTGAAAAACCATTGTTAAGTTTATAATGACTGAAATGTAAATAGGCTATGTCATATGAAAGCTTTGAATTATAACCTAACTAGTTATATTAATTAATTTAATTAATCTATTTTTAATTTAGTATTATTTTAGCTAGCTACAGAAAACTAAAAACTATTGTTTAAATAATATTTAAAATAGTGTTGTCTTTGCCATACAGTCATGGAGTCTAAATACCAGGCTGCCTTATTTTGTGTAGAGCCCAAATGAAGAGAAAAGAGAATATCTCACAGTTCTTCTTAAAGAGGCAAAAACCAGGGCCAGACCAGGACCAGACAGAACCCTGCAGCAGTGACCAACCTGGAGAAGCCAGCCAGGAGACACCAGGCCCAAGTGTATCACCAGCAGGTTAGAGGCTGTGACAGAGAGTTATTAAGTAGTAAAATCCAATAAGCCTAATTGTAAAGGTTAGCATGATGCTTTTTGCATTTTTTATTGTGTCTGTTTATGAACACAATTGAAACAAGTGGGCAGGGCCTATTTGCAAAAGTGTGAGAGTAGGGAGTAGCAAGATGGCGGCCAGTCACTAGGGGAGGTCACTGGCCGCCATCTTGCTACTCCGTTCTCACACAGAACCCCATAGCATTTGGTTGCAACAACAAGCAGTTTGGCTGTGTGAAAACGTTTCACAGGTAACTTTAGATGTCAGTGGATGTTATACTTACTATACAAATTACTTTTGTTTAGGTAACACTTTATTTGTGCCTAAGATTTACATGATACTGTCATAAACAGAGGCTGCACAGTGAAGCAGTGAGAAGTGTTGTTGCCTTCTGGGTTCAATCACCTGGGTCTTTCAAATCCTCCCGGGTCTTTCAAATCCTCCCGGGTCTTTCAAATCCTCCTGGGTCTTTCAAATCCTCTGGGTCTTTCTGCATGAAGTTTGAATGTTCTACCTGTGCATGCGTAGGTTCACTCCGGGTACGCTGGCTTCCTCCCACAGTTCAAAAACATGACTGTTAGTTTAATTGGCTTCTCTAAATTGTCCTTAGGTGTGAGTGTGTGCAAGAATGGTTGTTTGTCCTGTCTGTCTCTGTGTTGCCCTGTGACAGATTGCCGACCTGTCCAGGGTGTAACCCGCCTCTCGCTCAGTGAACGCTGTGTGTATATATATATATATATATATATATATATATATATATATATATATATATATATATATATATATATATATATACACACAGAAAGCTATATACACGGTAGACTGTGCGTTAATGTAACGCAGAAGGTCTGGAGATGCTACGTTGGTGTAGCTTGTAGGACCTGAACAGGGGAGAGAGGCAGAGTCAAGTGTCACGGGGCCTCTGGGCCGTGTTAATAAGGCTGGTAGCGGATGGGAAAAAACTGTTTTTGTGTCGTGAGGTTTTGGTCCTGATGGACCGCTGCCTCCTGCCAGAAGGAAGTGTCTGAAATATTTTGTGACTGGGGTGTCACAAAATCGGCCACAATCTTCCCTGCACGCCTCAGAGTCCTAGAGGCTTACAGGTCCTGGAGAGATGGAAAATTGCAGCCAATCACCTTCTCTGCAGACCGGATGACACGCTGCAGTCTGCTCTTGTCTTTGGCGGTGGCACCAGCGTACCAGATGGTAATGGAGGAGGTGGTTTAGACACACCTTCTCCTTCAAAGAGTTTTCTTAATTTTCATAACTATGACAATTGTAGATTCACACTAAAGGCATCAAAACTATGAATTAACACATGTGGAATTATATACTTAACAAAAAAGTGTGAAACAACTGAAAATATGTCTTATATTCTAGGTTCTTCAAAGTAGCCACCTTTTGCTTTGATTACTGCTTCGTACACTCTTGGCATTCTCTTAATGAGCTTCAAGAGATAGTCACCTGAAATGGTTTTCCCTTCACAGGTGTCCCCTGTCAGGTTTAATAAGTGGGATGTCTTGCCTCTTATATGGGGTTGGGACCATCAGTTGTGTTGTGCAGAAGTCAAGTGGATACACAGCTTATAGTCCTACTGAATAAACTGTTAGAATTTGTATTATGGCAAGAAAAAAGCAGCTAAGTAAAGAAAAACAAGTGGCCATAATTACTTTAAGAACTGAAGGTCATTCAGTCCGAAAAATTGGGAAAACTTTGAAAGTGTCCCCAAGTGCAGTCGCAAAAACCATCAAGCGCTACAAAGAAACTGGCTCACACGAGGACCGCCCCAGGAAAGGAAGACCAAGAGTCACCTCTGCTGTGGAGGATAAATTCATCCTAGTCACCAGCCTCAGAAATCGCAGGTTGACAGCAGCTCAGATTAGAGACCAGGTCAATGCCACACAGAGTTCTAGCAGCAGACACATCTCTAGAACAACTGTTAGGAGACTGTGTGAATCAGGCCTTCATGGTAAAACAGCTGCTAGGAAACCACTGCTAAGGACAGGCAACAAGTAGAAGAGAATTGTTTGGGCTAAAGAACACAAGGAATGGACATTAGACCAGTGGAAATCTGTGCTTTGGTCTGATGAGTCCAAAGTTGAGATCTTTGGTTCCAACCATCGTGTCTTTGTGCGACGCAGAAAAGGTTTAACAGATGGACTCTATTCAATTCAATTCAATTGTATTTATATAGCGCCAATTCATGAAACATGTCATCTCGAGGCACTTTACAAAGTCAAAATCAATCATATTATACAGATTGGTCAAAAATTTCCTATATAAGGGAACCAGTTGATTGCTTCAAAATCCCGACAAGCAGCATTCACTCCTGGAGAAGCATAGAGCTACAGGGAGAGACGTCTGCATTGTCCATGGCTTTGCAGCAATCCCTCATACTGAGCAAGCATGAAGCGACAGTCGAAAAAAAAACCCACTCATTAGCGGGAAGGAAAAACCTCCAGCAGAACCGGGCTCAGTATGAACGGTCATCTGCCTCGACCGACTGGGGGTTAAAGAATACAGAGCAGAGACACAACAAGAGAGACAAACATGCACAGAAGCACACATTGATCCAGTAATCTGTTCTACATTAGATAGTAATAGCGGGTGATCTGTCTTCTCTGGATGATGTCACAGTTAACAGAACGTCAGATCAGGTGTACCTACTATGAAGAGAAAAGAGAGAGCAAAAAGTTAAAAGCTGAAATGACAACAGTCATTTCAATGTAATGCAATGCAAAACTGCATTGCATCTACTTTTTTTAGACAAATGCAAGAAAGTAATAAATATTATGACATGCTTAATTGGAAGGGAGTGGGGAGCAGATAGATGGTGCTGCTGTAGAAGGTCGTGAGGATGGGCGGGGACAGGTGGGCTCTCCTCATCCTCCGCAGTAAGTGCAAGCGCTTCTGTTCCCTCTTCTCCAGTGACATGGTGTTCACAAACCAGCTGAGGTTGTGTGTTATGTGCACCCCGAGGAATTTATTGCTGCTGGCCACCTCCACAGCTGAGCTGTTAATGAGAAGTGGAGCATGGCGAGGCCATTTCTTCCTGAAGTCCATGATGATCTCCTTCGTTTTCTCCACGTTCAGGATCAGTCCTGGTCCTGGTCCTGGTCGTTGTTGTCTCTAATCAGGCCCACCACCGTCGTGTCGTCTGCAAACTTCACGATGTGATTGGTGGTGAACCTGGGGACACAGTCGTGTGTCATCAGGGTGAACAGCAGGGGGCTCAGGACGCAGCCCTGAGGAAAGCCCGTGCTGAGGGTGATGACATCAGTGGTTTTCTGTCCGACCCAGACCAACTGAGGTCTGTTGGTGGTGAAGTCTAGTAGGCAGTTGCGAACAGATGTGCTGAAGCCCAGATGTTCCAGTTTTGATGGTGTTGAACGCTGAACTGAAGTCCAGGAACATGCTCAAGGGGGCGGTGCGTGGATGGGCTTGGAACCCGTTAATAACTGCTTGCAGTTCTAGTTATTATTATTATTATTACGGGTAATTATTATTCTCCGCTAAAACGCGTTGGGCGGCCCATGCGGATTTGTAACGAATCAATTGGATCAGGTATCCAAGTACAGAATGTGCACCGCTACTCAAACCCAGAAATTCAGACCCCTCAACAACTAGGGGGCGCTATAACAAAGGACAATGCGTTTACGCCTGTAACCACCAAACTACTGGTCCTACACTCAAAAACTTGATGGCACTTTGTTTATTGGATGATTCTGCAAAATAAAGTGAATTGGCACACCCTTCGTTTCCCAGCTAGTTTTCGCGCTACATGGCTACAAAGGTTAAACCTTTCTTGTTAAACTCCTCCTACCTTTTTTGTGCAATCCGCGCAAAAATTTATATATAAGCGTGTCATGGACAAATAAAAAAAGTTATCGCGGCGGATTTTTGAATTTTGACTTTTTCGAAAAGTAACGCTAAAATAAGTGATTGTTAGCTAGCTAGCTCTAAATGTAATTGCTGATTATTGTAAAACCATAACAGATTTTGACATGTCCTTCATAACCCATAGTACAAATAAGATTTTGCACATGTGACCCGCGTTTGAGGATCGTCCATCACTAGGGGGCGCTGTGATGTCAAGAAATCTACTACGCAAGAATGGCTGATCGGAATTTTACAAAACCTTCTTCATTCCCTTCCAGACATTGCCCTTAACTAAAGTATTAAATATGGTATTTATTGAAACAAGTGGGCGGGGCCTATTTCCAAATGTGTGGAAAAAAACTTGAAAACTTCAAAAATTCACCTAAAATCACTTGTGTGGTGTAACAAGCTCAGACTTTCAGGATGTATTCCTTGAATAAGGTGCAACAATTCTCTCACTGCATGTATTCCAGTGTTTGAAAGTGCCACACTCTGTTTTTTTCAAAGTTTGTAAAATGGAGAAATCAATGTATTTTCCACAAATATTGGTCAATCCCAATAAAAATGGCCTCTATCTGTAAAGCACAGCCAGAATAAACATGTCTTTCAGTTTGGTAAAAATCCAGGCGATTTTGACCAATTTACAAGATTTAAAAAATTAATGATACAAGATTACAAAGTTTAACTTTTTTTTTCTCTGAATCCATTTTTTTAATGACCATTAAAAAAATCGTGTGGTTAGATAAAACACTCTTAGACATTCATGAATATTTTCAGAATTTTAGAGCAAACCGTTCATTTAATAGGAATATTTATTTAGATAGTTTGACAAAAACCTATTGTAAAGAGCTTTTCAGAAAATTAAGCAAGGGCTCCATCTCGTGGCTTGTTTTTGCAACTACAACAACTCTTACCATTAATAGTCTAAGTAAGGGGTATACAATTAAAACTTAGAAGTCCACTTCAATAATTTTGTATGTATATATGTATGCATCATGTGTATATATATATATATATATATATATATATATTTACACTAATGCTTTAATGTGGCGTTGTATGGAATACATTTAAAAATTCCAACAGAGGACAGGATTTGATCATGGATGGATCTCTACAAACACACACACATATTTATTCTAGCAATAAAACATGATAGTAAACAATTATGGAATACACTGAATAATATATTAAGAGGAAATAGTAAATCAATTCCAGCTTATTTAGAACATGAAGGTGAATTTTTTACTAGACCAAGTGATATAGCAAATCATCTTAATGATTATTTCATGAACAAAATAAACAAACTAAAAGATACCACACAGCCATACAAGACAGAGTTATCAAATACACTAATAAATAAGATGATGAAAGACAAAACCTGTAGCTTTAAATTCAAGAGTGTAAGTGTTTCTAAAGTGGAATTACTTCTGATGAATTGTAAAAAAAAAACCACCTGGTGTAGACTACCTTGATCATATGTTGCTTAAACCAATAGTTGCTATTATTGCTCCTATTATTGCTCATATAATTAATTTGTGTTTCATGCACAATATATGTTTGCAAGAATGGAAAATATGTAAAGTAGTGCCAATCCCTACAAATAAGAAAATGCCCTTTTCTGGATCAAACAGTAGACCAATAAGTTTATTACCAATTCTTGGTAAAATAATGGAAAGAATTGTTTATGAACAGATTCAATCTTATTTTAAGAATAATGATTTGATTACGTTTCAGCATGCATATAGAGAAAAACACTCAACAGCCACTGCCCTGACTCAGATGGTTGATGACTGGTTCAAGGATATGGAGGAGAGAAAAATAATAGGTGATGTAATGCTTGATTTCACTGCAGCATTTGATATCATTGACCACAAATTACTGTTAAAAAAACTGGAGTATTATGGCTTTTCACAAACTGCATTATTATGGATGAAAAGTTATTTGTCGGATAGAAGACAACTAGTTTATTTTAATGGCAGTTTTTCAAATGTAAGGGCTGTGGGACACGGGGTGCCTCAAGGAAGTTGTCTTGGGCCGCTCCTGTACACAATCTTTACAAATGATCTTCCATCTGTTTTAGAAAAGTCAAGCATCTCAATGTTTGCAGATGATTCCACCATATATTTAGCAGAAACTAATATTACTGAGTTAAATACAAAACTACAAAGAGAGCTACAGTTAGTGGTGGACTGGATAAGGAGTAACAAATTGGTTCTCAATGTATCTAAAACTACCTGTTTAGTGGTTGGAACTCCTTTTTCTTTACTTTCCAAACCGAAACTTGAACTCACCATAGAGCAAAATTCTGTGGATCAAAAACAAGAGGCTAAACTGTTGGGAGTGATAATTGATAATAGATTGTGTTGGGATAGACATGTTCAGAACTTGTTAACTAAAATGGGTAATAGTTTATCGGTCATTAAAAGGTGTTCAAAATACTTTACACCGCAGGTTGTTACACAAGTACTTGATGCTTTGTTTTTTTCACATCTTGATTATTGCTCAGTGGTTTGGTCAAATACTTCATCAATTAATATAAAAAAACTACAAGTAATTCAGAATAAAGCTGCACGTGTTGCCCTTTCATGTGGGTTTAGATCAAATGTGGACAAAATGCACGATAGTCTTTTATGGTTAAAAGTTAAAAATAGATTGGTGTATTCAGTAATGGTATTTCTATATAATGTTATAACAAATAAAACGCCTTTCATTTTATATACAAAACTATCCTTTAGTAATGATACACATTATTATCCAACAAGACATGCAGTAGGAGGTAGTTTTATTTTACCTAGAGTTAAAACAAAATCAATTCAACGTTCAGTTAGGTACAGGGCAATGTGTGAATGGAATTCACTCCCAAAGACTATCATACAACAAAACACTCTCTATGGTTTCAAAACTGCACATAAGAAATATTACCTTCAAAGAAATTTGGATAGTTAATGTTAATTTTATTGAGGAGATATTGTGTAGGGTTCTTGTTAGCTAGTTCTTTGATATAGATCTATCTGGAGTAGCAAAATTTTATGTTAATCATGTTTATTTATGTTACTTTTTAATGATAAAAGGTGTTAAATGTAAATATGTATTACATTTTGTGTAAATGTCTTGTATGCATAGTGTGTAATGGGATGTAATACATTGTATTGTCACGTGGAAGACTGAAGGACCCCAGGAAGAATAGCTTTTAGCTGATGCTGAAGCTAATGGGGATCCTAATAAAACAAACAAACAAATATATCTATCCGTCCATCCATCCATCCATTTTTTGATCCGCTTAATTCCTCATGGGGTTGCGGGGCTGCTGGTGCCTATCTCCAGCATATAGACCAGTTCACGCGTGACGTCAGCGCTATATCCGGGTCCTGCGGGGTAGACAAAAAGCACAGCTGCTCTCGTCTACTACATGACAAAACGGGTGATTTCGAGCGTACTTTTAGTTAGTTTATTTTTGGAATCTAAACAATGCCTACGACTTGTTGTGCTCCCGGTTGCACAGGGAGGCATTCCCAATCGTTGGATGTACGTTTCTGTCGTTTACCGAAGAAAGAAATGGATATTTTCAAAAGAGCGCAGGCAGACACTCCCAATGGACTGGGGGAGACATCAGACTACGACAGAATTTGCAGCCTACACTTCATCTCCGGTAAATACAACTTAATTCTGCTCTAGTCATTGTTCTACTTAAATAGCGGCGGAGGGGAGGTGGCGATCGCTACAGGGGCCGGAGAAGCTGCTTCTGCTGCTGCTACAGCAGCCGCTTCTGCTACCGCTACCGCTTCTACCAGCAGAAGCGGCTGTCTGGAGCAGCAGCCGCTCTATTACGCCCCCGTTCACGGGCGCTAGTACTTCTGTGTTTACGCTGCAATGTCGCCGACACCCCCACCCATTTTAAGAAGACAAAAACACCAAAATAATCCGTAGTGAACAATTTTTTTTAACCTACCGGACGGGTCCAGTGGTTTCATGCTTTCATGCTCTCTTGTCTGTACTGGCCTGGGTCCAATGTAATTCTCCCTGCGCGGTGGGAGACTCGTTTTGAGGAAACTATGGTTGCAGCTCACTGTCTGCCTTGCTGTGGTTACAGAGAGGTGTCTGTTTTGTAGAATAAATCATCCGCCGATGAGTTATTGATCCGGAAAAGCCGAATCTGTGAATATCTTTCTAACTTTACCGAAGTATAAGGCAGCTGTATGTCGCGGTACGGACTCTTGGCCAGCATTTCACAGACTGGCTCCGTCCCTTCAGGCTTTTGCTGTGTGGATCTGGCAATCTGATACCATCAACCATCAACTTACTCTTAAAACGTTATCTAAAGAAGAAAAATACGTGGAGAACTCGTCAGTTTCTCTGTTTGCGTCCGTAATTGTGTTCGCCTTTTGCCTACCAATCCGGCGCGCATGCGCGAAAAACCCGCATCAAAACAATAACAATTAACTGGTCTATATATATATATATATATATATATATATATATATATATATATATATATATATACTATGTGATTTATATATATATATATATATATATATATATATATATATATATATATATATACTATGTGATTTTATATATATATATATATATATATATATATATATATATATATATAGGATCACTCTTAACAGACTGTTCCTTCAGAGCCAAATCTGCGTGGAGGTCAACTAACTGCAAGCTAACTGACTCAGAAGTAAATCTATGGTTAAGCACTACAATACAAATATACAGTCAGTTTATCAACATCCCACTGTTAATTCTTCTAGTTCAAACATACTTCATGTAAATTTAAATTATGACTGTTCATTAATATCAAACTAAACAGTAGACATTTTAAACCTCGTTTACATCTTAGTTAAATAGCTTGAGGCTGTACATGTGTAAATTCCTACGTTGAGCGAGGTACTTAAACCCATCACACACGCAGTATTTGATCCAGTCCGACATTTCTCTGTGTTCAGAGCTGGGTTTTGTCCATACAATGGATGATGAAGGAGAGTATTGGATGAGGGTGTTGAACGCTAAAGTCCAGGAACATGCTCAAAGGGGGAGCGGCGTAGGTGGGCTTGGATGAGGGTGTTGAATGCTGAAGTCCAGGAACATGCTCAAAGGGGGCGGTGCGTGGGCTTGGAACCCGTTAATAACTGCTTGCAGTTCTAGTTATTATTATTATTATTACGGGTAATTATTATTCTCCGCTAAAACGCGTTGGGCGGCCCATGCGGATTTGTAACGAACCTATTGAATCAGGTATCCAAGTACAGAATGTGCACCGCTACTCAAACCCAGAAATTCAGACCCCTCAACAACTAGGGGGCGCTATAACAAAGGACAATGCGTTTTGGCCTATAACCACCAAACTACTGGTCCCACACTCAAAAATTTCACATCACTTTGTTTATTGGATGATTCTGCAAAATAAAGGGAATTGGCACACCCTTCGTTTCCCAGCTAGTTTTCACGCTACATGGCTACAAAGGTTAAACCTTTCTTGTTAAACTCCTCCTACATTTTTTATGCAATCCGCGCAAAACTCCATATATAACCGCGTAATGGACAAATAAAAAAACTTAACACGCCGGATTTTTGAATTTTGACTATTTCGAAAAGTAACGCTAAAATAAGTGATTGTTAGCTAGCTAGCTCTAAATGTAATTGCTGATTATTCTAAAACCATAACAGATTTTGACATGTCCTTCATAACCCATAGTCCAAATAAGATTTTGCACATGTGACCCGCATTTGAGGATCGTCCATCACTAGGGGGCGCTGTGATGTCAAGAAATCTACTACGCAAGAATGGCTGATCGGATTTTTACAAAACCTTCTTCATCCCCTTCCAGTCATACCCCTGAACTCAGGTATTAAATATGGTAATGATTAAAACAAGTGGGCGGGGCCTATTTCCAAAAGTGTTAAAAAACCTGGAGAATAATAAAAACAATAAAGTAAAGAATAAAAAATGCTTTAAAATCCATTTTTTGATCCCAGATTTTCAGGATGTATTCTGTGAATAAGGTGTAACAATTCTCTCACTGCATGTATTGTTTTTTTTGAAGTGCTACACTCTGAATTTTTAAAAGTTTGTAAAATGGAGAAATCAATGTATTTTCCACAAATATTGTTCAACCCCCCAAAATATGGCCTCTATTTGTAAAGCACATGCAGAATAAACATGGATTTCAGTTTGGTAAAAATCCAGGCGAGTTTGACCAATTTACAAGACTTTGAAAATAAATGGTACAAGACTATAAAGTTTAATATTTTATTTCTCTGAATCCAGTTTTTTAATGACCATAAAAAAAATCCTGTGGTTAGATAAAGCACTCTTTGAGATCCATGAATATTTTCAGAATTTTAGAGCCAACCGTTGATTATTAACGAATTTATGAAGTTTGTGATCAGTTCACAGCTTTCATCATCCAGAGCTCTGACTGCAGAGCTTTGAACAGGGCGGCCATTTTGCCCATATTTGGGCACATCACAGGAAGTGACGTCAAAGCAGCCATCTTAGGTCAGACCAAGCTGCCATCTTAGGTCAGACCATAGAGAACATAGACATAATATAAGAGATTGTATTCTCTATCATAGACATATATAATCTTTATATATGTCTATGATAGAGAATACAAGTCAATTCAGGAAAATGTACTTTATGTTTCAGACACTCTGAATCCGGTGAATTCTCACCCGATTTCCAGCTAAATCAACTGACTGAAAACGTCACCCCTTTAGGGGCTACATGGGACCAATTGATTGAATTAAACGATTGTCTAACTTAATAAATAATTTCGGTTTTGTATTGAAAGTAAGCAAACTTCCAGAGCTACGTCCCAGGAAGCCAGACTTTTACTCCGCTTATGGGTGCGCATATAAAAGGACACCAGGAACCAGATCCTGGGGAATTACCTTCCATAAGTAAGATTTTATGATAGATAATCCTCATGCTTTACAGTTACAGTGTTTCCGGCATAAACACAATATGTGCTAATGGGTACAGCGATGGAAGTAGAGAAAAGTACATTAAACACCAAAAACAAACAAAATGGTCCTAAATTACTGGATAGACATGATTTGTGGGGAGGGGGGGGGAACATTGGAAGAATTTTAGGGCAAACTGTTGATTTTTAAAGAATTTATTTATGAATTTAAAGAGAATAACATTTCTGAAATGTGCCCATGTAGGGATTTAAAATTTCCAGTAGATGGCAGTATTTGATTATATATGGATTTTTTACACACACACACTTATATACATAAGCTTTACATTGAATGTAGCTAGTTGCGGAGCCAGAGGGGTGGCAGGGGTGGCATTTGCCACCCCCAACAGAGCCCTTGCCACCCCCTACTGCCACCCCACTGGAAATGGTAATTTTAACATATAATACTTATGAGATCGGCAAAGATTTGCCAGGAAAACTGTAATTTCCGACTGTCCCTGAAGGCAGCCCATGCAGTAGCAGCCTACATGCTGCGAACTGACGCTGTTCATTGGTTAAGCTGACATGTGGTTCCTGCTTGATCCAAAACACACCCGCGGCTTTAGAGTACACCGTTGAGGAGTTTTGCAGGTATTTACAACATTTTACCGCTCAGCGGTAACCGCTGTGTTACCTTCCTAATGAGAGGCGGCACTTGTCATACATTTCTAAAAAGAAAAAAAAAATGGTTGTGCACCGCTCCGTCCGTAGTGCCTCGTTTATTATATTAGCCATGCTAGTGCTGATAGATCGTGTTTTAGAAAGATTCTTTTAACATATGTTTGAGTGCACATGCTGCCCTGTAATGTTTTATTAATTTGGCCAGGATATATCTCCCAGCTCTTGCTTGAAATGTGTGTGGTAAGAATATGTGAAAAACCATTGTTAAGTTTATAATTACTGAAATGTAAATAGGCTATGTCATATGAAAGCTTTGAATTATAACCTAACTAGTTATATTAATTAATTTAATTAATCTATTTTTAATTTAGTATTATTTTAGCTAGCTACAGAAAACTAAAAACTATTGTTTAAATAATATTTAAAATAGTGTTGTCTTTGCCATACAGTCATGGAGTCTAAATACCAGGCTGCCTTATTTTGTGTAGAGCCCAAATGAAGAGAAAAGAGAATATCTCACAGTTCTTCTTAAAGAGGCAAAAACCAGGGCCAGACCAGGACCAGACAGAACCCTGCAGCAGTGACCAACCTGGAGAAGCCAGCCAGGAGACACAAGGCCCAAGTGTATCACCAGCAGGTTAGAGGCTGTGACAGAGAGTTATTAAGTAGTAAAATCCAATAAGCCTAATTGTAAAGGTTAGCATGATGCTTTTTGCATTTTTTATTGTGTCTGTTTATGAACACAATTGAAACAAGTGGGCAGGGCCTATTTGCAAAAGTGTGAGAGTAGGGAGTAGCAAGATGGCGGCCAGTCACTAGGGGAGGTCACTGGCCGCCATCTTGCTACTCCGTTCTCACACAGAACCCCATAGCATTTGGTTGCAACAACAAGCAGTTTGGCTGTGTGAAAACGTTTCACAGGTAACTTTAAAGTCAGTGGTTGTTATACTTACTATACAAATTACTTTTGTTTTGGTAACACTTTATTTGTGCCTAAGATTTACATGATACTGTCATAAACAGAGGCTGCACAGTGAAGCAGTGAGAAGTGTTGTTGCCTTCTGGGTTCAATCACCTGAGTCTTTCAAATCCTCCCGGGTCTTTCAAATCCTCCCGGGTCTTTCAAATCCTCCTGGGTCTTTCAAATCCTCCCGGGTCTTTCAAATCCTCTGGGTCTTTCTGCATGAAGTTTGAATGTTCTACCTGTGCATGCGTAGGTTCACTCCGGGTACGCTGGCTTCCTCCCACAGTTCAAAAACATGACTGTTAGTTTAATTGGCTTCTCTAAATTGTCCTTAGGTGTGAGTGTGTGCAAGAATGGTTGTTTGTCCTGTCTGTCTCTGTGTTGCCCTGTGACAGATTGCCGACCTGTCCAGGGTGTAACCCGCCTCTCGCTCAGTGAACGCTGTGTGTATATATATATATATATATATATATATATATATATATATATATATATATATATATATATATATATACACAGAAAGCTATATACACGGTAGACTGTGCGTTAATGTAACGCAGAAGGTCTGGAGATGCTACGTTGGTGTAGCTTGTAGGACCTGAACAGGGGAGAGAGGCAGAGTCAAGTGTCACGGGGCCTCTGGGCCGTGTTAATAAGGCTGGTAGCGGATGGGAAAAAACTGTTTTTGTGTCATGAGGTTTTGGTCCTGATGGACCGCTGCCTCCTGCCAGAAGGAAGTGTCTGAAATATTTTGTGACTGGGGTGTCACAAAATCGGCCACAATCTTCCCTGCACGCCTCAGAGTCCTGGAGGCTTACAGGTCCTGGAGAGATGGAAAATTGCAGCCAGTCACGTTCTCTGCAGACCGGATGACACGCTGCAGTCTGCTCTTGTCTTTGGCGGTGGCACCAGCGTACCAGATGGTAATGGAGGAGGTGGTTTAGACACACCTTCTCCTTCAAAGAGTTTTCTTAATTTTCATAACTATGACAATTGTAGATTCACACTAAAGGCATCAAAACTATGAATTAACACATGTGGAATTATATACTTAACAAAAAAGTGTGAAACAACTGAAAATATGTCTTATATTCTAGGTTCTTCAAAGTAGCCACCTTTTGCTTTGATTACTGCTTCGTACACTCTTGGCATTCTCTTAATGAGCTTCAAGAGATAGTCACCTGAAATGGTTTTCCCTTCACAGGTGTCCCCTGTCAGGTTTAATAAGTGGGATGTCTTGCCTCTTAAATGGGGTTGGGACCATCAGTTGTGTTGTGCAGAAGTCAAGTGGATACACAGCTTATAGTCCTACTGAATAAACTGTTAGAATTTGTATTATGGCAAGAAAAAAGCAGCTAAGTAAAGAAAAACGAGTGGCCATAATTACTTTAAGAACTGAAGGCCATTCAGTCCGAAAAATTGGGAAAACTTTGAAAGTGTCCCCAAGTGCAGTCGCAAAAACCATCAAGCGCTACAAAGAAACTGGCTCACACGAGGACCGCCCCAGGAAAGGAAGACCAAGAGTCACCTCTGCTGTGGAGGATAAATTCATCCTAGTCACCAGCCTCAGAAATCGCAGGTTGACAGCAGCTCAGATTAGAGACCAGGTCAATGCCACACAGAGTTCTAGCAGCAGACACATCTCTAGAACAACTGTTAGGAGACTGTGTGAATCAGGCCTTCATGGTAAAACAGCTGCTAGGAAACCACTGCTAAGGACAGGCAACAAGTAGAAGAGAATTGCTTGGGCTAAAGAACACAAGGAATGGACATTAGACCAGTGGAAATCTGTGCTTTGGTCTGATGAGTCCAAAGTTGAGATCTTTGGTTCCAACCATCGTGTCTTTGTGCGACGCAGAAAAGGTTTAACAGATGGACTCTATTCAATTCAATTCAATTGTATTTATACAGCGCCAATTCATGAAACATGTCATCTCGAGGCACTTTACAAAGTCAAAATCAATCATATTATACAGATTGGTCAAAAATTTCCTATATAAGGGAACCAGTTGATTGCTTCAAAGTCCCGACAAGCAGCATTTACTCCTGGAGAAGCATAGAGCTACAGGGAGAGACGTCTGCATTGTCCATGGCTTTGCAGCAATCCCTCATACTGAGCATGCATGAAGCGACAGTCGAAAAAAAACCCCATCCATTAGCGGGAAGGAAAAACCTCCAGCAGAACCGGGCTCAGTATGAACGGTCATCTGCCTCGACCGACTGGGGGTTAAAGAATACAGAGCAGAGACACAACAAGAGAGACAAACAAGCACAGAAGCACACATTGATCCAGTAATCTGTTCTACATTAGATAGTAATAGCGGGTGATCTGTCTTCTCTGGATGATGTCACAGTTAACAGAACGTCAGATCAGGTGTACCTACTATGAAGAAAAAAGAGAGAGAACAGAAAGTTAAAAGCTGAAATGACAACAGTCATTTCAATGTAATGCAATGCAAAACTGCATTGCATCTACTTTTTTTTAGACAAATGCAAGAAAGTAATAAATATAATGACATGCTTAATTGGAAGGGAGTGGGGAGCAGATAGATGGTGCTGCTGTAGAAGGTCGTGAGGATGGGCGGGGACAGGTGGTCTCTCCTCATCCTCCGCAGTAAGTGCAAGCGCTTCTGTGCCCTCTTCTCCAGTGACATGGTGTTTCACAAACCAGCTGAGGTTGTGTGTTATGTGCACCCCGAGGAATTTATTGCTGCTGACCACCTCCACAGCTGAGCTGTTAATGAGAAGTGGAGCATGGCGAGGCCATTCCTTCCTGAAGTCCATGATGATCTCCTTCGTTTTCTCCACGTTCAGGATCAGTCCTAGTCCTGGTCCTGGTCGTTGTCGTCTCTAATCAGGCCCACCACCGTCGTGTCGTCTGCAAACTTCACGATGTGATTGGTGGTGAACCTGGGGACACAGTCGTGTGTCATCAGGGTGAACAGCAGGGGGCTCAGGACGCAGCCCTGAGGAAAGCCCGTGCTGAGGGTGATGACATCAGAGGTTTTCTGTCCGACCCGGACCAACTGAGGTCTGTTGGTGATGAAGTCTAGTAGGCAGTTGCGAACAGGTGTGCTGAAGCCCAGATGTTCCAGTTTTGATGGTGTTGAACGCTGAACTGAAGTCCAGGAACATGCTCAAGGGGGCGGTGCGTGGGTGGGCTTGGAACCCGTTAATAACTGCTTGCAGTTCTAGTTATTATTATTATTACGGGTAATTATTATTCTCCGCTAAAACGCGTTGGGCGGCCCATGCGGATTTGTAACGAATCAATTGGATCAGGTATCCAAGTACAGAATGTGCACCGCTACTCAAACCCAGAAATTCAGACCCCTCAACAACTAGGGGGCGCTATAACAAAGGACAATGCGTTTTGGCCTATAACCACCAAACTACTGGTCCCACACTCAAAAACTTCACATCACTTTGTTTATTGGATGATTCTGCAAAATAAAGGGAATTGGCACACCCTTCGTTTCCCAGCTAGTTTTCGCGCTACATGGCTACAAAGGTTAAACCTTTCTTGTTTAACTCCTCCTACATTTTTTATGCAATCCGCGCAAAACTACATATATAACCGCTTAATGGACAAATAAAAAAAGTTAACACGCCGGATTTTTGAATTTTGACTTTTTCGAAAAGTAACGCTAAAATAAGTGATTGTTAGCTAGCTAGCTCTAAATGTAATTGCTGATTATTCTAAAACCATAACAGATTTTGACATGTCCTTTATAACCAATAGTCCAAATAAGATTTTGCACATGTGACCCGCGTTTGAGGATCGTCCATCACTAGGGGGCGCTGTGATGTCAAGAAATCTACTACGCAAGAATGGCTGATCGGATTTTTACAAAACCTTCTTCATCCCCTTCCAGTCATACCCCTGAACTCAGGTATTAAATATGGTAATTATTAAAACAAGTGGGCGGGGCCTATTTCCAAAAGTGTTAAAAAACCTGGAGAATAATAAAAACAATAAAGTAAAGAATAAAAAATGCTTTAAAATCAATTTTTTGATCCCAGATTTTCAGGATGTATTCTGTGAATAAGGTGTAACAATTCTCTCACTGCATGTATTGTTTTTTTTTAAGTGCTACACTCTGAATTTTTAAAAGTTTGTAAAATGGAGAAATCAATGTATTTTCCACAAATATTGTTCAACCCCCAAAAATATGGCCTCTATTTGTAAAGCACATGCAGAATAAACATGGATTTCAGTTTGGTAAAAATCCAGGCGAGTTTGACCAATTTACAAGACTTTGAAAATAAATGGTACAAGACTATAAAGTTTAATATTTTATTTCTCTGAATCTATTTTTTTAATGACCATAAAAAAATCCTGTGGTTAGATAAAGCACTCTTTGAGATCCATAAATATTTTCAGAATTTTAGAGCCAACCGTTGATTATTAACGAATTTATGAAGTTTGTGATCAGTTCACAGCTTTCATCATCCAGAGCTCTGACTGCAGAGCTTTGAACAGGGCGGCCATTTTGCCCATATTTGGGCACATCACAGGAAGTGACGTCAAAGCAGCCATCTTAGGTCAGACCAAGCTGCCATCTTAGGTCAGACCATAGAGAATACAAGTCAATTGAGGAAAATGTACTTTATGTTTCAGACACTCTGAATCCGGTGAATTCTCACCCGATTTCCATTAAATCAACTGACTGAAAACGTCACCCCTTTAGGGGCTACATGGGACCAATTGATTGAATTAAACGATTGTCTAACTTAATAAATAATTTCGGTTTTGTATTGAAAGTAAGCAAACTTCCAGAGCTACGTCCCAGGAAGCCAGACTTTTACTCCGCTTATGGGTGCGCATATAAAAGGACACCAGGAACCAGATCCTGGGGAATTACCTTCCATAAGTAAGATTTTATGATAGATAATCCTCATGCTTTACAGTTACAGTGTTTCCGGCATAAACACAATATGTGCTAATGGGTACAGCGATGGAAGTAAAGAAAAGTACATTAAACACCAAAAACAAACAAAACGGTCCTAAATTACTGGATAGACATGATTTGTGGGGAGGGGGGGGGGGAAGCCCGTGCTGAGGGTGATTAGGTTTTTTGTTGATTTCTTTTTGTTGATAATTGCTGTTGTCTGTAGATCGGTGTCTGTGTATATAGCTTAAATATATATATATATATATATAATATATATAACATTGGAAGAATTTTAGAGCAAACTGTTGATTTTTAAAGAATTTATTTATGAATTTAAAGAGAATAACATTTCCGAAATGTGCCCATGTAGGGATTTAAAATTTCCAGTAGATGGCAGTATTTGATTATATATGGATTTTTTACACACACACACTTATATACATAAGCTTTACATTGAATGTAGCTAGTTGCGGAGCCAGAGGGGTGGCAGGGGTGGCATTTGCCACCCCCAACAGAGCCCTTGCCACCCCCTACTGCCACCCCACTGGAAATGGTAATTTTAACATATAATACTTATGAGATCGGCAAAGATTTTCCAGGAAAACTGTAATTTCCGACTGTCCCTGAAGGCAGCCCATGCAGTAGCAGCCTACATGCTGCGCACTGACGCTGTTCATTGGTTAAGCTGACATGTGGTTCCTGCTTGATCCAAAACACATCCGCGGCTTTAGAGTACACCGTTGAGGAGTTTTGCAGGTATTTACAACATTTTACCGCTCAGCGGTAACCGCTGTGTTACCTTCCTAATGAGAGGCGGCACTTGTCATACATTTCTAAAAAGAAAAAAAAAATGGTTGTGCACCGCTCCGTCCGTAGTGCCTCGTTTATTATATTAGCCATGCTAGTGCTGATAGATCGTGTTTTAGACAGATTCTTTTAACATATGTTTCAGTGTATATATATATATATATATATATATATATATACACAGAAAGCTATATACACGGTAGACTGTGCGTTAATGTAACGCAGAAGGTCTGGAGATGCTACGTTGGTGTAGCTTGTAGGACCTGAACAGGGGAGAGAGGCAGAGTCAAGTGTCACGGGGCCTCTGGGCCGTGTTAATAAGGCTGGTAGCGGATGGGAAAAAACTGTTTTTGTGTCGTGACGTTTTGGTCCTGATGGACCGCTGCCTCCTGCCAGAAGGAAGTGTCTGAAATATTTTGTGACTGGGGTGTCACAAAATCGGCCACAATCTTCCCTGCACGCCTCAGAGTCCTGGAGGCTTACAGGTCCTGGAGAGATGGAAAATTGCAGCCAGTCACCTTCTCATCAGACCGGATGACACGCTGCAGTCTGCTCTTGTCTTTGGCGGTGGCACCAGCGTACCAGATGGTAATGGAGGAGGTGGTTTAGACACACCTTCTCCTTCAAAGAGTTTTCTTAATTTTCATAACTATGACAATTGTAGATTCACACTAAAGGCATCAAAACTATGAATTGCTGTGGAGGATAAATTCATCCTAGTCACCAGCCTCAGAAATCGCAGGTTGACAGCAGCTCAGATTAGAGACCAGGTCAATGCCACACAGAGTTCTAGCAGCAGACACATCTCTAGAACAACTGTTAGGAGACTGTGTGAATCAGGCCTTCATGTTAAAACAGCTGCTAGGAAACCACTGCTAAGGACAGGCAACAAGTAGAAGAGAATTGTTTGGGCTAAAGAACACAAGGAATGGACATTAGACCAGTGGAAATCTGTGCTTTGGTCTGATGAGTCCAAAGTTGAGATCTTTGGTTCCAACCATCGTGTCTTTGTGCGACGCAGAAAAGGTTTAACAGATGGACTCTATTCAATTCAATTCAATTGTATTTATATAGCGCCAATTCATGAAACATGTCATCTCGAGGCACTTTACAAAGTCAAAATCAATCATATTATACAGATTGGTCAAAAATTTCCTATATAAGGGAACCAGTTGATTGCTTCAAAGTCCCGACAAGCAGCATTCACTCCTGGAGAAGCATAGAGCTACAGGGAGAGACGTCTGCATTGTCCATGGCTTTGCAGCAATCCCTCATACTGAGCAAGCATGAAGCGACAGTCGAAAAAAAAACCCACCCATTAGCGGGAAGGAAAAACCTCCAGCAGAACCGGGCTCAGTATGAACGGTCATCTGCCTTGACCGACTGGGGGTTAAAGAATACAGAGCAGAGACACAACAAGAGAGACAAACAAGCACAGAAGCACACATTGATCCAGTAATCTGTTCTATATTAGATAGTAATAGCGGGTGATCTGTCTTCTCTGGATGATGTCACAGTTAACAGAACGTCAGATCAGGTGTACCTACTATGAAGAAAAAAGAGAGAGCAAAAAGTTAAAAGCTGAAATGACAACAGTCATTTCAATGTAATGCAATGCAAAACTGCATTGCATCTACTTTTTTTAGACAAATGCAAGAAAGTAATAAATATTATGACATGCTTAATTGGAAGGGAGTGGGGAGCAGATAGATGGTGCTGCTGTAGAAGGTCGTGAGGATGGGCGGGGACAGGTGGGCTCTCCTCATCCTCCGCAGTAAGTGCAAGCGCTTCTGTTCCCTCTTCTCCAGTGACATGGTGTTCACAAACCAGCTGAGGTTGTGTGTTATGTGCACCCCGAGGAATTTATTGCTGCTGGCCACCTCCACAGCTGAGCTGTTAATGAGAAGTGGAGCATGGCGAGGCCATTTCTTCCTGAAGTCCATGATGATCTCCTTCGTTTTCTCCACGTTCAGGATCAGTCCTGGTCGTTGTTGTCTCTAATCAGGCCCACCACCGTCGTGTCGTCTGCAAACTTCACGATGTGATTGGTGGTGAACCTGGGGACACAGTCGTGTGTCATCAGGGTGAACAGCAGGGGGCTCAGGACGCAGCCCTGAGGAAAGCCCGTGCTGAGGGTGATGACATCAGAGGTTTTCTGTCCGACCAGGACCAACTGAGGTCTGTTGGTGATGAAGTCTAGTAGGCAGTTGCAAACAGGTGTGCTGAAGCCCAGATGTTCCAGTTTTGATGGTGTTGAACGCTGAACTGAAGTACAGGAACATGCTCAAGGGGGCGGTGCGTGGGTGGGCTTGGAACCCGTTAATAACTGCTTGCAGTTCTAGTTATTATTATTAGGGTTCCAAGCCCGCAGCGCAGGCGAACGGCTATGCCGTTCGTCTGCTCTGTGAGCAGAGAACCCTATTGTTTTTCTAGTGTTTTTAAATTATTTATTATTAGGGTTCCAAGCCCGCAGCGCAGGCGAACGGCTATGCCGTTCGTCTGCTCTGTGAGCAGAGAACCCTATTGTTTTTCGTGTGTTTTTAAATTATTTATTATTATTATTATTATTATTATTACGGGTAATTATTATTCTCCGCTTCAACGCGTTGGGCGGCCCATGCGGATTTGTAACGAACCTATTGAATCAGGTATCCAAGTACAGAATGTGCACCGCTACTCAAACCCAGAAATTCAGACCCCTCAACAACTAGGGGGCGCTATAACAAAGGACAATGCGTTTTGGCCTATAACCACCAAACTACTGGTCCCACACTCAAAAACTTCACATCACTTTGTTTATTGGATCATTCTGCAAAATAAAGTGAATTGGCACACCCTTCGTTTCCCAGCTAGTTTTCGCGCTACATGGCTACAAAGGTTAAACCTTTCTTGTTAAACTCCTCCTACATTTTTTATGCAATCCGCGCAAAACTCCATATATAACAGCGTAATGGACAAATAAAAAAAGTTAACGTGCCGGATTTTTGAATTTTGACTTTTTCGAAAAGTAACGCTAAAATAAGTGATTGTTAGCTAGCTAGCTCTAAATGTAATTGCTGATTATTCTAAAACCATAACAGATTTTGACATGTCCTTCATAACCCATAGTCCAAATAAGATTTTGCACATGTGACCCGCGTTTGAGGATCGTCCATCACTAGGGGGCGCTGTGATGTCAAGAAATCTACTACGCAAGAATGGCTGATCGGATTTTTACAAAACCTTCTTCATCCCCTTCCAGTCATACCCCTGAACTCAGGTATTAAATATGGTAATGATTAAAACAAGTGGGCGGGGCCTATTTCCAAAAGTGTTAAAAAACCTGGAGAATAATAAAAGCAATAAAGTAAAGAATAAAAAATGCTTTAAAATCAATTTTTTGATCCCAGATTTTCAGGATGTATTCCGTGAATAAGGTGTAACAATTCTCTCACTGCATGTATTGGTTTTTTTTGAAGTGCTACACTCTGAATTTTTAAAAGTTTGTAAAATGGAGAAATCAATGTATTTTCCACAAATATTGTTCAACCCCCAAAAATATGGCCTCTATTTGTAAAGCACATGCAGAATAAACATGGATTTCAGTTTGGTAAAAATCCAGGCGAGTTTGACCAATTTACAAGACTTTGAAAATAAATGGTACAAGACTATAAAGTTTAATATTTTATTTCTCTGAATCCATTTTTTTAATGACCATAAAAAAAAATCCTGTGGTTAGATAAAGCACTCTTTGAGATCCATGAATATTTTCAGAATTTTAGAGCAAACCGTTGATTATTAACGAATTTATGAAGTTTGTGATCAGTTCACAGCTTTCATCATCCAGAGCTCTGACTGCAGAGCTTTGAACAGGGCGGGCATTTTGCCCATATTTGGGCACATCACAGGAAGTGACGTCACATCCCGTGTTTTTTCTAAGCGGAGCAGAAACTTGAAGAGGGAGGATAGCTTTTAGGGTTTTGTAAAGAACACATCATTTAAAAAAATTAATTGAATATAAAAAAGATCAAGCAGAAGACAGGAAAGTTATTTAGAAGGCAAAGAAGACAAAATGGAGAGATTTTTGTGATTCAATAGGCAGAACAACCCCTATAGCTTAGGTATGGGGAATGATTAAGAAAATGAAGGGAAATAGACCAGAGAGAACATATCCAGTTCTAAAACATGAAGAAGGAACAGCAGTAACAAATGAAGAAAAACTAGAAGTAATGGCAAGAACATTTGCAAAGATCCATAGTTCAGATAATTTAACAGAAACGGGAAAATTTAGGAGAGAGCAGAAAAGAAGGATAAATGATTTTATTTTAGAAGGTGAAACAACTCCAGGAAATGTCATGGATGTTTATTTTTCTTTGCAAGAAATGAAGAGAGCGATATTTAGATCAGGATTAACAGCACCAGGAAAAGATCAGATATGCTATATTATGTTAAAAAAAACCTAGGGAAACAAGCTGAAGAAAAACTTCTCGGTTTATATAATAAGATTTGGAAAGAAGGAAGATTACCTTCTAATTAGAAGGAAGCAATTATTGTGCCAATTGTTAAACCAGGAAAGGATCCAACAAACCCTTTAAGTTATAGACCAATTGCACTTACTTCATGTTTAGGAAAGATTATGGAAAGAATGATAACAGAAAGGATTACATATTATGTAGAAAGTAAAAGACTGTTGTATGACATGGTATGGAAGGATGGGTTGCTTATAAAATTATATAAAATGGGCATAACAGGAAGGGCTTATAATTGGATTGAAGATTTTTTGTTTAATAGTTATACAGGTACAGATGGGAGTAACAAAATCTGATAAATATAAAATTGATAATGGAACTCCACTGGAAAGTATTATCAGTCCTTTATTATTCTCAATTGTAAGTAATGAACAACTGACAACAGCTTAATCGGTAAGTGTATCTGTCGCTGCTCCTGCAGTTAATTAATGAATTATTTCCACCTGTGGCCACGTCACCTGTCAGCGTGTATTCCCTCACTGCCAGTAACTTAGCTGATAAACCAAACAGGGATATCCTCATGATTTGCTATTAGCTCAGGCTAATTTAGCATGATGCACTTTTTCTTTTCTTTTTTTTTTTTAACAATGGTCGGAATGTGAAACAGTGTCCCGCATTTTAATGGGTCTGATTCAGAAAAAGTGAAAAAATTCCACCTGAGCTTTTCTGTAACAAAGAAGGCAGAGCTGCATCGGCTGTCAGTCAATAAGCAGGGGACACCTGTGAAGGGAAAACCATTTCAGGTGACTATCTCTTGAAGCTCATTAAGAGAATGCCAAGAGTGTATGAAGCAGTAATCAAAGCAAAAGGTGGCTACTTTGAAGAACCTAGAATATAAGACATATTTTCAGTTGTTTCACACTTTTTTGTTAAGTATATAATTCCACATGTTTTAATTCATAGTCTTAAAAGTAGACAGGGTGTCTGCCTCACGGACCAAAATTAGGAGTTGGTTCCACAGGAGAGGAGCCTGATAGCTAAAGGATCTGCCTCCCATTCTACTTTTAGAGACTCTAGGAACCACCAGTAGACCTGAAGTCGAGAGCAAAGTGCTCTGTTAGGAACATACAAGGTAATCAGAGGTCTGATATATGATGGAGCTTGATTATAAAGGGCTTTATATGTTAGAAGAAGAATTTTAAATTATATTCTTGATTTAACAGGAAGCTAATGAAGGGAAGTTAAAATAGGAGAAATATGATCCCTCCTGTTTATTTTCATCAGAACTTTTGCTGCAGCATTTTGGATCAGCTGAAGACTTTGAATTGCATTTTGTGGACTTCCTGATAGTAAAGAATTACAATAGTCCAGCCTTCAAGTAACAAATACATGGACTAGTTTTTCAGCATCGCTCCTGCACAGAATATTTGCAATTCTGGCGATATTCCCGAGGTGAAAAAAGGAAACTCTGGAAACCTGTTTAATATGGGATTTAAATGACATGTCTTGGTCAAAAATAACACCAAGATTTTTTACTTTATTACCAGAGGCCAAGTTAATGCCGTCCAGATTAAGTGATTGATGAAGAAGTTTATTTTTTGAGGACTCTGGTTTAAAGATTATAACTTTAAATGCAGAAAATCTAAAGTCATCCAGGTTTTGATGTTATCAAGACATGACTGCAGTCGAAGTAATTGATTGGATTCATTAGGATTTATGGATAAATAAAGCTTAGTCTCATCAGCATAACAGTGGAAATGAATCCCAATCTGTTTGTTAATTTTGCCAGTTGGAAGCATATATATAGTAAAGAGAATTAGTCCAGGCACTGAACCCTGTATAGATATATAAAGATATATTCTATAAATCCACTGGGTTCATTAAATCCATATTGAAAACACGATTTACTACAAGCTTACTAACTATAGCTGAAGGACCTGTGTACATATTAGTTTTATTTTTACTGTTATACTGCTTGATTTATATCACCCATTCAATGTTATAATAATAGATTTATATAAATGTATAATTCCAACTGTTGATAAAGATTTAACAACAATAGTCCACATCCCTTAACTCTTAGGTCATTGTTACTAAATGTCTACCAGGGAATACTTGAAAATTGTTGTTAACTTGTGTGAAAGTAAATGGTTTAGCTCCACAATACAAATATATAGTCAATTTATCAACAGTCTACTGAGGCACTTCAGCCTCCTCACCACACAGAGAGACAGCTGGTCACAATGCTCTTTATGGTGCTTCTGTAGAAGGTCGTGAGGATGGGCCAGGACAGGTGGGCTCTCCTCATCCTCCGCAGGAAGTACAAGCGCTTCTGTGCCCTCCTCCCCAGTGACGTGGTGTTCACAGACCAGGAGAGGTTGTGCGTCATGTGCACCCCGAGGAATTTGGTGCTCCTGACCACCTCCACAGATGAGCTGGTGATGAGCAGTGGAGCGTGGTGAGGCCGGTTCTTCCTGAAGTCCACGATGATCTCCGTCGTTTTCTCCACGTTCAGGATCAGTCCTGGTCCTGGTCGTTGTCGTCTCTAATCAGGCCCACCACCGTTGTGTCGTCTGAAAACTTCACAATGCGATTGGTGGTGAATCTGGGGACGCAGTCGTGTGTCATCAGGGTGAACAGCAGGGGGCTCAAGACACAGCCTTGAGGGGAGCCCGTGCTGAGGGTGATGACATCAGAGGTGTTCTGTCTGACCCGGACCAAATGAGGTCAGGAGGTGAGGAAGTCTAGCAGGCAGTTGCGAAGGGGTGTGCTGAAGCCCAGATGTTTCAGTTTTTCCGCCAGATGCTGTAAGATAATGGTGTTGAACGCTGAACTGAAGTCCAGGAACATGCTCAAGGGGGCGGGGCGTGGGTGGGCTTGGAACCCGTTAATAACTGCTTGCAGTTCTAGTTATTATTATTATTATTATTATTACGGGTAATTATTATTCTCCGCTAAAACGCGTTGGGCGGCCCATGCGGATTTGTAACGAACCTATTGAATCAGGTATCCAAGTACAGAATGTGCACCGCTACTCAAACCCAGAAATTCAGACCCCTCAACAACTAGGGGGCGCTATAACAAAGGACAATGCGTTTTGGCCTATAACCACCAAACTACTGGTCCCACACTCAAAAACTTCACATCACTTTGTTTATTGGATGATTCTGCAAAATAAAGGGAATTGGCACACCCTTCGTTTCCCAGCTACTTTTCGCGCTACATGGCTACAAAGGTTAAACCTTTCTTGTTTAACTCCTCCTACATTTTTTATGCAATCCGCGCAAAACTCCACATATAACAGCGTAATGGACAAATAAAAAAAGTGAACGCGCCGGATTTTTGAATTTTGACTTTTTCGAAAAGTAACGCTAAAATAAGTGATTGTTAGCTAGCTAGCTCTAAATGTAATTGCTGATTATTCTAAAACCATAACAGATTTTGACATGTCCTTCATAACCCATAGTCCAAATAAGATTTTGCACATGTGACCCGCGTTTGAGGATCGTCCATCACTAGGGGGCGCTGTGATGTCAAGAAATCTACTACGCAAGAATGGCTGATCGGATTTTTACAAAACCTTCTTCATCCCCTTCCAGTCATACCCCTGAACTCAGGTATTAAATATGGTAATTATTAAAACAAGTGGGCGGGGCCTATTTCCAAAAGTGTTAAAAAACCTGGAGAATAATAAAAACAATAAAGTAAAGAATAAAAAATGCTTTAAAATCAATTTTTTGATCCCAGATTTTCAGGATGTATTCTGTGAATAAGGTGTAACAATTCTCTCACTGCATGTATTGTTTTTTTTTGAAGTGCTACACTCTGAATTTTTAAAAGTTTGTAAAATGGAGAAATCAATGTATTTTCCACAAATATTGTTCAACCCCCCAAAATATGGCCTCTATTTGTAAAGCACATGCAGAATAAACATGGATTTCAGTTTGGTAAAAATCCAGGCGAGTTTGACCAATTTACAAGACTTTGAAAATAAATGGTACAAGACTATAAAGTTTAATATTTTATTTCTCTGAATACATTTTTTTAATGACCATAAAAAAGATCCTGTGGTTATATAAAGCACTCTTTGAGATCCATGAATATTTTCAGAATTTTAGAGCCAACCGTTGATTATTAACGAATTTATGAAGTTTGTGATCAGTTCACAGCTTTCATCATCCAGAGCTCTGACTGCAGAGCTTTGAACAGGGCGGCCATTTTGCCCATATTTGGGCACATCACAGGAAGTGACGTCAAAGCAGCCATCTTAGGTCAGACCAAGCTGCCATCTTAGGTCAGACCATAGAGAACACAGACATGAATACGTAGACGCCGCGTCCTTGGTTGAGAGGCGTGCCGACAGAGCGGCCATCTTAGGTCAGACCAAGCTGCAGTCAGACAGAATACAAGTCATTACAGGAAAATGTACTTTATGTTTTCAGACACTCTGAATCCGGTGAATTCTCACCCGATTTCCAGATAAATCAACTGACTGAAAACGTCACCCCTTTAGGGGCTACATGGGACCAATTGATTGAATTAAATTATTGTCTAACTTAATAAATAATTTCGATTTTGTATTGAAAGTAAGCAAACTTCCAGAGCTACGTCCCAGGAAGCCCGACTTTTACTCCGCTTATGGGTGCGCAAATAAAATGACACTAGGAACCAGATCCTGGGGAATTACCTTCCATAAGTAAGATTTTATGATAGATAATCCTCATGCTTTACAGTTACAGTTTTCCGGCATAAACACAATATGTGCTAATGGGTACAGCGATGGAAGTAGAGAAAAGTACATTAAACACCAAAAACAAACAAAATGGTCCTAAATTACTGGATAGACATGATTTGTGGGGAGTGGGGGGGGGAAGCCCGTGCTGAGGGTGATTAGGTTTTTTGTTGATTTCTTTTTGTTGATAATTGCTGTTGTCTGTAGATCGGTGTCTGTGTATATAGCTTATATATATATATATGTATATATATATATATATATATATATATATATATATATATATATATATATATATATATATATATATATATGCTTGTCGGGACTTTGATGCAATCAACTGGTTTCCTTATATAGGACATTTTATCCAATCTGTATAATCTGACCCAATCTGTATAATATGATTGAACTTGATTTTGTAAAGTGCCTTGAGATGACATGTTTCATGATTTGGCGCTATATAAATAAATAAATTGAATATATATATAATATTGGAAGAATTTTAGAGCAAACTGTTGATTTTTAAAGAATTTATTTATGAATTTAAAGAGAATAACATTTCCGAAATGTGCCCATGTAGGGATTTAAAATTTCCAGTAGATGGCAGTATTTGATTATATATGGATTTTTTACACACACACACACACTTATATACATATGCTTTACATTGAATGTAGCCAGAGGGGTGGCAGGGGTGGCATTTGCCACCCCCAACAGAGCCCTTGCCACACCCTACTGCCACCCCACTGGAAATGGTAATTTTAACATATAATACTTATGAGATCGACAAAGATTTGCCAGGAAAACTCTAATTTCCGACTGTCCCTGAAGGCAGCCCATGCAGTAGCAGCCTACATGCTGCGCACTGACGCTGTTCATTGGTTAAGCTGACATGTGGTTCCTGCTTGATCCAAAACACACCCGCGGCTTTAGAGTACACCGTTGAGGAGTTTTGCAGGTATTTACAACATTTTACCGCTCAGCGGTAACCGCTGTGTTACCTTCCTAATGAGAGGCGGCACTTGTCATACATTTCTAAAAAGAAAAAAAAAATGGTTGTGCACCGCTCCGTCCGTAGTGCCTCGTTTATTATATTAGCCATGCTAGTGCTGATAGATCGTGTTTTAGACAGATTCTTTTAACATATGTTTGAGTGCACATGCTGCCCTGTAATGTTTTATTAATTTGGCCAGGATATATCTCCCAGCTCTTGCTTGAAATGTGTGTGGTAAGAATATGTGAAAAACCATTGTTAAGTTTATAATGACTGAAATGTAAATAGGCTATGTCATATGAAAGCTTTGAATTATAACCTAACTAGTTATATTAATTAATTTAATTAATCTATTTTTAATTTAGTATTATTTTAGCTAGCTACAGAAAACTAAAAACTATAGTTTAAATAATATTTAAAATAGTGTTGTCTTTGCCATACAGTCATGGAGTCTAAATACCAGGCTGCCTTATTTTGTGTAGAGCCCAAATGAAGAGAAAAGAGAATATCTCACAGTTCTTCTTAAAGAGGCAAAAACCAGGGCCAGACCAGGACCAGACAGAACCCTGCAGCAGTGACCAACCTGTAGAAGCCAGCCAGGAGACACCAGGCCCAAGTGTATCACCAGCAGGTTAGAGGCTGTGACAGAGAGTTATTAAGTAGTAAAATCCAATAAGCCTAATTGTAAAGGTTAGCATGATGCTTTTTGCATTTTTTATTGTGTCTGTTTATGAACACAATTGAAACAAGTGGGCAGGGCCTATTTGCAAAAGTGTGAGAGTAGGGAGTAGCAAGATGGCGGCCAGTCACTAGGGGAGGTCACTGGCCGCCATCTTGCTACTCCGTTCTCACACAGAACCCCATAGCATTTGGTTGCAACAACAAGCAGTTTGGCTGTGTGAAAACGTTTCACAGGTAACTTTAAAGTCAGTGGTTGTTATACTTACTATACAAATTACTTTTGATTTAGGTAACACTTTATTTGTGACTAAGATTTACATGATACTGTCATAAACAGAGGCTGCACAGTGAAGCAGTGAGAAGTGTTGTTGCCTTCTGGGTTCAATCACCTGGGTCTTTCAAATCCTCCTGGGTCTTTCAAATCCTCCCGGGTCTTTCAAATCCTCCTGGGTCTTTCAAATCCTCCCGGGTCTTTCAAATCCTCTGGGTCTTTCTGCATGAAGTTTGAATGTTCTACCTGTGCATGCGTAGGTTCACTCCGGGTACGCTGGCTTCCTCCCACAGTTCAAAAACATGACTGTTAGTTTAATTGGCTTCTCTAAATTGTCCTTAGGTGTGAGTGTGTGCAAGAATGGTTGTTTGTCCTGTCTGTCTCTGTGTTGCCCTGTGACAGATTGCCGACCTGTCCAGGGTGTAACCCGCCTCTCGCTCAGTGAACGCTGTGTATATATATATATATATATATATATATATATATATATATATATATATATATATATTATATATATATATATATATATATACACAGAAAGCTATATACACGGTAGACTGTGCGTTAATGTAACGCAGAAGGTCTGGAGATGCTACGTTGGTGTAGCTTGTAGGACCTGAACAGGGGAGAGAGGCAGAGTCAAGTGTCACGGGGCCTCTGGGCCGTGTTAATAAGGCTGGTAGCGGATGGGAAAAAACAGTTTTTGTGTCGTGAGGTTTTGGTCCTGATGGACCGCTGCCTCCTGCCAGAAGGAAGTGTCTGAAATATTTTGTGACTGGGGTGTCACAAAATCGGCCACAATCTTCCCTGCACGCCTCAGAGTCCTGGAGGCTTACAGGTCCTGGAGAGATGGAAAATTGCAGCCAGTCACCTTCTCTGCAGACCGGATGACACGCTGCAGTCTGCTCTTGTCTTTGGCGGTGGCACCAGCGTACCAGATGGTAATGGAGGAGGTGGTTTAGACACACCTTCTCCTTCAAAGAGTTTTCTTAATTTTCATAACTATGACAATTGTAGATTCACACTAAAGGCATCAAAACTATGAATTAACACATGTGGAATTATATACTTAACAAAAAAGTGTGAAACAACTGAAAATATGTCTTATATTCTAGGTTCTTCAAAGTAGCCACCTTTTGCTTTGATTACTGCTTCGTACACTCTTGGCATTCTCTTAATGAGCTTCAAGAGATAGTCACCTGAAATGGTTTTCCCTTCACAGGTGTCCCCTGTCAGGTTTAATAAGTGGGATGTCTTGCCTCTTATATGGGGTTGGGACCATCAGTTTTGTTGTGCAGAAGTCAAGTGGATACACAGCTTATAGTCCTACTGAATAAACTGTTAGAATTTGTATTATGGCAAGAAAAAAGCAGCTAAGTAAAGAAAAACAAGTGGCCATAATTACTTTAAGAACTGAAGGTCATTCAGTCCGAAAAATTGGGAAAACTTTGAAAGTGTCCCCAAGTGCAGTCGCAAAAACCATCAAGCGCTACAAAGAAACTGGCTCACACGAGGACCGCCCCAGGAAAGGAAGACCAAGAGTCACCTCTGCTGTGGAGGATAAATTCATCCTAGTCACCAGCCTCAGAAATCGCAGGTTGACAGCAGCTCAGATTAGAGACCAGGTCAATGCCACACAGAGTTCTAGCAGCAGACACATCTCTAGAACAACTGTTAGGAGACTGTGTGAATCAGGCCTTCATGGTAAAACAGCTGCTAGGAAACCACTGCTAAGGACAGGAAACAAGTAGAAGAGAATTGTTTGGGCTAAAGAACACAAGGAATGGACATTAGACCAGTGGAAATCTGTGCTTTGGTCTGATGAGTCCAAAGTTGAGATCTTTGGTTCCAACCATCGTGTCTTTGTGCGACGCAGAAAAGGTTTAACAGATGGACTCTATTCAATTCAATTCAATTGTATTTATATAGCGCCAATTCATGAAACATGTCATCTCGAGGCACTTTACAAAGTCAAAATCAATCATATTATACAGATTGGTCAAAAATTTCCTATATAAGGGAACCAGTTGATTGCTTCAAAGTCCCGACAAGCAGCATTCACTCCTGGAGAAGCGTAGAGCTACAGGGAGAGACGTCTGCATTGTCCATGGCTTTGCAGCAATCCCTCATACTGAGCAAGCATGAAGCGACAGTCGAAAAAAAAAACCCACCCATTAGCGGGAAGGAAAAACCTCCAGCAGAACCGGGCTCAGTATGAACGGTCATCTGCCTCGACCGACTGGGGGTTAAAGAATACAGAGCAGAGACACAACAAGAGAGACAAACATGCACAGAAGCACACATTGATCCAGTAATCTGTTCTACATTAGATAGTAATAGCGGGTGATCTGTCTTCTCTGGATGATGTCACAGTTAACAGAACGTCAGATCAGGTGTACCTACTATGAAGAAAAAAGAGAGAGCAAAAAGTTAAAAGCTGAAATGACAACAGTCATTTCAATGTAATGCAATGCAAAACTGCATTGCATCTACTTTTTTTAGACAAATGCAAGAAAGTAATAAATATTATGACATGCTTAATTGGAAGGGAGTGGGGAGCAGATAGATGGTGCTGCTGTAGAAGGTCGTGAGGATGGGCGGGGACAGGTGGGCTCTCCTCATCCTCCGCAGTAAGTGCAAGCGCTTCTGTTCCCTCTTCTCCAGTGACATGGTGTTCACAAACCAGCTGAGGTTGTGTGTTATGTGCACCCCGAGGAATTTATTGCTGCTGGCCACCTCCACAGCTGAGCTGTTAATGAGAAGTGGAGCATGGCGAGGCCATTTCTTCCTGAAGTCCATGATGATCTCCTTCGTTTTCTCCACGTTCAGGATCAGTCCTGGTCCTGGTCCTGGTCGTTGTTGTCTCTAATCAGGCCCACCACCGTCGTGTCGTCTGCAAACTTCACGATGTGATTGGTGGTGAACCTGGGGACACAGTCGTGTGTCATCAGGGTGAACAGCAGGGGGCTCAGGACGCAGCCCTGAGGAAAGCCCGTGCTGAGGGTGATGACATCAGTGGTTTTCTGTCCGACCCAGACCAACTGAGGTCTGTTGGTGATGAAGTCTAGTAGGCAGTTGCGAACAGGTGTGCTGAAGCCCAGATGTTCCAGTTTTGATGGTGTTGAACGCTGAACTGAAGTCCAGGAACATGCTCAAGGGGGCGGTGCGTGGGTGGGCTTGGAACCCGTTAATAACTGCTTGCAGTTCTAGTTATTATTATTATTACGGAATTAAAACGCGTTGTGCAGCCCAAGCGGATTTATAACGAACCTATTGAATCAGGTATCTAAGTACAGAATGTGCGCCTCTACTGAAACCCAGAAATTCAGACCCCTCAACAACTAGGGGGCGCTATAACAAAGGACAATGCGTTTCGGCCTATAACCACCAAACTACTGGTCCCACACTCAAAAACTTCACATCACTTTGTTTATTGGATGATTCTGCAAAATAAAGGGAATTGGCACACCCTTCGTTTCCCAGCTAGTTTTCGCGCTACATGGCTACAAAGGTTAAACCTTTCTTGTTAAACTCCTCCTTCATTTTTTGTGCAATCCGCGCAAAACTCCATATATAACCGTGTAATGGACAAATAAAAAAAATTAACGCGCCGGATTTTTGAATTTTGACTTTTTCGAAAAGTAACGCTAAAATAAGTGATTGTTAGCTAGCTAGCTCTAAATGTAATTGCTGATTGTTCTACAACCATAACAGATTTTGACATGTCCTTCATAACACATAGTCCAAATAAGATTTTGCACATGTGACCCACGTTTGAGGATCGTCCATCACTAGGGGGCGCTGTGATGTCAAGAAATCTACTACGCAAGAATGGCTGATCGGATTTTTACAAAACCTTCTTTATTGCCTTCCAGGCATACCCCTGAACTAAAGTATTAAATATGGTAATGATTGAAACAAGTGGGCGGGGCCTATTTCCAAAAGTGTGGAAAAAAACTTGAAAACTTCAAAAATTCACCTAAAATCACTTGTGTGGTGTAACAAGCTCAGATTTTCAGGATGTATTCCTTGAATAAGGTGCAACAATTCTCTCACTGTGTGTATTCCAGTTTCTGAAAGTGCCACACTCTGTTTTTTTCAAAGTTTGTAAACTGGAGAAATCAATGTATTTTCCACAAATATTGGTCAATGCCAATAAAAATGGCCTCTATCTGTAAAGCACAGCCAGAATAAACATGTGTTTCAGTTTGGTAAAAATCCAGGCGAATTAGACCAATTTACAAGAAATTTAAATTTACATGTATAGGACTATAAAGTTTAATGTTTTTTTTCTCTGAAACCGTTTCATTAATGACCATATTAAAAATCAAGGACTTAGATAAAGCCCTCTTGGACATACGTAAATATTTTCAGAATTTTAGAGCAAACCGTTGATTTATAACAAATATATGAATTTTGTGATCAGTTCGCAGCTCTCATCATCCAGAGCTTTTACTCTCCAGACAACAACATGGCGGCCATTTTGTCCATATTTGGGAACATCACAGGAAATGACGTCACATCCCGTGCTGTTTCTAAGCGGAGCAGAAACTTGAAGAGGGAGAAATTGGAATTTGAAATCAGAAAAACTCAAATTAATAAAGTATTTTAGAAGTGTTTTTTGATATTGAAAATGCATATGATATATTGTGGAAAGAAGGTTTATTAATTAAAATTATAAAGATGGGTATTACAGGTATTACAGGTAAGGGACCATTATAACTCCCCCCACCCCAACATAAAATGGTTTGACCACTAGGACAACGGCTGGCTGCAGCTCTGAATGTTCGTTTTGAAAAAGAAAAAAAAAGTTTGTTTCAGGAAAGGTGTAAACACAATGGATCCTATTTTATTATTGGACATGAAATAAGAAAGGCACAAGTTAATAAAGAGAAGGTGATAGCTGTATTCTTTGACATTGAAAAAGCTTACGACATGATGTGGAAAGAAGGATTTTTGATAAAATTAAAGAAGATGGGAATTGGGGGTTCAATGTTTAATTGGATAAAGGATTTTCTCAATAATAGATCTATACAAGTAAGAATAGGAAATCAATTATCAGAAAATCTTTATGTTGAAAATGGTATTCCTCAAGGAAGCATAGTTAGTCCATTATTTTTTTCTATTATGATTAATGATATGTTTGAGGATGTGGAAAATAAAATGGGTGTTTCTTTATTTGCTAATGATGGAGCAATTCAACCCCAAGTTTCATCGTTAAAAAAGTTCAAGAAGCCATTAATAAAATAGAAGATTGGTCTTTTAGATGGGGATTCAAGATTTCTGTAGATAAAACAAAGATTTTGTTTTTTACAAGGAAAAAAGTTTCTGAAGAATTAAAGTTACAAATTTATAAATATGATTTGGAAAGGTTAAGATTTGGAAATGACTTAGATAAAGCCCTCTTGGACATACGTAAATATTTTCAGAATTTTAGAGCAAACCGTTGATTTATAACAAATTTATGAATTTTGTGATCAGTTCGCAGCTCTCATCATCCAGAGCTTTGCCATCCAGAACTGTGAACAGGGCGACAATTTTGCCCATATCTGGCCCATACCATTTTTCTAAGCGGAGCAGAAACTTGAAGAGGCAGGATAGCTTTAAGTTTTGAGAAGAACACATAATTTTAAAAATGTAATTGAATATAAAAAAGATCAAGCAGAAGCTGTGAGCAACGCTGGTGTGGTGCATTCACAGTGCATGGGAAAATTCAATACTCAAGAAGAAACATGTTTTTGTTCAATCAATTTTAAACTGATATATATATATATATATATATATATATATATATATATATATATATATATATATATATATATAATATAAATATCTTTTTTTTTAATTGATTGAAGAAAATCACGTTTTTTTTTAGTACTGAATTGTCCCATGAACTCTGAATGCACCACAGCAGAACCAAGTGTTGCTTCTTCCTGGCTGCTCAGAGCTAGCGTGTTTTTCAGGCACAAGATGTGGGAGTTACGTCCTGTAACTTGTTAAGCAAGACAACAAAGTTTTTTGTTGAAGCATAATCCTGGTGTGTGCTTTTTTTAGATGTAAAACCAGTCAGGATATGATATTTTGTAGAAAATATGATTTTGTTTGCTGCTTTGTTTGCACAGTGGAAACAGGAGAGCAGAAAGAGCACATGTGGGCCTGTGATGCTCACTTATCTGAGGCAGAGTCTGACACTTGGTTGTGTGTCATTTTTGTACAGTTTATCAATGTTCACGGTTAGACTCTGAGCTGAGGAAATCCTCAGGATTGAGTGAAGGTGATTAACAGTAAGACAGCTCATGTGTGATGTTTTGATTAGCTTTATTAAAGAGAAAAGTTGGTTTTCTCCCTTTAACAATCCAACACACCTGAAATCGGTTGTCTAAGAGGCGGAGCGCGCTGATTGCGCTCCGCAATTACTGCGCGCAGTTGTCAGCAGAGGCCATCTGCCCCTCTGCCCGCGCCTGATAAGACATAGTATTAATGACACATCCACAGATGTGCAAATTTCTTTAAAAGGCAGTGTCAAAATTTACACACAAAAAAGTTTGAAGTGCAGTTGTCTTGTAACCCTTGTTTTAAAGTTTGCTTCTTCTTAAGGTTATCTTAAGTATTTTGCAACTATTGTTGTTTAGATTTGATACATATTAATTTGCAGGATAATTTAAAGCAGTGTATGGTGTGCAATTATAAGATATGAAATGGTTAAGGTTTTTTTTAGATTTTGTAAATTGTACTTGATTTGTTTTCCTTGCAATTCCACTTAAACACGAAAATACAAAAAAGGTACAGTATGCTGCTCGTGTGTTTTATTAAATATCTTTTTTGATAGTCTAGTCATTTAGATAACTTTTTACATAGCACTACAACAATTGACATACAGAAATAATTTAACTTAGTCAGCAACACAAAATGTGCCTTGATAATTAGCCAAAACACAACAGTTGTGCCAGATTTGATTGACAGTTCCTATTAAAGTGAGAGGCACCAGAGAATCCCAGATATGGTAACACGTTACTCTAGCAATTGCTCGCTCTACAATGATCCGCAGGCGAGCAATGGTCTGGGTCTCCTCTGTCTCTTTCTTGCTGAACTGGCCAGGATGCCTGAATGGTGGAATGATGAGTTTGGCTCCAACTTCTTGAAGGAGGTCTTGAATGAGGAATCCTTTATCTGCCAAGACTTCATCTCCAAGCACAAGCAGAGGAAGGATTCCTCTGACCTTTGTTATTTCTTTGTCTGAGATGCAGCTTTTTTACAATGCTAAGATAAATGTCACCAACCCACAGGGAGCAACTCTGATCAGCCCTTTCAGAGTGGTGTGGTTCTTGTAGGCTGAGAACGTTTCAGACTGTAAGGTGAGGGATGAGAGGGTCTCCAGAGCAACATCTGTGCAGTCCAACATGACACGGACATTTGGAGAGAACTTCAGAAATCTCAGAGAGAACTTCAAAAATACACACCTGTACACACAGTGTACAGGTGTGTATTTTTAAAAAAACATTTGTTTGTGCAGAATTGATTGTGCAGAGGGCAATTTGTGCAAGAATACAGCTTGTAAATTACAGTCAATTTAAATTAAAGTATAAGGTGCAGCAGTGATTTTAAATTAAACAATTGAAGTGTGAACAATGCATGAGAAAGTCAGTGTCCAGGTAAGTATTTTTAAAACCATTTGTATGTACTGAATTGATTGTGCAAAGGGCATTTGTGCGAGAATGCATTTAGAAACAGAGTTTGACAGCATTTGTAATGCTAGTTGGAGATGCAATGATGCAAAATGAGCAAATATGCGAATGTTGTGCAGAGTTTATGGGTTATAATTATAGATAGCAGTGACATGCAGTCAGGGGAGGCAATCATGGAAAGAAATAAAATATAGAATAATGATAACATAATATATATTGTGATTCACTAATAGTTGTTTTTTTATCTAATTTCCTTATTTTTTTTATCATATTTTCTTTAAAATCGCAGACTTTTCGCTATTTTTCATGTAAATCCTTGGTGGCGCTTCATAGCGAAGCCGGTGAGGCCGCAGCGATCTTGGCCTCCCCTGGGATTGCGCAATCCCATGTTAACTGCGCTGACTTCCATTCCGTGAATGCATCTTCCTGTCTCTAGATCATAAATTCAATTGTTCAAACACTTATGAACTGATTTTCCACAATTTAATATATGTGGATTACGAATTGTGTTTTGGTCATTAAACTGTGTGTTTTCGTGTGCTGCTGGGCAATCATAAAAGCCAAAGAGCTGGTTGTAGGTGAGGCCGGCAGTTCCTTGGCCTCTAGGCAGGGGGCGCTCAAGGGGCACCGCTCTGATCCCCAAATAGTAGAGTCAAAGTAAGTTATGGATGTGTTATTGGTGAGTTTTGCTAAACAAGTAAAGCACTAAAAAGACTCTAAACATACAGCCGGAACAGGACTGATCAAGGAAGGCTTTCCTCCCTGGCAGTGAGCTCAACTGAGACTGAGAGACTTTTAAAACTGAAGAAGATAAAAAGAACTTTTACCGGAAAGTGACCGATATTTTTGTTCAGAAAGAGCGCAGCTGGACTTCATTTCTAAGTAGAGGTAAGACAGCGATAATTATTCATGTTTTGTTTTTGTAACGAAATGTGCGTAATGTAGGTTATAGTTTTTGAATGTTACAAATGTAGAAATCCATCATAACTCATAAACTGCTACCAATCAAATGACAAATAATTTAGTTTTATTTATTTTTTTAACAAATAATCAATATTTTTTCCATGTCTCTTGGTTAATTGATTTGGCTCAACCAGTCTCCTTCAGCACTTTGCAATGAGTCTACTCTGTAGAGTGTATATATTTGTAAATCTGACTGACGTCAGTGCTTCACCAGCTATGAACCCTACCGCACGTCACTGATAGATAGATATATCTATCAACATCTGCATACTTTGATTCAAATGAAATGATTTTAGTCTTATTTAACACTACAAGCTACAAGGATAAGAAGAGAATATCTTGGTTGAACTTAGAATAAAAAGGTATAAGTTACGGGAAACATGTAATTCATATATTATGAGTTGTGATGAAAAGGAGTAATAGCATTAATGGTTTAAAGGGTCACTGTAAATGAAGAACATTATATATATATATATATATATATATATATATATATATATATATATATATATATATATATATATATATATAATGTTCTTCATTTACAGTGACCCTTTAAACCAGTAATATGGGTTCAGTTCATGGTGGGGGTTTGAGGGTCTCTGTTGATGCTATGGGCTGGGGACATGCAGCACTGGGATGAAATGTGCTTAATGGAGGGAAGAGGAGCCTATGATCCCTTCTGCTGTCCCCACCACTCTCCTCATTTTCCACCAGTCGGAGGTGCTGCCGCCTCCACACCACACAGAGAGACAGCTGGTCAGAATGCTCTCTATGGTACTTCTGTAGAAGGTTGTGAGAATGTGCGGGGACAGGTGGGCTCTCCTCATCCTCTGCAGGAAGTACAAGCGCTTCTGTGCCCTCTTCACCAGTGACAAGTGTGTTCACAGACCAGGTGAGGTTGTGCGTCATGTGCACCCCGAGGAATTTGGTGCTGCTGACCACCTCCACAGCTGAGCTGTTGATGAGCAGTGGAGCGTGGTGAGGCCGGTTCTTCCTGAAGTCGACGATGATCTCCTTCGTTTTCTCCACGTTCAGATCAGTCCTGGTCCTGGTCGTTGTCGTCTCTAATCAGGCCACCACCGTCGTGTCGTCTGCAAACTTCACGATGTGATTGGTGATGAACCTGGGGACGTGTGAGTCATCAGGGTGAACAGCAGGGGGCTAAGGACACAGCCCTGAGGGGAGCCCGTGCTGAGGGTGATGACATCAGAGGTGTTCTGTCCGACCCGGACCAAATGAGGTCAGGAGGTGAGGAAGTCTAGCAGGCAGTTGCGAAGGGGTGTGCTGAAGCCCAGATGTTTCAGTGTTTCCGCCAGATGCTGTAGGATAATGGTGTTGAACGCTTAACTGAAGTCCAGGAACATGCTCAAGGGGGCGGGGCGTGGGTGGGCTTGGAACCCGTTAATAACTGCTTGCAGTTCTAGTTATTAGGGTTCCAAGCCCGCAGCGCAGGCGAACGGCTATGCCGTTCGTCTGCTCTGTGAGCAGAGAACCCTATTGTTTTTCGTGTGTTTTTAAATTATTAGGGTTCCAAGCCCGCAGCGCAGGCGAACGGCTATGCCGTTCGTCTGCTCTGTGAGCAGAGAACCCTATTGTTTTTCTAGTGTTTTTAAATTATTTATTATTATTATTATTATTAGGGTTCCAAGCCCGCAGCGCAGGCGAACGGCTATGCCGTTCGTCTGCTCTGTGAGCAGAGAACCCTATTGTTTTTCTAGTGTTTTTAAATTATTTATTATTATTATTATTATTATTATTATTATTATTATTATTACGGGTAATTATTATTCTCCGCTAAAACGCGTTGGGCGGCCCATGCGGATTTGTAACGAATCAATTGGATCAGGTATCCAAGTACAGAATATGCACCGCTACTCAAACCCAGAAATTCAGACCCCTCAACAACTAGGGGGCGCTATAACAAAGGACAATGCGTTTACGCCTGTAACCACCAAACTACTGGTCCTACACTCAAAAACTTGATGGCACTTTGTTTATTGGATGATTCTGCAAAATAAAGGGAATTGGCACACCCTTCGTTTCCCAGCTAGTTTTCGCGCTACATGGCTACAAAGGTTAAACCTTTCTTGTTAAACTCCTCCTACATTTTTTGTGCAATCCGCGCAAAAATTTATATACAAGCGTGTCATGGACAAATAAAAAAAGTTGTCGCGGCGGATTTTTGAATTTTGACTTTTTCGAAAAGTAACGCTAAAATAAGTGATTGTTAGCTAGCTAGCTCTAAATGTAATTGCTGATTATTGTAAAACCATAACAGATTTTGACATGTCCTTCATAACCCATAGTACAAATAAGATTTTGCACATGTGACCCGCATTTGAGGATCGTCCATCACTAGGGGGCGCTGTGATGTCAAGAAATCTACTACGCAAGAATGGCTGATCGGAATTTTACAAAACCTTCTTCATTCCCTTCCAGACATTGCCCTTAACTAAAGTATTAAATATGGTATTTATTGAAACAAGTGGGCGGGGCCTATTTCCAAAAGTGTGGAAAAAAACTTGAAAACTTCAAAAATTCACCTAAAATCACTTGTGTGGTGTAACAAGCTCAGATTTTCAGGATGTATTCCTTGAATAAGGTGCAACAATTCTCTCACTGCATGTATTCCAGTGTTTGAAAGTGCCACACTCTGTTTTTTTCAAAGTTTGTAAAATGGAGAAATCAATGTATATTCCACAAATATTGGTCAATCCCAATAAAAATGGCCTCTATCTGTAAAGCACAGCCAGAATAAACATGTCTTTCAGTTTGGTAAAAATCCAGGCGATTTTGACCAATTTACAAGATTTAAAAAATTAATGATACAAGATTATAAAGTTTAATTTTTTTTTTCTCTGAATCCATTTTTTTAATGACCATCAAAAAATCGTGTGGTTAGATAAAACACTCTTGGACATTCATGAATATTTTCAGAATTTTAGAGCAAACCGTTCATCAAATAGGAATATTTATTTAGATAGTTTGACAAAAACCTATTGTAAAGAGCTTTTCAGAAAATTAAGCAAGGGCTCCATCTCGTGGCTTGTTTTTGCAACTACAACAACTCTTACCATTAATAGTCTAAGTAAGGGGTATACAATTAAAACTTAGAAGTCCACTTCAATAATTTTGTATGTATATATGTATGCATCATGTGTGTGTATATATATATATATATATATATATATATATATATATATATATATATATATATATATTTACACTAATGCTTTAATGTGGCGTTGTATGGAATACATTTAAAAATTCCAACAGAGGACAGGATTTGATCATGGATGGATCTCTACAAACACACACACATATTTATTCTAGCAATAAAACATGATAGTAAACAATTATGGAATACACTAAATAATATATTAAGAGGAAATAGTAAATCAATTCCAGCTTATTTAGAACATGGGGATCCTAATAAAACAAACAAACAAATATATCTATCCGTCCATCCATCCATCCATTTTTTGACCCGCTTAATTCCTCATGGGGTTGCGGGGCTGCTGGTGCCTATCTCCAGCATATAGACCAGTTCACGCGTGACGTCAGCGCTACATCCGGGTCCTGCGGGGTAGACAAAAAGCACAGCTGCTCTGTCTACTACATGACAAAACGGGTGATTACGAGCGTACTTTTAGTTAGTTTATTTTTGGAATCTAAACAATGCCTACGACTTGTTGTCCTCCCGGTTGCACAGGGAGGCATTCCCAATCGTTGGATGTACGTTTCTGTCGTTTACCGAAGAAAGAAATGGATATTTTCAAAAGAGCGCAGGCTGGGTTTCGTCCATACAATGGATGATGAAGGAGAGTATTGGATGAGGGTGTTGAACGCTAAAGTCCAGGAACATGCTCAAAGGGGGTGCGGCGTAGGTGGGCTTGGATGAGGGTGTTGAATGCTGAAGTCCAGGAACATGCTCAAAGGGGGCGGTGCGTGGGCTTGGAACCCGTTAATAACTGCTTGCAGTTCTAGTTATTATTATTAGGGTTCCAAGCCCGCAGCGCAGGCGAACGGCTATGCCGTTCGTCTGCTCTGTGAGCAGAGAACCCTATTGTTTTTCTAGTGTTTTTAAATTATTTATTATTATTATTATTATTATTATTATTAGGGTTCCAAGCCCGCAGCGCAGGCGAACGGCTATGCCGTTCGTCTGCTCTGTGAGCAGAGAACCCTATTGTTTTTCGTGTGTTTTTAAATTATTTATTATTATTATTATTATTATTATTACGGGTAATTATTATTCTCCGCTAAAACGCGTTGGGCGGCCCATGCGGATTTGTAACGAACCTATTGAATCAGGTATCCAAGTACAGAATGTGCACCGCTACTCAAACCCAGAAATTCAGACCCCTCAACAACTAGGGGGCGCTATAACAAAGGACAATGCGTTTTGGCCTATAACCACCAAACTACTGGTCCCACACTCAAAAACTTCACATCACTTTGTTTATTGGATCATTCTGCAAAATAAAGTGAATTGGCACACCCTTCGTTTCCCAGCTAGTTTTCGCGCTACATGGCTACAAAGGTTAAACCTTTCTTGTTAAACTCCTCCTACATTTTTTATGCAATCCGCGCAAAACTCCATATATAACAGCGTAATGGACAAATAAAAAAAGTTAACGTGCCGGATTTTTGAATTTTGACTTTTTCGAAAAGTAACGCTAAAATAAGTGATTGTTAGCTAGCTAGCTCTAAATGTAATTGCTGATTATTCTAAAACCATAACAGATTTTGACATGTCCTTCATAACCCATAGTCCAAATAAGATTTTGCACATGTGACCCGCGTTTGAGGATCGTCCATCACTAGGGGGCGCTGTGATGTCAAGAAATCTACTACGCAAGAATGGCTGATCGGATTTTTACAAAACCTTCTTCATCCCCTTCCAGTCATACCCCTGAACTCAGGTATTAAATATGGTAATGATTAAAACAAGTGGGCGGGGCCTATTTCCAAAAGTGTTAAAAAACCTGGAGAATAATAAAAGCAATAAAGTAAAGAATAAAAAATGCTTTAAAATCAATTTTTTGATCCCAGATTTTCAGGATGTATTCCGTGAATAAGGTGTAACAATTCTCTCACTGCATGTATTGGTTTTTTTTGAAGTGCTACACTCTGAATTTTTAAAAGTTTGTAAAATGGAGAAATCAATGTATTTTCCACAAATATTGTTCAACCCCCAAAAATATGGCCTCTATTTGTAAAGCACATGCAGAATAAACATGGATTTCAGTTTGGTAAAAATCCAGGCGAGTTTGACCAATTTACAAGACTTTGAAAATAAATGGTACAAGACTATAAAGTTTAATATTTTATGTCTCTGAATCCATTTTTTTAATGACCATAAAAAAAATCCTGTGGTTAGATAAAGCACTCTTTGAGATCCATGAATATTTTCAGAATTTTAGAGCAAACCGTTGATTATTAACGAATTTATGAAGTTTGTGATCAGTTCACAGCTTTCATCATCCAGAGCTCTGACTGCAGAGCTTTGAACAGGGCGGGCATTTTGCCCATATTTGGGCACATCACAGGAAGTGACGTCACATCCCGTGTTTTTTCTAAGCGGAGCAGAAACTTGAAGAGGGAGGATAGCTTTTAGGGTTTTCTAAAGAACACATCATTTAAAAAAATTAATTGAATATAAAAAAGATCAAGCAGAAGACAGGAAAGTTATTTAGAAGGCAAAGAAGACAAAATGGAGAGATTTTTGTGATTCAATAGGCAGAACAACCCCTATAGCTTAGGTATGGGGAATGATTAAGAAAATGAAGGGAAATAGACCAGAGAGAACATATCCAGTTCTAAAACATGAAGAAGGAACAGCAGTAACAAATGAAGAAAAACTAGAAGTAATGGCAAGAACATTTGCAAAGATCCATAGTTCAGATAATTTAACAGAAACGGGAAAATTTAGGAGAGAGCAGAAAAGAAGGATAAATGATTTTATTTTAGAAGGTGAAACAACTCCAGGAAATGTCATGGATGTTTATTTTTCTTTGCAAGAAATGAAGAGAGCGATATTTAGATCAGGATTAACAGCACCAGGAAAAGATCAGATATGCTATATTATGTTAAAAAAAACCTAGGGAAACAAGCTGAAGAAAAACTTCTCGGTTTATATAATAAGATTTGGAAAGAAGGAAGATTACCTTCTAATTAGAAGGAAGCAATTATTGTGCCAATTGTTAAACCAGGAAAGGATCCAACAAACCCTTTAAGTTATAGACCAATTGCACTTACTTCATGTTTAGGAAAGATTATGGAAAGAATGATAACAGAAAGGATTACATATTATGTAGAAAGTAAAAGACTGTTGTATGACATGGTATGGAAGGATGGGTTGCTTATAAAATTATATAAAATGGGCATAACAGGAAGGGCTTATAATTGGATTGAAGATTTTTTGTTTAATAGTTATACAGGTACAGATGGGAGTAACAAAATCTGATAAATATAAAATTGATAATGGAACTCCACTGGAAAGTATTATCAGTCCTTTATTATTCTCAATTGTAAGTAATGAACAACTGACAACAGCTTAATCGGTAAGTGTATCTGTCGCTGCTCCTGCAGTTAATTAATGAATTATTTCCACCTGTGGCCACGTCACCTGTCAGCGTGTATTCCCTCACTGCCAGTAACTTAGCTGATAAACCAAACAGGGATATCCTCATGATTTGCTATTAGCTCAGGCTAATTTAGCATGATGCACTTTTTCTTTTCTTTTTTTTTTTTAACAATGGTCGGAATGTGAAACAGTGTCCCGCATTTTAATGGGTCTGATTCAGAAAAAGTGAAAAAATTCCACCTGAGCTTTTCTGTAACAAAGAAGGCAGAGCTGCATCGGCTGTCAGTCAATAAGCAGGGGACACCTGTGAAGGGAAAACCATTTCAGGTGACTATCTCTTGAAGCTCATTAAGAGAATGCCAAGAGTGTATGAAGCAGTAATCAAAGCAAAAGGTGGCTACTTTGAAGAACCTAGAATATAAGACATATTTTCAGTTGTTTCACACTTTTTTGTTAAGTATATAATTCCACATGTTTTAATTCATAGTCTTAAAAGTAGACAGGGTGTCTGCCTCACGGACCAAAATTAGGAGTTGGTTCCACAGGAGAGGAGCCTGATAGCTAAAGGATCTGCCTCCCATTCTACTTTTAGAGACTCTAGGAACCACCAGTAGACCTGAAGTCGAGAGCAAAGTGCTCTGTTAGGAACATACAAGGTAATCAGAGGTCTGATATATGATGGAGCTTGATTATAAAGGGCTTTATATGTTAGAAGAAGAATTTTAAATTATATTCTTGATTTAACAGGAAGCTAATGAAGGGAAGTTAAAATAGGAGAAATATGATCCCTCCTGTTTATTTTCATCAGAACTTTTGCTGCAGCATTTTGGATCAGCTGAAGACTTTGAATTGCATTTTGTGGACTTCCTGATAGTAAAGAATTACAATAGTCCAGCCTTCAAGTAACAAATACATGGACTAGTTTTTCAGCATCGCTCCTGCACAGAATATTTGCAATTCTGGCGATATTCCCGAGGTGAAAAAAGGAAACTCTGGAAACCTGTTTAATATGGGATTTAAATGACATGTCTTGGTCAAAAATAACACCAAGATTTTTTACTTTATTACCAGAGGCCAAGTTAATGCCGTCCAGATTAAGTGATTGATGAAGAAGTTTATTTTTTGAGGACTCTGGTTTAAAGATTATAACTTTAAATGCAGAAAATCTAAAGTCATCCAGGTTTTGATGTTATCAAGACATGACTGCAGTCGAAGTAATTGATTGGATTCATTAGGATTTATGGATAAATAAAGCTTAGTCTCATCAGCATAACAGTGGAAATGAATCCCAATCTGTTTGTTAATTTTGCCAGTTGGAAGCATATATATAGTAAAGAGAATTAGTCCAGGCACTGAACCCTGTATAGATATATAAAGATATATTCTATAAATCCACTGGGTTCATTAAATCCATATTGAAAACACGATTTACTACAAGCTTACTAACTATAGCTGAAGGACCTGTGTACATATTAGTTTTATTTTTACTGTTATACTGCTTGATTTATATCACCCATTCAATGTTATAATAATAGATTTATATAAATGTATAATTCCAACTGTTGATAAAGATTTAACAACAATAGTCCACATCCCTTAACTCTTAGGTCATTGTTACTAAATGTCTACCAGGGAATACTTGAAAATTGTTGTTAACTTGTGTGAAAGTAAATGGTTTAGCTCCACAATACAAATATATAGTCAATTTATCAACAGTCTACTGAGGCACTTCAGCCTCCTCACCACACAGAGAGACAGCTGGTCACAATGCTCTTTATGGTGCTTCTGTAGAAGGTCGTGAGGATGGGCCAGGACAGGTGGGCTCTCCTCATCCTCCGCAGGAAGTATAAGCGCTTCTGTGCCCTCCTCCCCAGTGACGTGGTGTTCACAGACCAGGAGAGGTTGTGCGTCATGTGCACCCCGAGGAATTTGGTGCTCCTGACCACCTCCACAGATGAGCTGGTGATGAGCAGTGGAGCGTGGTGAGGCCGGTTCTTCCTGAAGTCCACGATGATCTCCGTCGTTTTCTCCACGTTCAGGATCAGTCCTGGTCCTGGTCGTTGTCGTCTCTAATCAGGCCCACCACCGTTGTGTCGTCTGAAAACTTCACAATGCGATTGGTGGTGAATCTGGGGACGCAGTCGTGTGTCATCAGGGTGAACAGCAGGGGGCTCAAGACACAGCCTTGAGGGGAGCCCGTGCTGAGGGTGATGACATCAGAGGTGTTCTGTCTGACCCGGACCAAATGAGGTCAGGAGGTGAGGAAGTCTAGCAGGCAGTTGCGAAGGGGTGTGCTGAAGCCCAGATGTTTCAGTTTTTCCGCCAGATGCTGTAAGATAATGGTGTTGAACGCTGAACTGAAGTCCAGGAACATGCTCAAGGGGGCGGGGCGTGGGTGGGCTTGGAACCCGTTAATAACTGCTTGCAGTTCTAGTTATTATTATTATTACGGGTAATTATTATTCTCCGCTAAAACGCGTTGGGCGGCCCATGCGGATTTGTAACGAATCAATTGGATCAGGTATCCAAGTACAGAATGTGCACCGCTACTCAAACCCAGAAATTCAGACCCCTCAACAACTAGGGGGCGCTATAACAAAGGACAATGCGTTTACGCCTGTAACCACCAAACTACTGGTCCTACACTCAAAAACTTGATGGCACTTTGTTTATTGGATGATTCTGCAAAATAAAGTGAATTGGCACACCCTTCGTTTCCCAGCTAGTTTTCACGCTACATGGCTACAAAGGTTAAACCTTTCTTGTTAAACTCCTCCTACATTTTTTGTGCAATCCGCGCAAAAATTTATATATAAGCGTGTCATGGACAAATAAAAAAAGTTATCGCGGCGGATTTTTGAATTTTGACTTTTTCGAAAAGTAACGCAAAAATAAGTGATTGTTAGCTAGCTAGCTCTAAATGTAATTGCTGATTATTCTAAAACCATAACAGATTTTGACATGTCCTTCATAACCCATAGTCCAAATAAGATTTTGCACATGTGACCAGCGTTTGAGGATCGTCCATCACTAGGGGGCGCTGTGATGTCAAGAAATCTACTACGCAAGAATGGCTGATCGGATTTTTACAAAACCTTCTTCATCCCCTTCTAGTCATAACCCTTAACTCAGGAATTAAATATGGTACTGATTGAAACAAGTGGGCGGGGCCTATTTCCAAAAGTGTGAAAAAAACCTTCAAAACTTCAAAAAATTACCAAAAATCCATTTTGTGGTGTAACGATCTCAGATTTTCAGGATGTATTCCTTGAATAAGGTGTAACAATTCTCTCACTGCATGTATTGAGGTTTCTGAAAGTTGCACACTCTGATTTTTTAAAAGTTTGTAAAATGGAGAAATCAATGTATTTTCCACAAATATTGTTCAATCCCAGTAAAAATGGCCACTATTTGTAAATCACATTCAGACTTAATGTGTACTTCAGTTTGGTAAAAATCCAGGCGATTTTGAACTATTTAAAAGACTTTGAAATTCACATGTGCAAGACTATAAAGGTTAATATTTTTTTTCTCTGAAACGCTTTTTTCAATGGGCGTTTAAAAAATCACATAGTTAGATAAAGCACTTTTGGACATACATGAATATTTTCAGAATTTTAGAGCAAACCGTTGATTTTTAACAATTTAATGAATTTTATGATCTGGTCACAGCTCTCACCATCCAGAGCTCTGACCATCCAGAACTGTGAACAGGGCGGCCATTTTGCCCATATATGGGCACATCACAGGATGTGACGTCACATCCCGTGATTTTCTAAGCGGAGCAGAAACTTGGAGAGGGAGGATAGCTTTTAGAGTTTTGAAAAGAACACATAATTTAAAAAAAAATATTGAATGTAAAAAAGATCAAGCAGAAGCAAAGAAAGTTATTTAGAAGGCAAAGAAGACAAAATGGAGAGATTTTTGTGATTCAATGGGCAGAACAACTCCTATAGCTAAGGTATGGGGAATGATTAAGAAAATGAAGGGAAATAGACCAGAGAGAACATATCCAGTTCTAAAACATGAAGAAGGAACAGCAGTAACAAATGAGGAAAAAGTAGAAGTAAGGGCAAGAACATTTGCAAAGATCCATAGTTCAGATATGGATCAGACTTATTCCAAAAGTAACACTATGATATAATATGGCTAAATAGATAGATAGATAGATAGATAGATAGATAGATAGATAGATAGATAGATAGATAGATAGATAGATAGATAGATAGATATGAAAAGGAGTAATAGCATTAATGGTTTAAAGGTCAATCTAAATGAAGAACATTCATTATATATATATATAAAAACACTTTTATTTGGGTGTGATTAATTATTTCACAGTCCTAATTTATTTATATTTACATACATACTTTTATAATATGAATATTACTGTTATAATAAAATATGAAATACTGACAAAAAAGGCTTATTGTGTGGCAACCTCTTGGTGTAGAAGCATAATCCAGGTTTCAAATTAAAGGTAACACTTTGAAGTTTCATGTAGACCATTCGGATTATATATCAGGAGTAATTACACAAAGGTTCCTATTTTTAATCCATTATAAAAGTGAAATTTATTTGCTATTAAAATTGGTACAATAGTCCCCTTCACAAGTATATATAGATGTAGCATGTTGAAATCCCCACCTACACTACTGTGATGGTATACACATGGAAGACAGAGATTTAAAAAATGACCCAAAAAACATAGCTTGGCTAATGCCCTTTGAAAAGGACGGTTTTATTGAGCTTCTGTTGCATGTTGTTGCTCTGTAAGCTAAGGTTAGTTATTTTGGCAATTTGGTCCAGCCTTAACTTAAAAAACAAGGACACAATGTTAACAGCGTATGGTGGTGGCTGTCTATGCCATACTGTGTTTCTCCGATGTGCTCTCTGAGCACAAACACATCCTCTGACCCTATCCTCTTCATTACAATGTACACGACCTCTAGCACTTTGATGGGCTGTGATCGTCTGGTACATGAGGTCTGACGAATGACCCACTCTGCTGCCCTGACTACCATCACTGTGCCTTCTGATGGAATCACCAGACCTCCATTGTTTTTTAACTTCAGCAGGTGGTAGCTCTGGTCCTTGATGGCAGATGCAGCATCTGTTACCAAGCTGGCACGGCAGACATCACAGGACAGCTTTTTCAGAGCCCGTCGCACAACAAATCCTGAAATAAGAGTTGGTATATTAAAATAATTTATAATAACCATGGGGAAATTAAGGGAACATTTATCTTTTTGGACCATTGTGAGATTGATTTCCCTCAAATTTACACCAAAGATTAATTGTCATACAATCGTTATTGGTGTCAGTAAAACCTATATAATTGACCAGTGGTCTCAGCCTTGATAACTTGCGCAAGTAGCCGTGATGCACAACTATGCTGCATGATTAAGTCATTTTTCGACAAGAAAATCTGCAATTTCGACATGTTCAAGCATCAAGAATTATAGCCACGTTCATAACGTTTGTAAGAAACCAAACTGTTTGTAAATCCGTCAAGGCCAGAAAGCTTGTCTGAGGCAAGATGGCCGCCGGTGATGACGTTTGAGACTCCGGCGTAAGACATCTAGCCTTTATTATGGATATCTATGGTCAGAATGCTCCCTATGGTACTTGTGTAGAGGGTTGTGAGGATGGGCGGGGGCAGTTGGGCTCTCCTCATCCTCCGCAGGAAGTACAAGCGCTTCTGTGCCCTCCTCACCAGATGTGGTGTTTACAGACCAGGTGAGGTTGTCCATGATGTGCACCCCGAGGAATTTGGTGCTGCTAACCACCTCCACAGCTGAGCTGTTGATGAGTTTGTGTCAACTGCGAACTTCATGATGTGATTGGGGGTGAACCTGGGGGTGCAGTCGTGTGTCATCAGAGTAAACAGCAGGGGGCTGCGGACACAGCCCTGAGGGGAGCCCGTGCTGAGGGTGATGACATCAGAGGTGGTCTCTCAGACCCGGACCGACAGTGGTCAGGAGGTGAGGAAGTGATGAGGGGTGTGCTGAAGCCCAGATGTTCCAGTTTTTCAACCAGATGCTGTGGGATGAGGGTGTTGAACGCTGAACTGAAGTCCAGGAACATGCTCAAGGGGGCGGGGCGTGGGTGGGCTTGGAACCCGTTAATAACTGCTTGCAGTTCTAGTTATTATTAGGGTTCCAAGCCCGCAGCGCAGGCGAACGGCTATGCCGTTCGTCTGCTCTGTGAGCAGAGAACCCTATTGTTTTTCTAGTGTTTTTAAATTATTTATTAGGGTTCCAAGCCCGCAGCGCAGGCGAACGGCTATGCCGTTCGTCTGCTCTGTGAGCAGAGAACCCTATTGTTTTTCGTGTGTTTTTAAATTATTTATTATTATTATTATTATTATTATTACGGAATTAAAACGCGTTGTGCAGCCCAAGCGGATTTATAACGAACCTATTGAATCAGGTATCCAAGTACAGAATGTGCGCCTCTACTCAAACCCAGAAATTCAGACCCCTCAACAACTAGGGGGCGCTATAACAAAGGACAATGCGTTTCGGCCTATAACCACCAAACTACTGGTCCCACACTCAAAAACTTCACATCACTTTGTTTATTGGATGATTCTGCAAAATAAAGGGAATTGGCACACCCTTCGTTTCCCAGCTAGTTTTCGCGCTACATGGCTACAAAGGTTAAACCTTTCTTGTTAAACTCCTCCTACATTTTTTGTGCAATCCGCGCAAAACTCCATATATAACCGTGTAATGGACAAATAAAAAAAATTAACGCGGCGGATTTTTGAATTTTGACTTTTTCGAAAAGTAACGCTAAAATAAGTGATTGTTAGCTAGCTAGCTCTAAATGTAATTGCTGATTGTTCTAAAACCATAACAGATTTTGACATGTCCTTCATAACACATAGTCCAAATAAGATTTTGCACATGTGATCCGCGTTTGAGGATCGTCCATCACTAGGGGGCGCTGTGATGTCAAGAAATCTACTACGCAAGAATGGCTGATCGGATTTTTACAAAACGTTCTTTATTGCCTTCCAGGCATACCCCTGAACTAAAGTATTAAATATGGTAATGATTGAAACAAGTGGGAAGGGCATATTTGCAAAAGTGTGAGAGTAGGGAGTAGCAAGATGGCGGCCAGTCACTAGGAGAGGTCACTGGCGGCCATCTTGCTACTCCCTTCTCACACAGAACCCCATAGCATTTGGTTGCAACAACAAGCAGTTTGGCTGTGTGAAAACATTTCACAGGTAATTTTACAGTCAGTGGATATTATACTTACTATACAAATTACTTTTGTTTAGGTAACACTTTATTTGTGCCTAAGATTTACATGATACTGTCATAAACAGAGGCTGCACAGTGAAGCAGTGAGTAGTGTTGTTGCCTTCTGGGTTCAAATCCTCCTGGGTCTTTCAAATCCTCCTGGGTTTTTCAAATTCTCCTGGGTCTTTCAAATCCTCTGGGTCTTTCTGCATGGAGTTGAATAGAATGTTCTACCTGTGCATGCGTGGGTTCACTCCGGGTACTCCGGCTTACTCCCACAGTTCAAAAACATGACTGTTAGTTTAATTGTCCTTAGGTGTGAGTGTGTGCAACAATGGTTGTTTGCCCTGTCTGTCTCTGTGTTGCCCTGTGACAGATTGCCGACCTGTCCAGGGTGTAACCCCGCCTCTCGCTCAGTGAACGCTGTATATATATATATATATATATATCCTCCTGAGAACCAAAGAAAAAAAAGTGTTACAATTTCTTTTTTGTGTGATTTCCCATGTATTTGGACCTAAAAAAACACATTACAATTTTATTTTTTTTAAATATATTTTTAATTTTAATTTTATAGCATGTCCACTGTGGAGGACAACAGGATGATTTGCATGGGGAAATAGAACAGGCTTTAGAAAATAAAAAATGAAAAAAGATTGTCTTGAAAGTGATATTTACCTAAGAACTTTGACATTTGATAAAAAAAAATAAAATTCTGTAACTTTGTTCTGTTGTTTGATACTTGCAACAGAAAAAATACATGTATTTAGTTCAACAATAAACTATAAGACATAGAACTAAGCAGTTCTGCATTTCATCTTCCTCTGGATATTTTAGCTGTGATAATCCTGTCTGACTGGGCAATGGCCTGTGAATGGGATGATTTGCTTATCAATGCACACTTTGTCACACCTTGGAAGGCTGAGACAACCTTGCCTCACACGGTCAAGCAATGGTCTGACTCTCCAAAGAATGTCTGACTTCTTTGTCTCTTCAGTCACATCCAGGTCATTCACAATCTTAAGTGAGCTTCTTAGCTTGTAGAACCTGTCCCTTGTCATCTTCTTGCTAATGACTGGTAGCCTACTTTGTTTTTTTTTAGCCCAAAACATTTTGTTTTGGGCTAAAAAACAAAATGCATTTGAAGGATGCAAGTACCCGGTTCGATCCCCAGTGCCTACATTCAGGGTCCCTGAGCAAGACCCTTAACCCCTGATTGCTCCCCGGGCGCCGCACATGGCAGCCCACTGCTCCCCAAGGGTGATGGGTTAAAAGCAGAGAACAAATTTTGTTGTAATGTAGGTTTCAATGTATGTTTCAATGACAATAAAGATGATATTACTATTATTAATATTACTAGTGGTATTCAGAGACACTCCTGTAGTTTGCAGCTGTCTTTGATTTGTAAAAGCTGCCAGATCTTCAAAGATTTTGTCATCGATGTACTGTGAAAAGTACTGGATTGGACTCCAGTATTCACAGATTTTAGGATCATTGTGATAGGCAGGAAGCTCAGGTAGCACAGGTGTGAATCTATTATAATGGGATGGGATGAGGGAAAAAATAAAGTTAACAAGTTAATAAAAAAAACTAAATTTTTTACACATCAATTTTGATTAATGCCATAATTTCAATGTCATGGGTATAATATTGACCAATCTCACGAGCATTTCTTTAGGCAACGTGCATACATTTAACATCTGTTATAAAGACTACAAACTCTACAGTAACATGATAATAAAATTTAAAACATTAGCTTGAAACTAAGTAAAACATACAAGTTTGTCCTGGCCCACAGAGGACGACGACTTTCCCGCTCCCTCTCTGGCTCTTACTCTGTCTCATCAGATTCTCCTGCATTTTCTTCCTCTCCTTCTTCGTCACTATCTTCCCCTATCACAGGCTGATACTCATTCTCATCCTTTTCCTCATCTGACAGCTCCAAATCTGAATCTCCCTCTATTATCTGGTACTGAATCCTCTCTGCTTCGCTTCTGTCTCCTACAACAATGTGCAGTCATTAAATAAATTAAAATGGTCCCGGTGTCCACTACAGTTGACATTCATTAAATGACTGTTATTTCAAAACATAAATAATTAAAGTGTTTTCAGATGTAATAATATTGTTGATGACACATTAATAAACAAGAATATATATAATTATCATGGTAAAAATAGCAATAGATAAAGAATATTTGACTTACCTTTCCTCTTTCCATAAAATGTGGTTTTTATTATGGCGACCATCTTGTGAGGGGAAAAAAATAAAGTTCCTAGCTTGCAAACCTATCATATGACACATCACTGGAAAGCCCAGGATGTCCTCTACAGAACACTATAGGGCTTGATAGGGTATCTCCAGATACTTAAGGGAAATACAGGTGGACAAAATATCCACTACAATGGACATAAATGAATGAGCCGGTCTCAGTGTGTATATACATATATACACAGAAAGCTATATACACGGTATACTTTGCGTTAGTGTAACGCAGAAGGTCTGGAGATGCTACGTTGGTGTAGCTTGTAGGACCTGAACAGGGGAGAGAGGCAGAGTCAAGTGTCACGGGGCCTCTGGGCCGTGTTAATAAGGCTGGTAGCGGATGGGAAAAAAACTATTTTTGTGTCGTGAGGTTTTGGTCCTGATGGACCGCTGCCTCCTGCCAGAGGGAAGTGTCTGAAATATTTTGTGACTGGGGTGTCACAAAATCGGCCACAATCTTCCCTGCACGCCTCAGAGTCCTGGAGGCTTACAGGTCCTGGAGAGATGGAAAATTGCAGCCAATCACCTTCTCTGCAGACCGGATGACACGCTGCAGTCTGCTCTTGTCTTTGGCGGACTGCCAAAGACAAGAGCTTCTTCATCAATTAAGTGATTGATGAAGAAGTTTATTTTTTGAGGACTCTTGGTTTAAAGATTATAACTTGTCTTGTCAGAATTTAAATGCAGAAAATTTAAAGTCATCCAGTTTTTGATGTTATCAAGACATGACTGCAGTCGAAGTAATTGATTGGATTCATTAGGATTTATGGATAAATAAAGCTTAGTCTCATCAGCATAACAGTGGAAATGAATCCCAATCTGTTTGTTAATTTTGCCAGTTGGAAGCATATATATAGTAAAGAGAATTAGTCCAGGCACTGAACCCTGTATAGATATATAAAGATATATTCTATAAATCCACTGGGTTCATTAAATCCATATTCAAAACACGATTTACTACAAGCTTACTAACTATAGCTGAAGGACCTGTGTACATATTAGTTTTATTTTTACTGTTATACTGCTTGATTTATATCACCCATTCAATGTTATAATAATAGATTTATATAAATGTATAATTCCAACTGTTGATAAAGATTTAACAACAATAGTCCACATCCCTTAACTCTTAGGTCATTGTTACTAAATGTCTACCAGGGAATACTTGAAAATTGTTGTTAACTTGTGTGAAAGTAAATGGTTTAGCTCCACAATACAAATATATAGTCAATTTATCAACAGTCTACTGAGGCACTTCAGCCTCCACACCACACAGAGAGACAGCTGGTCACAATGCTCTTTTTGGTGCTTCTGTAGAAGGTCGTGAGGATGGGCCAGGACAGGTGGGCTCTCCTCATCCGCCGCAGGAAGTACAAGCGCTTCTGTGCCCTCCTCCCCAGTGACGTGGTGTTCACAGACCAGGAGAGGTTGTGCGTCATGTGCACCCCGAGGAATTTGGTGCTCCTGACCAACTCCACAGATGAGCTGGTGATGAGCAGTGGAGCGTGGTGAGGCCGGTTCTTCCTGAAGTCCACGATGATCTCCGTCGTTTTCTCCACGTTCAGGATCAGTCCTGGTCCTGGTAGTTGTCGTCTCTAATCAGGCCCACCACCGTTGTGTCGTCTGAAAACTTCACAATGCGATTGGTGGTGAATCTGGGGACGCAGTCGTGTGTCATCAGGGTGAACAGCAGGGGGCTCAAGACACAGCCTTGAGGGGAGCCCGTGCTGAGGGTGATGACATCAGAGGTGTTCTGTCTGACCCGGACCAAATGAGGTCAGGAGGTGAGGAAGTCTAGCAGGCAGTTGCGAAGGGGTGTGCTGAAGCCCAGATCTTTCAGTTTTTCCGCCAGATGCTGTAAGATAATGGTGTTGAACGCTGAACTGAAGTCCAGGAACATGCTCAAGGGGGCGGGGCGTGGGTGGGCTTGGAACCCGTTAATAACTGCTTGCAGTTCTAGTTATTAGGGTTCCAAGCCCGCAGCGCAGGCGAACGGCTATGCCGTTCGTCTGCTCTGTGAGCAGAGAACCCTATTGTTTTTCGTGTGTTTTTAAATTATTTATTATTATTATTATTATTACGGGTAATTATTATTCTCCGCTAAAACGCGTTGGGCGGCCCATGCGGATTTGTAACGAACCTATTGAATCAGGTATCCAAGTACAGAATGTGCACCGCTACTCAAACCCAGAAATTCAGACCCCTCAACAACTAGGGGGCGCTATAACAAAGGACAATGCGTTTTGGCCTATAACCACCAAACTACTGGTCCCACACTCAAAAACTTCACATCACTTTGTTTATTTGATGATTCTGCAAAATAAAGGGAATTGGCACACCCTTCGTTTCCCAGCTAGTTTTCGCGCTACATGGCTACAAAGGTTAAACCTTTCTTGTTTAACTCCTCCTACATTTTTTATGCAATCCGCGCAAAACTCCACATATAACAGCATAATAGACAAATAAAAAAAGTGAACGCGCCGGATTTTTGAATTTTGACTTTTTCGAAAAGTAACGCTAAAATAAGTGATTGTTAGCTAGCTAGCTCTAAATGTAATTGCTGATTATTCTAAAACCATAACAGATTTTGACATGTCCTTCATAACCCATAGTCCAAATAAGATTTTGCACATGTGACCCGCGTTTGAGGATCGTCCATCACTAGGGGGCGCTGTAATGTCAAGAAATCTACTACGCAAGAATGGCTGATCGTATTTTTACAAAACCTTCTTCATCCCCTTCCAGTCATACCCCTGAACTCAGGTATTAAATATGGTAATGATTAAAACAAGTGGGCGGGGCCTATTTCCAAAAGTGTTAAAAAACCTGGAGAATAATAAAAGCAATAAAGTAAAGAATAAAAAATGCTTTAAAATAAATTTTTTGATCCCAGATTTTCAGGATGTATTCCGTGAATAAGGTGTAACAATTCTCTCACTGCATGTATTGTTTTTTTTTGAAGTGCTACACTCTGAATTTTTAAAAGTTTGTAAAATGGAGAAATCAATGTATTTTCCACAAATATTGTTCAACCCCCCAAAATATGGCCTCTATTTGTAAAGCACATGCAGAATAAACATGGATTTCAGTTTGGTAAAAATCCAGGCGAGTTTGACCAATTTACAATACTTTGAAAATAAATGGTACAAGACTATAAAGTTTAATATTTTATTTCTCTGAATCCATTTTTTTAATGACCATAAAAAAAATTCTGTGGTTAGATAAAGCACTCTTTGAGATCCGTGAATATTTTCAGAATTTTAGAGCAAACCGTTGATTATTAACGAATTTATGAAGTTTGTGATCAGTTCACAGCTCTCATCCAGAGCTCTGACTCCACAGCTGTGAACAGGGCGGCCATTTTGCCCATATTTGGGCACATCACAGGAAGTGATGTCACAGCGGCCATCTTAGGTCAGAAAAAGCTGCGCTCAGAGAGAATACAAGTCAATTCAGGAAAATGTACTTTATGTTTCAGACACTCTAAATCCGGTGAATTCTAACCCGATTTCCAGCTAAATCAACTGACTGAAAATGTCACCCCTTTAGGGGCTACTTGGGACCAATTGATTGAATTAAATGATTGTCTAACTTAATAAATAATTTCGGTTTTGTATTGAAAGTAAGCAAACTTCCAGAGCTACGTCCCAAGGAGCCAGACTTTTACTCCGCTTATGGGTGCGCATATAAAAGGACACCAGGAACCAGATCCTGGGGAATTACCTTCAATAAGTAAGATTTTATGATAGATAATCCTCATGCTTTAACATAATATGTGCTAATGGGTACAGGCAGGGGCGCAACTACCCAGTATAAGAGGGGTATGCAGCATCAGTTTTGGCGCCCCCCCCCCCCCGGATTAAAATAAATAAATAAGTGCCAGACATCATCATGTATGGTCTTTAAATAATAAAGGTTTATTTTAAAGTATATCAGCCACTGTAAGCCTACCATAATAATAATTAGATGGTATATTATTAACAATGTTAACACATAATAAACAGTTGCAAATTGACAAACATTAACATTATCATTATAACCAATGCAACTTAATGCAGCCTTTCTAAATCAGCCTAGTGATGGCATCAGATAAGACAACTATTATGCAGTAAGGTTTTGCTGCTGTTGAAATTACATTCACGTTTTGGATTTTAAAAAGTAAAAATATGGATAGCCTTAGCACAGACCTTTAGAGAGAGAGAAGTGACCCTGTAATTACAGCTTCCATGTCACCCAACAAATGTAAAGCAGCCTACATGTCTGACAGCACAGCTAACATGAACAGCTAATGGTAAAACAACATCTTTATTGCGTATTATTTATGCATGAGTTACTGCATAAGTTATGTTTTCTGGATTCTGGTCATTTATTGTACATGCTACCTTATATTTTCCACTATGTCAGCGCAGCAACATTGGTTTTGCATTAAGCTAGAAGCTAGCTGTAAACCCCCATTTGGTTGCTACATTCCCACTGTTAGATTGTGAAGAGGGAGAGCTGCAGAGGAGAGTGCTGAGACAAGGCTTTATTCAGAAGATCCATCTGAATGGCCTTTACCGCACAAAACAGTGGACACATTTAGGCAGTACATGGTTGAAAATGGTCCACAGAAAGTTAGCGATGGCCCATATCCAAGATCAGATCAGAGTAAGATGTGTTTTTAAGCACACTCTTTTCGTTTACTGTCTAATGAAGAGAAAGTTGAACGAGATTTGTTACTGTATTCCAAAAATACTATTTGTTCCTGTGCTTGCAGAGTGAACACAACTGCTTTGCAGCATTTCACGAAGGCCAGTTCAGGAAGGACAGATTGCTTGTTGCAGAACCATGTTCAGGGTCTGAGGTACACACCTGTTTGCATCTCTGAAAGTTTCAGTGATGACCAGTAGGGGTGTTTTAGATATGCAGATTGCTTTTTTGCAGAGGTTTTTCATTACTTTGCTATACAGTTGGGTAGCCATCCTAGTTGCCTGAAATACTCCCTTCTTATTAGTTTTTTGTTGTATGCCCCAACTGATTTTATATGTTTCACCCAACCGTGTCTTTATTGTGTCATTTGGGAATATAGACCCAGTGTCCTCATATGGGCACATAGCTTTTTTAGAGAATTACTCAATGTAGAAAGCTGACATTTTTTGTATATAGTAATTGGGGTCTTGTAATCCCAAATTGCAAATAAAACAATCAAATGCAAAGATTATGTAATTGCCCTCATATGATGACATAATTTTTTTCAAAAACTATTTGTTTTATCATGACAGGGTTTATTTATTACACTTATTAGGTCCTACTAATCCGCATGGAACTTGGAAATTAAAAAAACAAACTCCAAATAAAAGCTTGGGTCTCAGGAAGTTAAAGCACTTATTAAATATTTATAAGACACAAAGTTATCTGTGAGGACTAAGTGTGTATCTGTGTGTGAGTGTATAAGTATGTATATAATTTAGTTGTCTTGAGATTCAAAGATATACAGGAAAATGAATTTCTGAATTACATCTCCGTCCAGTTGATGCTTCTTTACATTTTTTGTTTTCAATAAAATTGTGGTGAAACAAATACACAAATTTGTCCTCCATTGATATTCTGTGCACAATAACATTTCCTTACAAAATGTATTTACCAAAGGCTTTGTCACACGGGTAACAGGTAAACCAAAAAAAATAAAATGCCAATCATCGGATTGAGGTGTGTGTGTGTGTGTGTGTGTGTGTGTGTGTGTGTGTGTGTGTGTGTGTGTGTGTGTGTGTGTGTGTGTGTGTGTGTGTGTGTGTGTGTGTGTGTGTCAGTCTCTGATGATGTTATGGGCTCGGGACACACAGCGCTAGGATGAAATGTCCTTAATGGAGGGAAGAGGAGCCCCGATGATCTCTTGCTGTCCTCACAACTCTCCTCACATGCCTCCAGTCAGAGGCGCTGCAGCCTCAAGCTGAAAGGTGGGAGAGATACAGGAATGGTCAAAGGATATTTTAGACCTACCAGATTTGGTTAATGTTGACTTTGCACAATAAGCAAGTGAGGTAACTGATGTGGCATGATGTCCACGCCCTGGGAATATATGGGCTGACTTGAACATTTTTTCAGTCAAACTGATTATTTTTGCTTTAACCCATGGTATATATGTATACATATGCACTTTTACTGTTGCTGTTTAGAGTTCAACAGTCTGATGGCAACGGGGAAAAAGCTGTTTCAGAACCTGGTGGACCTGCAGCGAATGCTGTGGAACCTTTTCCCAGTGGGCAGCAGGGAGAACAGTCCATGGTGGGGGTGTGAGGGGTCTCTGATGATGTTATGGGCTCAGGACATGCAGCGCTGGGATAAAATGTCCTTAATGGAGGGAAGAGGAGCCCCGATGATCCCTTCTGCTGTCCTCACCACTCTCCTCACGTTCCTCCAGTCGGAGGCACTGCAGCCTCCACACCACACAGAGGGACAGCTTGTCAAAATGCTCTCTATGGTGCGTCTGTAGAAGGTCATGAGAATGGGTGGGGACAGGTGGCCTCTCCTCATCCTCCGCAGGAAGTACAAGTGCTTCTGTGCCCTCTTGACCAGTGACATGATGTTCACAGACCAGCTGAGGTTGTCTGTGATGTGCACCCTGAGAAATTTGGTGCTGATGACCACCTCCACAGCTGAGCTGTTGATGAGCAGTGGAGCGTGGCAAGGCCGGTTCATCCTGAAGTCGAACATGATCTCCTTCGTCTTTTCCACGTTCAGGATCAGGCTGTTGTCTGGGGACGCAGTCGTGTGTCATAAGGGTGAACAGCAGGGGGCTCAAGACACAGCCTTGAGGGGAGCCCGTGCTGAGGGTGATGACATCAGAGGTGTTCTGTCCGACCCAGACCAAATGAGGTCAGGAGGTGAGGAAGTCTAGCAGGCAGTTGCGAAGGGGTGTGCTGAAGCCCAGATGTTTCAGTTTTTCCATCAGATGCTGTAAGATAATGGTGTTGAACGCTGAACTGAAGTCCAGGAACATGCTCAAGGGGGCGGGGCGTAGGTGGGCTTGGAACCCGTTAATAACTGCTTGCAGTTCTAGTTATTATTATTATTACGGAATTAAAACGCGTTGTGCAGCCCAAGCAGATTTATAACGAACCTATTGAATCAGGTATCTAAGTACAGAATGTGTGCCTCTACTCAAACCCAGAAATTCAGACCCCTCAACAACTAGGGGGCGCTATAACAAAGGACAATGCGTTTCGGCCTGTAACCACAAAACTACTGGTCCCACACTCAAAAACTTGATAGCACTTTGTTTATTGGATGTTTCTGCATCAAAAAGGGAATTGGCACACCTTTCGTTTCCCAGCTACTTTTCGTGCTACATGGCTACAAAGGTTAAACCTTTCTTGTTAAACTCCTCCTACATTTTTTGTGCAATCTGCGCAAAACTTCATATATAAGCGTGTCATGGACAAATAAAAAAAGTTAACGTGGTGGATTTTTGAATTTTGACTTTTTTGAAAAGTAACGCTAAAATAAGTGATTGTTAGCTAGCTAGCTCTAAATGTAATTGCTGATTGTTCTAAAACCATAACAGATTTTGACATGTCCTTCATAACACATAGTCCAAATAAGATTTTGCACATGTGACCTGCGTTTGAGGATCATCCATCACTAGGGGGCGCTGTGATGTCAAGAAATCTACTACGCAAGAATGGCTGATCGGATTTTTACAAAACCTTCTTCATCCCCTTCCAGTCATAACCCTTAACTCAGGAATTAAATATGGTACTGATTGAACCAAGTGGGCGGGGCCTATTTCCAAAAGTGTGAAAAAAAACCTTCAAAAATTCAGAAAATTACCAAAAATCCATTTTGTGGTGTAACGATCTCAGATTTTCAGGATGTATTCCTTGAATAAGGTGTAACAATTCTCTCACTGCATGTATTGAGGTTTCTGAAAGTTGCACTCTCTGATTTTTTAAAAGTTTGTAAAATGGAGAAATCAATGTATTTTCCACAAATATTGTTCAATCCCAATAAAAATGGCAACTATTTGTAAAGCACATTCAGACTTAATGTGTACATCAGTTTGGTAAAAATCCAGGCGAATTTGAACTATTTAAAAGACTTTCAAATTCACATGTGCAAGACTATAAAGGTTAATATTTTTTTTCTCTGAAACGCTTTTTTCAATGGGCGTTTAAAAAATCACATAGTTAGATAAAGCACTCTTGGACATACGTGAATATTTTCAGAATTTTAGCGCAAACCGTTGATTTTTACCGATTTAATGAATTTTATGATCTGGTCACAGCTTTCACCATCCAGAGCTCTGACCATCCAGAACTGTGAACAGGGCGGCCATTTTGTCCATATATGGGCACATCACAGGATGTGACGTCACATCCCGTGATTTTCTAAGCGGAACAGAAACTTGAAGAGGGAGGATAGCTTTTAGAGTTTTGAAAAGAACATATAATTTTAAAAAAAAATATTGAATGTAAAAAAGATCAAGCAGAAGCAAGGAAAGTTATTTAGAAGGCAAAGAAGACAAAATGGAGAGATTTTTGTGATTCGATGGGCAGAACAACTCCTATAGCTAAGGTATGGGGAATGATTAAGAAAATGAAGGGAAATAGACCAGAGAGAACATATCCAGTTCTAAAACATGAAGAAGGAACAGCAGTAACAAATGAGGAAAAAGTAGAAGTAATGGCAAGAACATTTGCAAAGATCCATAGTTCAGATATGGATCAGACTTATTCCAAAAGTAACACTATGATATAATATGGATAGATAGATAGATAGATAGATAGATAGATAGATAGATAGATAGATAGATAGATAGATAGATAGATAGATAGATAGATAGATAGATAGATATGAAAAGGAGTAATAGCATTAATGGTTTAAAGGTCAATCTAAATGAAGAACATTCATTATATATATATATATAAACACTTTTATTTGGGTGTGATTAATTATTTCACAGTCCTAATTTATTTATATTTACATACATACTTTTATAATATGAATATTACTGTTATAATAAAATATGAAGTACTGACAAAAAAGGCTTATTGTGTGGCAACCTCTTGGTGTAGAAGCATAATCCAGGTTTCAAATTAAAGGTAACACTTTGAAGTTTCATGTAGACTATTCGGATTATATATCAGGAGTAATTACACAAAGGTTCCTATTTCTAATCCATTATAAAAGTGAAATTTATTTGCTATTAAAATTGGTACAATAGTCCCCTTCACAAGTATATATAGATGTAGCATGTTGAAATCCCCACCTACACTACTGTGATGGTATACACATGGAAGACAGAGATTTAAAAAATGACCCAAAAAACATAGCTTGGCTAATGCCCTTTGAAAAGGACGGTTTTATTGAGCTTCTGTTGCATGTTGTTGCTCTGTAAGCTAAGGTTAGTTATTTTGGCAATTTGGTGCAGCCTTAACTTAAAAAACAAGGACACAACCAACGTTAACAGCATATGGTGGTGGCTGTCTATGCCATACTGTGTTTCTCCGATGTGCTCTCTGAGCACAAACACATCCTCTGACCCTATCCTCTTCCTTACAATGTACACGACCTCTAGCACTTTGATGGGCTGTGATCGTCTGGTACATGAGGTCTGACGAATGACCCACTCTGCTGCCCTGACTACCATCACTGTGCCTTCTGATGGAATCACCAGACCTCTATTGTTTTTTAACTTCAGCAGGTGGTAGCTCTGGTCCTTGATGGCAGATGCAGCATTTGTTACCAAGCTGGCACGGCAGACATCACAGGACAGCTTTTTCAGAGCCTGTCGCACAACAAATCCTGAAATAAGAGTTGGTATATTAAAATAATGTATAATAACCATGGGGAAATTAAGGGAACATATATCTTTTTGGACCATTGTGAGATTGATTTCCCTCAAATTTACACCAAATAGTAATTGTCATACAATCGTTATTGGTGTCAGTAAAACCTATATAATTGACCAGTGGTCTCAGCCTTGATAACTTGCGCAAGTAGCCGTGATGCACAACTATGCTGCATGATTAAGTCATTTTTCGACAAGAAAATCTGCAATTTCGACACGTTCAAGCATCAAGAATTATAGCCACGTTCATAACGTTTGTAAGAAACCAAACTGTTTGTAAATCCGTCAAGAATTCAATGAGATAAGAGTATTTGTGTTCGTGCTGATCACTCACCTTACATTAGGTACCACAGAGCATGCCAGAAAGCTTGTCTGAGGCAAGATGGCCGCCGGTGATGACGTTTGAGACTCCGCCGTAAGACATCTAGCCTTAATTATGGATATCTATGGTCAGAGTGCTCTCTATGGTACTTGTGTAGAGGGTTGTGAGGATGGACGGGGGCAGTTGGGCTCTCCTCATCCTCCGCAGGAAGTACAAGCGCTTCTGAGCCCTCCTCACCAGATGTGGTGTTTACAGACCAGGTGAGGTTGTCCGTGATGTGCACCCCGAGGAATTTGGTGCTGCTAACCACCTCCACAGCTGAGCTGTTGATGAGTTTGTGTCAACTGCGAACTTCATGATGTGATTGGGGGTGAACCTGGGGGTGCAGTCGTGTGTCATCAGAGTAAACAGCAGGGGGCTGCGGACACAGCCCTGAGGGGAGCCCGTGCTGAGGGTGATGACATCAGAGGTGGTCTGTCAGACCCGGACCGACAGTGGTCAGGAGTTGAGGAAGTGATGAGGGGTGTGCTGAAGCCCAGATGTTCCAGTTTTTCAACCAGATGCTGTGGGATGAGGGTGTTGAACGCTGTAGTCCAGGAACAAGCTCAAAGGGGGCGGAGCGTAGACGGGCTTGGAACCCGTTAATAACTGCTTGCAGTTCTAGTTATTATTATTATTATTATTATTATTATTATTACGGAATTAAAACGCGTTGTGCAGCCCAAGCAGATTTATAACGAACCTATTGAATCAGGTTTCAAAGTACAGAATGTGTGCCTCTACTCAAACCCAGAAATTCAGACCCCTCAACAACTAGGGGGCGCTATAACAAAGGACAATGCGTTTCGGCCTGTAACCACCAAACTACTGGTCCCACACTCAAAAACTTGATAGCACTTTGATTACTGGATGTTTCTGCATCAAAAAGGGAATTGGCACACCTTTCGTTTCCCAGCTACTTTTCGCGCTACATGGCTACAAAGGTTAAACCTTTCTTGTTAAACTCCACCTACATTTTTTGTGCGATCTGCGCAAAACTTCATATATAAGCGTGTCATGGACAAATAAAAAAAGTTAACGCAGCGGATTTTTGAATTTTTACTTTTTCGAAAAGTAACGCTAAAATAAGTGATTGTTAGCTAGCTAGCTCTAAATGTAATTGCTGATTATTCTAAAACCATAACAGATTTTGACATGTCCTTCATAACCCATAGTCCAAATAAGATTTTGCACATGTGACCCGCGTTTGAGGATCGTCCATCACTAGGGGGCGCTGTGATGTCAAGAAATCTACTACGCAAGAATGGCTGATCGGATTTTTACAAAACCTTCTTCATCCCCTTCCAGTCATAACCCTTAACTCAGGAATTAAATATGGTACTGATTGAAACAAGTGGGCGGGGCCTATTTCCAAAAGTGTGAAAAAAACCTTCAAAACTTCAAAAAATTACCAAAAATCCATTTTGCGGTGTAACGATCTCAGATTTTCAGGATGTATTCCTTGAATAAGGTGTAACAATTCTCTCACTGCATGTATTGAGGTTTCTGAAAGTTGCACACTCTGATTTTTTAAAAGTTTGTAAAATGGAGAAATAAATGTATTTTCCACAAATATTGTTCAATCCCAATAAAAATGGCCACTATTTGTAAAGCACATTCAGACTTAATGTGTACTTCAGTTTGGTAAAAATCCAGGCGATTTTGAACTATTTAAAAGACTTTGAAATTCACATGTGCAAGACTATAAAGGTTAATATTTTTTTTCTCTGAAACGCTTTTTTCAATGGGCGTTTAAAAAATCACAAAGTTAGATAAAGCACTCTTGGACATACGTGAATATTTTCAGAATTTTAGAGCAAACCGTTGATTTTTACCGATTTAATGAATTTTATGATCTGGTCACAGCTTTCACCATCCAGAGCTCTGACCATCCAGAACTGTGAACAGGGCGGCCATTTTGCCCATATATGGGCACATCACAGGATGTGACGTCACATCCCGTGATTTTCTAAGCAGAGCAGAAACTTGAAGAGGGAGGATAGCTTTTAGAGTTTTGAAAAGAACATATAATTAAAAAAAAAATATTGAATGTAAAAAAGATCAAACAGAAGCAAGGAAAGTTATTTAGAAGGCAAAGAAGACAAAATGGAGAGATTTTTGTGATTCAATGGGCAGAACAACTCCTATGGCTAAGGTATGGGGAATGATTAAGAAAATGAAGGGAAATAGACCAGAGAGAACATATCCAGTTCTAAAACATGAAGAATGAACAGCAGTAACAAATGAGGAAAAAGTAGAAGTAATGGCAAGAACATTTGCAAAGATCCATAGTTCAGATATGGATCAGACTTATTCCAAAAGTAACACTATGATATAATATGGATAGATAGATAGATAGATAGATAGATAGATAGATAGATAGATAGATAGATAGATAGATAGATAGATAGATAGATAGATAGATATGAAAAGGAGTAATAGCATTAATGGTTTAAAGGTCAATCTAAATGAAGAACATTCATTATATATATATATATAAACACTTTTATTTGGGTGTGATTAATTATTTCACAGTCCTAATTTATTTATATTTACATACATACTTTTATAATAGGAATATTACTGTTATAATAAAATATGAAATACTGACAAAAAAGGCTTATTGTGTGGCAACCTCTTGGTGTAGAAGCATAATCCAGGTTTCAAATTAAAGGTAACACTTTGACGTTTCATGTAGACTATTCGGATTATATATCAGGAGTAATTACACAAAGGTTCCTATTTTTAATCCATTATAAAAGTGAAATTTATTTGCTATTAAAATTGGTACAATAGTCCCCTTCACAAGTATATATAGATGTAGCATGTTGAAATCCCCACCTACACTACTGTGATGGTATACACATGGAAGACAGAGATTTAAAAAATGACCCAAAAAACATAGCTTGGCTAATGCCCTTTGAAAAAGACGGTTTTATTGAGCTTCTGTTGCATGTTGTTGCTCTGTAAGCTAAGGTTAGTTATTTTGGCAATTTGGTGCAGCCTTAACTTAAAAAACAAGGACACAACCAACGTTAACAGCGTATGGTGGTGGCTGTCTATGCCATACTGTGTTTCTCCGATGTGCTCTCTGAGCACAAACACATCCTCTGACCCTATCCTCTTCCTTACAATGTACACGACCTCTAGCACTTTGATGGCCTGTGATCATCTGGTACATGAGGTCTGACGAATGACCCACTCTGCTGCCCTGACTACCATCACTGTGCCTTCTGATGGAATCACCAGACCTCCATTGTTTTTTAACTTCAGCAGGTGGTAGCTCTGGTCCTTGATGGCAGATGCAGCATCTGTTACCAAGCTGGCACGGCAGACATCACAGGACAGCTTTTTCAGAGCCCGTCGCACAACAAATCCTGAAATAAGAGTTGGTATATTAAAATTATTTATAATAACCATGGGGAAATTAAGGGAACATTTATCTTTTTGGACCATTGTGAGATTGATTTCCCTCAAATTTACACCAAAGATGAATTGTCATACAATCGTTATTGGTGTCAGTAAAACCTATATAATTGACCAGTGGTCTCAGGCTTGATAACTTGCGCAAGTAGCCGTGATGCACAACTATGCTGCATGATTAATTCATTTTTCGACAAGAAGATCTGCAATTTTGACATGTTCAAGCATCAAGAATTATAGCCACGTTCATAACGTTTGTAAGAAACCAAACTGTTTGTAAATCCGTCAAGAATTCAATGAGATAAGAGTATTTGTGTTCGTGCTGATCACTCACCTTACATTAGGTACCACAGAGCACGCCAGAAAGCTTGTCTGAGGCAAGATGGCCGCCGGTGATGACGTTTGAGACTCCGCCGTAAGACATCTAGCCTTTATTATGGATATCTATGGTCAGAATGCTCTCTATGGTACTTGTGTAGAGGGTTGTGAGGATGGGCGGGGGCAGTTGGGCTCTCCTCATCCTCCGCAGGAAATACAAGCGCTTCTGTAACCTCCTCACCAGATGTGGTGTTTACAGACCAGGTGAGGTTGTCCGTGATGTGCACCCCGAGGAATTTTGTGCTGCTAACCACCTCCACAGCTGAGCTGTTGATGAGTTTGTGTCAACTGCGAACTTCATGATGTGATTGGGGGTGAACCTGGGGGTGCAGTTGTGTGTCATCAGAGTAAACAGCAGGGGGCTGCGGACACAGCCCTGAGGGGAGCCCGTGCTGAGGGTAATGACATCAGAGGTGGTCTGTCAGACCCGGACCAACAGTGGTCAGGAGGTGAGGAAGTGATGAGGGGTGTGCTGAAGCCCAGATGCTGTGGGATGAGGGTGTTGAACGCTGTAGTCCAGGAACATGCTCAAAGGGGACGCAGCGTAGACGGGCTTGGAACCCGTTAATAACTGCTTGCAGTTCTAGTTATTATTATTATTACGGGTAATTATTATTCTCCGCTAAAACGCGTTGGGCGGCCCATGCGGATTTGTAACGAACCTATTGAATCAGGTATCCAAGTACAGAATGTGCACCGCTACTCAAACCCAGAAATTCAGACCCCTCAACAACTAGGGGGCGCTATAACAAAGGACAATGCGTTTTGGCCTATTACCACCAAACTACTGGTCCCACACTCAAAAACTTCACATCACTTTGTTTATTGGATGATTCTGCAAAATAAAGGGAATTGGCACACCCTTCGTTTCCCAGCTAGTTTTCGCGCTACATGGCTACAAAGGTTAAACCTTTCTTGTTAAACTCCTCCTACATTTTTTATGCAATCCGCGCAAAACTCCATATATAACCGCGTAATGGACAAATAAAAAAAGTTAACGCGCCAGATTTTTAAATTTTGACTTTTTCGAAAAGTAACGCTAAAATAAGTGATTGTTAGCTAGCTAGCTCTAAATGTAATTGCTGATTATTCTAAAACCATAACAGATTTTGACATGTCCTTTAAAACCCATAGTCCAAATAAGATTTTGCACATGTGACCCGCGTTTGAGGATCGTCCATCACTAGGGGGCGCTGTGATGTCAAGAAATCTACTACGCAAGAATGGCTGATCGGATTTTTACAAAACCTTCTTCATCCCCTTCCAGTCATACCCCTGAACTCAGGTATTAAATATGGTAATGATTAAAACAAGTGGGCGGGGCCTATTTCCAAAAGTGTTAAAAAACCTGGAGAATAATAAAAGCAATAAAGTAAAGAATAAAAAATGCTTTAAAATCAATTTTTTGATCCCAGATTTTCAGGATGTATTCAGTGAATAAGGTGTAACAATTCTCTCACTGCATGTATTGTTTTTTTTTGAAGTGCTACACTCTGAATTTTTAAAAGTTTGTAAAATGGAGAAATCAATGTATTTTCCACAAATATTGTTCAACCCCCCAAAATATGGCCTCTATTTGTAAAGCACATGCAGAATAAACATGGATTTCAGTTTGGTAAAAATCCAGGCGAGTTTGACCAATTTACAAGACTTTGAAAATAAATGGTACAAGACTATAAAGTTTAATATTTTATTTCTCTGAATCCATTTTTTTAATGACCATAGAAAAAATCCTGTGGTTAGATAAAGCACTCTTTGAGATCAATGAATATTTTCAGAATTTTAGAGCAAACCGTTGATTATTAACGAATTTATGAAGTTTGTGATCAGTTCACAGCTCTCATCATCCAGAGGTCTGACTGCAGAGCTTTGAACAGGGCGGCCATTTTGCCCATATTTGGGCACATCACAGGAAGTGACGTCAAAGCAGCCATCTTAGGTCAGACCAAGCTGCCATCTTAGGTCAGACCATAGAGAACACAGACATGAATACGTAGACGCCGCGTCCTCGGTTGAGAGGCGTGCCGACAGAGCGGCCATCTTAGGTCAGACCAAGCTGCACTCAGACAGAATACAAGTCATTACAGGAAAATGTACTTTATGTTTTCAGACACTCTGAATCCGGTGAATTCTCACCCGATTTCCAGATAAATCAACTGACTGAAAACGTCACCCCTTTAGGGGCTACATGGGACCAATTGATTGAATTAAATTATTGTCTAACTTAATAAATAATTTCGATTTTGTATTGAAAGTAAGCAAACTTCCAGAGCTACGTCCCAGGAAGCCCGACTTTTACTCCGCTTATGGGTGCGCAAATAAAAGGACACTAGGAACCAGATCCTGGGGAATTACCTTCCATAAGTAAGATTTTATGATAGATCATCCTCATGCTTTACAGTTACAGTTTTCCGGCATAAACACAATATGTGCTAATGGGTACAGCGATGGAAGTAGAGAAAAGTACATTAAACACCAAAAACAAACAAAATGGTCCTAAATTACTGGATAGACATGATTTGTGGGGAGTGGGGGGGGAAGCCCGTGCTGAGGGTGATTAGGTTTTTTGTTGATTTCTTTTTGTTGATAATTGCTGTTGTCTGTAGATCGGTGTCTGTGTATATAGCTTAAATATATATATATATATATATATATATATATATATATATATATATATATATATATATATATATATGCTTGTCGGGACTTTGATGCAATCAACTGGTTTCCTTATATAGGACATTTTATCCAATCTGTATAATCTGACCCAATCTGTATAATATGATTGAACTTGATTTTGTAAAGTGCCTTGAGATGACATGTTTCATGATTTGGCGCTATATAAATAAATAAATTGAATATATATATAATATTGGAAGAATTTTAGAGCAAACTGTTGATTTTTAAAGAATTTATTTATGAATTTAAAGAGAATAACATTTCCGAAATGTGCCCATGTAGGGATTTAAAATTTCCAGTAGATGGCAGTATTTGATTATATATGGATTTTTTACACACACACACACTTATATACATAAGCTTTACATTGAATGTAGCTAGTTGCGGAGCCAGAGGGGTGGCAGGGGTGGCATTTGCCACCCCCAACAGAGCCCTTGCCACCCCCTACTGCCACCCCACTGGAAATGGTAATTTTAACATATAATACTTATGAGATCGGCAAAGATTTGCCAGGAAAACTGTAATTTCCGACTGTCCCTGAAGGCAGCCCATGCAGTAGCAGCCTACACTGCGCACTGACGCTGTTCATTGGTTAAGCTGACATGTGGTTCCTGCTTGATCCAAAACACACCCGCCGCTTTAGAGTACACCGTTGAGGAGTTTTGCAGGTATTTACAACATTTTACCGCTCAGCGGTAACCGCTGTGTTACCTTCCTAATGAGAGGCGGCACTTGTCATACATTTCTAAAAAGAAAAAAAAAATGGTTGTGCACCGCTCCGTCCGTAGTGCCTCGTTTATTATATTAGCCATGCTAGTGCTGATAGATCGTGTTTTAGACAGATTCTTTTAACATATGTTTGAGTGCACATGCTGCCCTGTAATGTTTTATTAATTTGGCCAGGATATATCTCCCAGCTCTTGCTTGAAATGTGTGTGGTAAGAATATGTGAAAAACCATTGTTAAGTTTATAATGACTGAAATGTAAATAGGCTATGTCATATGAAAGCTTTGAATTATAACCTAACTAGTTATATTAATTAATTTAATTAATCTATTTTTAATTTAGTATTATTTTAGCTAGCTACAGAAAACTAAAAACTATTGTTTAAATAATATTTAAAATAGTGTTGTCTTTGCCATACAGTCATGGAGTCTAAATACCAGGCTGCCTTATTTTGTGTAGAGCCCAAATGAAGAGAAAAGAGAATATCTCACAGTTCTTCTTAAAGAGGCAAAAACCAGGGCCAGACCAGGACCAGACAGAACCCTGCAGCAGTGACCAACCTGGAGAAGCCAGCCAGGAGACACCAGGCCCAAGTGTATCACCAGCAGGTTAGAGGCTGTGACAGAGAGTTATTAAGTAGTAAAATCCAATAAGCCTAATTGTAAAGGTTAGCATGATGCTTTTTGCATTTTTTATTGTGTCTGTTTATGAACACAATTGAAACAAGTGGGCAGGGCCTATTTGCAAAAGTGTGAGAGTAGGGAGTAGCAAGATGGCGGCCAGTCACTAGGGGAGGTCACTGGCCGCCATCTTGCTACTCCGTTCTCACACAGAACCCCATAGCATTTGGTTGCAACAACAAGCAGTTTGGCTGTGTGAAAACGTTTCACAGGTAACTTTAAAGTCAGTGGTTGTTATACTTACTATACAAATTACTTTTGTTTTGGTAACACTTTATTTGTGCCTAAGATTTACATGATACTGTCATAAACAGAGGCTGCACAGTGAAGCAGTGAGAAGTGTTGTTGCCTTCTGGGTTCAATCACCTGGGTCTTTCAAATCCTCCCGGGTCTTTCAAATCCTCCTGGGTCTTTCAAATCCTCCCGGGTCTTTCAAATCCTCCCGGGTCTTTCAAATCCTCTGGGTCTTTCTGCATGGAGTTTGAATGTTCTACCTGTGCATGCGTAGGTTCACTCCGGGTACGCCGGCTTCCTCCCACAGTTCAAAAACATGACTGTTAGTTTAATTGGCTTCTCTAAATTGTCCTTAGGTGTGAGTGTGTGCAAGAATGGTTGTTTGTCCTGTCTGTCTCTGTGTTGCCCTGTGACAGATTGCCGACCTGTCCAGGGTGTAACCCGCCTCTCGCTCAGTGAACGCTGTGTATATATATATATATGTATATATATATATATATATATATATATATATATATATATATATATATATATACACAGAAAGCTATATACACGGTAGACTGTGCGTTAATGTAACGCAGAAGGTCTGGAGATGCTACGTTGGTGTAGCTTGTAGGACCTGAACAGGGGAGAGAGGCAGAGTCAAGTGTCACGGGGCCTCAGCAGCTCAGATTAGAGACCAGGTCAATGCCACACAGAGTTCTAGCAGCAGACACATCTCTAGAACAACTGTTAGGAGACTGTGTGAATCAGGCCTTCATGGTAAAACAGCTGCTAGGAAACCACTGCTAAGGACAGGCAACAAGTAGAAGAGAATTGCTTGGGCTAAAGAACACAAGGAATGGACATTAGACCAGTGGAAATCTGTGCTTTGGTCTGATGAGTCCAAAGTTGAGATCTTTGGTTCCAACCATCGTGTCTTTGTGCGACGCAGAAAAGGTTTAACAGATGGACTCTATTCAATTCAATTCACTTGTATTTATATAGCGCCAATTCATGAAACATGTCATCTCGAGGCACTTTACAAAGTCAAAATCAATCATATTATACAGATTGGTCAAAAATTTCCTATATAAGGGAACCAGTTGATTGCTTCAAAGTCCCGACAAGCAGCATTTACTCCTGGAGAAGCATAGAGCTACAGGGAGAGACGTCTGCATTGTCCATGGCTTTGCAGCAATCCCTCATACTGAGCAAGCATGAAGCGACAGTCGAAAAAAAAACCCACCCATTAGCGGGAAGGAAAAACCTCCAGCAGAACCAGAACCAGGCTCAGTATGAACGGTCATCTGCCTCGACCGACTGGGGGTTAAAGAATACAGAGCAGAGACACAACAAGAGAGACAAAAAAGCACAGAAGCACACATTGATCCAGTAATCTGTTCTGCATTAGATAGTAATAGCGGGTGATCTGTCTTCTCTGGATGATGTCACAGTTAACAGAACGTCAGATCAGGTGTACCTACTATGAAGACAAAAGAGAGAGAACAGAAAGTTAAAAGCTGAAAAGACAACAGTCATTTCAATGTAATGCAATGCAAAACTGCATTGCATCTACTTTTTTTAGACAAATGCAAGAAAGTAATAAATATTATGACATGCTTAATTGGAAGGGAGTGGGGAGCAGATAGATGGTGCTGCTGTAGAAGGTCGTGAGGATGGGCGGGGACAGGTGGGCTCTCCTCATCCTCCGCAGTAAGTGCAAGCGCTTCTGTTCCCTCTTCTCCAGTGACATGGTGTTCACAAACCAGCTGAGGTTGTGTGTTATGTGCACCCCGAGGAATTTATTGCTGCTGGCCACCTCCACAGCTGAGCTGTTAATGAGAAGTGGAGCATGGCGAGGCCATTTCTTCCTGAAGTCCATGATGATCTCCTTTGTTTTCTCCACGTTCAGGATCAGTCCTGGTCCTGGTCCTGGTCGTTGTCGTCTCTAATCAGGCCCACCACCGTCGTGTCGTCTGCAAACTTCACGATGTGATTGGTGGTGAACCTGGGGACACAGTCGTGTGTCATCAGGGTGAACAGCAGGGGGCTCAGGACGCAGCCCTGAGGAAAGCCCGTGCTGAGGGTGATGACATCAGAGGTTTTCTGTCCGACCCAGACCAACTGAGTTCTGTTGGTGATGAAGTCTAGTAGGCAGTTGCGAACAGGTGTGCTGAAGCCCAGATGTTCCAGTTTTGATGGCGTTGAACGCTGAACTGAAGTCCAGGAACATGCTCAAGGGGGCAGTGCGTGGGTGGGCTTGGAACCCGTTAATAACTGCTTGCAGTTCTAGTTATTATTATTATTACGGAATTAAAACGCGTTGTGCAGCCCAAGCGGATTTATAACGAACCTATTGAATCAGGTATCTAAGTACAGAATGTGTGCCTCTACTCAAACCCAGAAATTCAGATCCCTCAACAACTAGGGGGCGCTATCACAAAGGACAATGCGTTTCGGCCTGTAACCACCAAACTACTGGTCCCACACTCAAAAACTTGATAGCACTTTGTTTATTGGATGTTTCTGCATCAAAAAGGGAATTGGCACACCTTTCGTTTCCCAGCTACTTTTCGCGCTACATGGCTACAAAGGTTAAACCTTTCTTGTTAAACTCCTCCTACATTTTTTGTGCGATCTGCGCAAAACTTCATATATAAGCGTGTCATGGACAAATAAAAAAAGTTAACACGCCGGATTTTTGAATTTTGACTTTTTTCGAAAAGTAACGCTAAAATAAGTGATTGTTAGCTAGCTAGCTCTAAATGTAATTGCTGATTATTCTAAAACCATAACAGATTTTGACATGTCCTTCATAACACATAGTCCAAATAAGATTTTGCACATGTGACCCGCGTTTGAGGATCGTCCATCACTAGGGGGCGCTGTGATGTCAAGAAATCTACTACGCAAGAATGGCTGATCGGATTTTTACAAAACCTTCTTCATCCCCTTCCAGTCATAACCCTTAACTCAGGAATTAAATATGGTACTGATTGAAACAAGTGGGCGGGGCCTATTTCCAAAAGTGTGAAAAAAACCTTCAAAACTTCAAAAAATTACCAAAAATCCATTTTGTGGTGTAACGATCTCAGATTTTCAGGATGTATTCCTTGAATAAGGTGTAACAATTCTCTCACTGCATGTATTGAGGTTTCTGAAAGTTGCACACTCTGATTTTTTAAAAGTTTGTAAAATGGAGAAATCAATGTATTTTCCACAAATATTTTTCAATCCCAATAAAAATGGCCACTATTTGTAAAGCACATTCAGACTTAATGTGTACTTCAGTTTGGTAAAAATCCAGGCGATTTTGAACTATTTAAAAGACTTTGAAATTCACATGTGCAAGACTATAAAGGTTAATATTTTTTTTCTCTGAAACGCTTTTTTCAATGGGCGTTTAAAAAATCACATAGTTAGAAAAAGCACTCTTGGACATACGTGAATATTTTCAGAATTTTAGAGCAAACCGTTGATTTTTAACGATTTAATGAATTTTATGATCTGGTCACAGCTCTCACCATCCAGAGCTCTGACCATCCAGAACTGTGAACAGGGCGGCCATTTTGCCCATATATGGGCACATCACAGGATGTGACGTCATATCCCGTGATTTTCTAAGCGGAGCAGAAACTTGAAGAGGGAGGATAGCTTTTAGAGTTTTGAAAAGAACACATAATTAAAAAAAAAATATTGAATGTAAAAAAGATCAAGCAGAAGCAAGGAAAGTTATTTAGAAGGCAAAGAAGACAAAATGGAGAGATTTTTGTGATTCAGGGCAGAACAACTCCTATAGCTAAGGTATGGGGAATGATTAAGAAAATGAAGGGAAATAGACCAGAGAGAACATATCTAGTTCTAAAACATGAAGAAGGAACAGCAGTAACAAATGAGGAAAAAGTAGAAGTAATGGCAAGAACATTTGCAAAGATCCATAGTTCAGATGTGGATCAGACTTATTCCAAAAGTAACACTATGATATAATATGGATAGATAGATAGATAGATAGATAGATAGATAGATAGATAGATAGATAGATAGATAGATATGAAAAGGAGTAATAGCATTAATGGTTTAAAGGTCAATCTAAATGAAGAACATTCATTATATATATATATATAAACACTTTTATTTGGGTGTGATTAATTTTTTCAGAGTCCTAATTTATTTATATTTACATACATACTTTTATAATATGAATATTACTGTTATAATAAAATATGAAATACTGACAAAAAAGGCTTATTGTGTGGCAACCTCTTGGTGTAGAAGCATAATCCAGGTTTCAAATTAAAGGTAACACTTTGAAGTTTCATGTAGACTATTCGGATTATATATCAGGAGTAATTACACAAAGGTTCCTATTTTTAATCCATTATAAAAGTGATATTTATTTGCTATTAAAATTGGTACAATAGTCCCCTTCACAAGTATATATAGATGTAGCATGTTGAAATCCCCACCTACACTACTGTGATGGTATACACATGGAAGACAGAGATTTAAAAAATGACCCAAAAAACATAGCTTGGCTAATGCCCTTTGAAAAGGACGGTTTTATTGAGCTTCTGTTGCATGTTGTTGCTCTGTAAGCTAAGGTTAGTTATTTTGGCAATTTGGTGCAGCCTTAACTTAAAAAACAAGGACACAACCAACGTTAACAGCGTATGGTGGTGGCTGTCTATGCCATACTGTGTTTCTCCGATGTGCTCTCTGAGCACAAACACATCCTCTGACCCTATCCTCTTCCTTACAATGTACACGACCTCTAGCACTTTGATGGGCTGTGATCGTCTGGTACATGAGGTCTGACGAATGACCCACTCTGCTGCCCTGACTACCATCACTGTGCCTTCTGATGGAATCACCAGACCTCCATTGTTTTTTAACTTCAGCAGGTGGTAGCTCTGGTCCTTGATGGCAGATGCAGCATCTGTTACCAAGCTGGCACGGCAGACATCACAGGACAGCTTTTTCAGAGCTCGTCGCACAACAAATCCTGAAATAAGAGTTGGTATATTAAAATAATTTATAATAACCATGGGGAAATTAAGGGAACATTTATCTTTTTGGACCATTGTGAGATTGATTTCCCTTAAATTTACACCAAAGATTAATTGTCATACAATCGTTATTGGTGTCAGTAAAACCTATATAATTGACCAGTGGTCTCAGGCTTGATAACTTGCGCAAGTACAACTATGCTGCATGATTAAGTCATTTTTCGACAATAAAATCTGCAATTTCGACATGTTCAAGCATCAAGAATTATAGCCACGTTCATAACGTTTGTAAGAAACCAAACTGTTTGTAAATCCGTCAAGAATTCAATGAGATAAGAGTATTTGTGTTCGTGCTGATCACTCACCTTACATTAGGTACCACAGAGCACACCAGAAAGCTTGTCTGAGGCAAGATGGCCGCCGGTGATGACGTTTGAAACTCCGCCGTCTAGCCTTTATTATGGATATCTATGGTCAGAATGCTCTCTATAGTACTTGTGTAGAGGGTTGTGAGGATGGGCGGGGGCAGTTGGGCTCTCCTCATCCTCCGCAGGAAGTACAAGCGCTTCTGTGCCCTCCTCACCAGATGTGGTGTTTACAGACCAGGTGAGGTTGTCCGTGATGTGCACCCCGAGGAATTTGGTGCTGCTAACCACCTCCACAGCTGAGCTGTTGATGAGTTTGTGTCAACTGCGAACTTCATGATGTGATTGGGGGTGAACCTGGGGGTGCAGTCGTGTGTCATCAGAGTAAACAGCAGGGGGCTGCGGACACAGCCCTGAGGGGAGCCCGTGCTGAGGGTGATGACATCAGAGGTGGTCTGTCAGACCCGGACCGACAGTGGTCAGGAGATGAGGAAGTGATGAGGGGTTTGCTGAAGCCCAGATGTTCCAGTTTTTCAACCAGATGCTGTGGGATGAGGGTGTTGAACGCTGTAGTCCAGGAACATGCTCAAAGGGGGCGGAGCGTAGACGGGCTTGGAACCCGTTAATAACTGCTTGCAGTTCTAGTTATTATTATTATTATTACGGGTAATTATTATTCTCCGCTAAAACGCGTTGGGCGGCCCATGCGGATTTGTAACGAATCAATTGGATCAGGTATCCAAGTACAGAATGTGCACCGCTACTCAAACCCAGAAATTCAGACCCCTCAACAACTAGGGGGCGCTATAACAAAGGACAATGCGTTTACGCCTGTAACCACCAAACTACTGGTCCTACACTCAAAAACTTGATGGCACTTTGTTTATTGGATGATTCTGCAAAATAAAGTGAATTGGCACACCCTTCGTTTCCCAGCTAGTTTTCGCGCTACATGGCTACAAAGGTTAAACCTTTCTTGTTAAACTCCTCCTACCTTTTTTGTGCAATCCGCGCAAAAATTTATATATAAGCGTGTCATGGACAAATAAAAAAAGTTATCGCGGCGGATTTTTGAATTTTGACTTTTTCGAAAAGTAACGCTAAAATAAGTGATTGTTAGCTAGCTAGCTCTAAATGTAATTGCTGATTATTGTAAAACCATAACAGATTTTGACATGTCCTTCATAACCCATAGTACAAATAAGATTTTGCACATGTGACCCGCGTTTAAGGATCGTCCATCACTAGGGGGCGCTGTGATGTCAAGAAATCTACTACGCAAGAATGGCTGATCGGAATTTTACAAAACCTTCTTCATTCCCTTCCAGACATTGCCCTTAACTAAAGTATTAAATATGGTATTTATTGAAACAAGTGGGCGGGGCCTATTTCCAAATGTGTGGAAAAAAACTTGAAAACTTCAAAAATTCACCTAAAATCACTTGTGTGGTGTAACAAGCTCAGATTTTCAGGATGTATTCCTTGAATAAGGTGCAACAATTCTCTCACTGCATGTATTCCAGTGTTTGAAAGTGCCACACTCTGTTTTTTTCAAAGTTTGTAAAATGGAGAAATCAATGTATTTTCCACAAATATTGGTCAATCCCAATAAAAATGGCCTCTATCTGTAAAGCACAGCCAGAATAAACATGTCTTTCAGTTTGGTAAAAATCCAGGCGATTTTGACCAATTTACAAGATTTAAAAAATTAATGATACAAGATTACAAAGTTTAACTTTTTTTTTCTCTGAATCCATTTTTTTAATGACCATTAAAAAAATCGTGTGGTTAGATAAAACACTCTTAGACATTCATGAATATTTTCAGAATTTTAGAGCAAACCGTTCATTTAATAGGAATATTTATTTAGATAGTTTGACAAAAACCTATTGTAAAGAGCTTTTCAGAAAATTAAGCAAGGGCTCCATCTCGTGGCTTGTTTTTGCAACTACAACAACTCTTACCATTAATAGTCTAAGTAAGGGGTATACAATTAAAACTTAGAAGTCCACTTCAATAATTTTGTATGTATATATGTATGCATCATGTGTATATATATATATATATATATATATATATATTTACACTAATGCTTTAATGTGGCGTTGTATGGAATACATTTAAAAATTCCAACAGAGGACAGGATTTGATCATGGATGGATCTCTACAAACACACACACATATTTATTCTAGCAATAAAACATGATAGTAAACAATTATGGAATACACTGAATAATATATTAAGAGGAAATAGTAAATCAATTCCAGCTTATTTAGAACATGAAGGTGAATTTTTTACTAGACCAAGTGATATAGCAAATCATCTTAATGATTATTTCATGAACAAAATAAACAAACTAAAAGATACCACACAGCCATACAAGACAGAGTTATCAAATACACTAATAAATAAGATGATGAAAGACAAAACCTGTAGCTTTAAATTCAAGAGTGTAAGTGTTTCTAAAGTGGAATTACTTCTGATGAATTGTAAAAAAAAAAACCACCTGGTGTAGACTACCTTGATCATATGTTGCTTAAACCAATAGTTGGTATTATTGCTCCTATTATTGCTCATATAATTAATTTGTGTTTCATGCACAATATATGTTTGCAAGAATGGAAAATATGTAAAGTAGTGCCAATCCCTACAAATAAGAAAATGCCCTTTTCTGGATCAAACAGTAGACCAATAAGTTTATTACCAATTCTTGGTAAAATAATGGAAAGAATTGTTTATGAACAGATTCAATCTTATTTTAAGAATAATGATTTGATTACGTTTCAGCATGCATATAGAGAAAAACACTCAACAGCCACTGCCCTGACTCAGATGGTTGATGACTGGTTCAAGGATATGGAGGAGAGAAAAATAATAGGTGATGTAATGCTTGATTTCACTGCAGCATTTGATATCATTGACCACAAATTACTGTTAAAAAAACTGGAGTATTATGGCTTTTCACAAACTGCATTATTATGGATGAAAAGTTATTTGTCGGATAGAAGACAACTAGTTTATTTTAATGGCAGTTTTTCAAATGTAAGGGCTGTGGGACACGGGGTGCCTCAAGGAAGTTGTCTTGGGCCGCTCCTGTACACAATCTTTACAAATGATCTTCCATCTGTTTTAGAAAAGGCAAGCATCTCAATGTTTGCAGATGATTCCACCATATATTTAGCAGAAACTAATATTACTGAGTTAAATACAAAACTACAAAGAGAGCTACAGTTAGTGGTGGACTGGATAAGGAGTAACAAATTGGTTCTCAATGTATCTAAAACTACCTGTTTAGTGGTTGGAACTCCTTTTTCTTTACTTTCCAAACCGAAACTTGAACTCACCATAGAGCAAAATTCTGTGGATCAAAAACAAGAGGCTAAACTGTTGGGAGTGATAATTGATAATAGATTGTGTTGGGATAGACATGTTCAGAACTTGTTAACTAAAATGGGTAATAGTTTATCGGTCATTAAAAGGTGTTCAAAATACTTTACACCGCAGGTTGTTACACAAGTACTTGATGCTTTGTTTTTTTCACATCTTGATTATTGCTCAGTGGTTTGGTCAAATACTTCATCAATTAATATAAAAAAACTACAAGTAATTCAGAATAAAGCTGCACGTGTTGCCCTTTCATGTGGGTTTAGATCAAATGTGGACAAAATGCACGATAGTCTTTTATGGTTAAAAGTTAAAAACAGATTGGTGTATTCAGTAATGGTATTTCTATATAATGTTATAACAAATAAAACGCCTTTCATTTTATATACAAAACTATCCTTTAGTAATGATACACATTATTATCCAACAAGACATGCAGTAGGAGGTAGTTTTATTTTACCTAGAGTTAAAACAAAATCAATTCAACGTTCAGTTAGGTACAGGGCAATGTGTGAATGGAATTCACTCCCAAAGACTATCATACAACAAAACACTCTCTATGGTTTCAAAACTGCACATAAGAAATATTACCTTCAAAGAAATTTGGATAGTTAATGTTAATTTTATTGAGGAGATATTGTGTAGGGTTCTTGTTAGCTAGTTCTTTGATATAGATCTATCTGGAGTAGCAAAATTTTATGTTAATCATGTTTATTTATGTTACTTTTTAATGATAAAAGGTGTTAAATGTAAATATGTATTACATTTTGTGTAAATGTCTCGTATGCATAGTGTGTAATGGGATGTAATACATTGTATTGTCACGTGGAAGACTGAAGGACCCCAGGAAGAATAGCTTTTAGCTGATGCTGAAGCTAATGGGGATCCTAATAAAACAAACAAACAAATATATCTATCCGTCCATCCATCCATCCATTTTTTGATCCGCTTAATTCCTCATGGGGTTGCGGGGCTGCTGGTGCCTATCTCCAGCATATAGACCAGTTCACGCGTGACGTCAGCGCTATATCCGGGTCCTGCGGGGTAGACAAAAAGCACAGCTGCTCTCGTCTACTACATGACAAAACGGGTGATTTCGAGCGTACTTTTAGTTAGTTTATTTTTGGAATCTAAACAATGCCTACGACTTGTTGTGCTCCCGGTTGCACAGGGAGGCATTCCCAATCGTTGGATGTACGTTTCTGTCGTTTACCGAAGAAAGAAATGGATATTTTCAAAAGAGCGCAGGCAGACACTCCCAATGGACTGGGGGAGACATCAGACTACGACAGAATTTGCAGCCTACACTTCATCTCCGGTAAATACAACTTAATTCTGCTCTAGTCATTGTTCTACTTAAATAGCGGCGGAGGGGAGGTGGCGATCGCTACAGGGGCCGGAGAAGCTGCTTCTGCTGCTGCTACAGCAGCCGCTTCTGCTACCGCTACCGCTTCTACCAGCAGAAGCAGCTGTCTGGAGCAGCAGCCGCTCTATTACGCCCCCGTTCACGGGCGCTAGTACTTCTGTGTTTACGCTGCAATGTCGCCGACACCCCCACCCATTTTAAGAAGACAAAAACACCAAAATAATCCGTAGTGAACAATTTTTTTTAACCTACCGGACGGGTCCAGTGGTTTCATGCTTTCATGCTCTCTTGTCTGTACTGGCCTGGGTCCAATGTAATTCTCCCTGCGCGGTGGGAGACTCGTTTTGAGGAAACTATGGTTGCAGCTCACTGTCTGCCTTGCTGTGGTTACAGAGAGGTGTCTGTTTTGTAGAATAAATCATCCGCCGATGAGTTATTGATCCGGAAAAGCCGAATCTGTGAATATCTTTCTAACTTTACCGAAGTATAAGGCAGCTGTATGTCGCGGTACGGACTCTTGGCCAGCATTTCACAGACTGGCTCCGTCCCTTCAGGCTTTTGCTGTGTGGATCTGGCAATCTGATACCATCAACCATCAACTTACTCTTAAAACGTTATCTAAAGAAGAAAAATACGTGGAGAACTCGTCAGTTTCTCTTTTTGCGTCCGTAATTGTGTTCGCCTTTTGCCTACCAATCCGGCGCGCATGCGCGAAAAACCCGCATCAAAACAATAGCAATTAACTGGTCTATATATATATATATATATATATATATATATATATATATATATATATATATATATATATATATATATATATATATATATATAGGATCACTCTTAACAGACTGTTCCTTCAGAGCCAAATCTGCGTGGAGGTCAACTAACTGCAAGCTAACTGACTCAGAAGTAAATCTATGGTTAAGCACTACAATACAAATATACAGTCAGTTTATCAACATCCCACTGTTAATTCTTCTAGTTCAAACATACTTCATGTAAATTTAAATTATGACTGTTCATTAATATCAAACTAAACAGTAGACATTTTAAACCTCGTTTACATCTTAGTTAAATAGCTTGAGGCTGTACATGTGTAAATTCCTACGTTGAGCGAGGTACTTAAACCCATCACACACGCAGTATTTGATCCAGTCCGACATTTCTCTGTGTTCAGAGCTGGGTTTTGTCCATACAATGGATGATGAAGGAGAGTATTGGATGAGGGTGTTGAACGCTAAAGTCCAGGAACATGCTCAAAGGGGGAGCGGCGTAGGTGGGCTTGGATGAGGGTGTTGAATGCTGAAGTCCAGGAACATGCTCAAAGGGGGCGGTGCGTGGGCTTGGAACCCGTTAATAACTGCTTGCAGTTCTAGTTTATTATTAGGGTTCCAAGCCCGCAGCGCAGGCGAACGGCTATGCCGTTCGTCTGCTCTGTGAGCAGAGAACCCTATTGTTTTTCGTGTGTTTTTAAATTATTTATTATTATTATTATTATTATTACGGAATTAAAACGCGTTGTGCAGCCCAAGCGGATTTATAACGAACCTATTGAATCAGGTATCTAAGTACAGAATGTGTGCCTCTACTCAAACCCAGAAATTCAGACCCCTCAACAACTAGGGGGCGCTATAACAAAGGACAATGCGTTTCGGCCTGTAACCACCAAACTACTGGTCCCACACTCAAAAACTTGATAGCACTTTGTTTATTGGATGTTTCTGCATCAAAAAGGGAATTGGCACACCTTTCGTTTCCCAGCTACTTTTCGCGCTACATGGCTACAAAGGTTAAACCTTTCTTGTTAAACTCCTCCTACATTGTTTGTGCGATCTGCACAAAACTTCATATATAAGCGTGTCATGGACAAATAAAAAAAGTTAACACGGCAGATTTTTGAATTTTGACTTTTTCGAAAAGTAACGCTAAAATAAGTGATTGTTAGCTAGCTAGCTCTAAATGTAATTGCTGATTATTCTAAAACCATAACAGATTTTGACCTGTCCTTCATAACACATAGTCCAAATAAGATTTTGCACATGTGACCCGCGTTTGAGGATCGTCCATCACTAGGGGGCGCTGTGATGTCAAGAAATCTACTACGCAAGAATGGCTGATCGGATTTTTACAAAACCTTCTTCATCCCCTTCCAGTCATAACCCTTAACTCAGGAATTAAATATGGTACTGATTGAAACAAGTGGGCGGGGCCTATTTCCAAAAGTGTGAAAAAAACCTTCAAAACTTCACAAAATTACCAAAAATCCATTTTGTGGTGTAACGATGTCAGATTTTCAGGATGTATTCCTTGAATAAGGTGTAACAATTCTCTCACTGCATGTATTGAGGTTTCTGAAAGTTGCACACTCTGATTTTTTAAAAGTTTGTAAAATGGAGAAATCAATGTATTTTCCACAAATATTGTTCAATCCCAATAAAAATGGCCACTATTTGTAAAGCACATTCAGACTTAATGTGTACTTCAGTTTGGTAAAAATCCAGGCGATTTTGAACTATTTAAAAGACTTTGAAATTCACATGTGCAAGACTATAAAGGTTAATATTTTTTTTCTCTGAAACGCTTTTTTCAATGGGCGTTTAAAAAATCACACAGTTAGATAAAGCACTCTTGGACATATGTGAATATTTTCAGAATTTTAGCGCAAACCGTTGATTTTTACCGATTTAATGAATTTTATGATCTGGTCACAGCTTTCACCATCCAGAGCTCTGACCATCCAGAACTGTGAACAGGGCGGCCATTTTGCCCATATATGGGCACATCACAGGATGTGACGTCACATCCCGTGATTTTCTAAGCGGAGCAGAAACTGGAAGAGGGAGGATAGCTTTTAGAGTTTTGAAAAGAACACATCATTTAAAAAAAATATTGAATCTAAAAAAGATCAAGCAGAAGCAAGGAAAGTTATTTAGAAGGCAAAGAAGACAAAATGGAGAGATTTTTGTGATTCAATGGGCAGAACAACTCCTATAGCTAAGGTATGGGGAATGATTAAGAAAATGAAGGGAAATAGACCAGAGAGAACATATCCAGTTCTAAAACATGAAGAAGGAACAGCAGTAACAAATGAGGAAAAAGTAGAAGTAATGGCAAGAACATTTGCAAAGATCCATAGTTCAGATATGGATCAGACTTATTCCAAAAGTAACACTATGATATAATATGGATAGATAGATAGATAGATAGATAGATAGATAGATAGATAGATAGATAGATAGATAGATAGATAGATAGATAGATAGATAGATAGATAGATATGAAAAGGAGTAATAGCATTAATGGTTTAAAGGTCAATCTAAATGAAGAACATTCATTATATATATATATAAACACTTTTATTTGGGTGTGATTAATTATTTCACAGTCCTAATTTATTTATATTTACATACATACTTTTATAATATGAATATTACTGTTATAATAAAATATGAAGTACTGACAAAAAAGGCTTATTGTGTGGCAACCTCTTGGTGTAGAAGCATAATCCAGGTTTCAAATTAAAGGTAACACTTTGAAGTTTCATGTAGACTATTCGGATTATATATCAGGAGTAATTACACAAAGGTTCCTATTTCTAATCCATTATAAAAGTGAAATTTATTTGCTATTAAAATTGGTACAATAGTCCCCTTCACAAGTATATATAGATGTAGCATGTTGAAATCCCCACCTACACTACTGTGATGGTATACACATGGAAGACAGAGATTTAAAAAATGACCCAAAAAACATAGCTTGGCTAATGCCCTTTGAAAAGGACGGTTTTATTGAGCTTCTGTTGCATGTTGTTGCTCTGTAAGCTAAGGTTAGTTATTTTGGCAATTTGGTGCAGCCTTAACTTAAAAAACAAGGACACAACCAACGTTAACAGCATATGGTGGTGGCTGTCTATGCCATACTGTGTTTCTCCGATGTGCTCTCTGAGCACAAACACATCCTCTGACCCTATCCTCTTCCTTACAATGTACACGACCTCTAGCACTTTGATGGGCTGTGATCGTCTGGTACATGAGGTCTGACGAATGACCCACTCTGCTGCCCTGACTACCATCACTGTGCCTTCTGATGGAATCACCAGACCTCCATTGTTTTTTAACTTCAGCAGGTGGTAGCTCTGGTCCTTGATGGCAGATGCAGCATCTGTTACCAAGCTGGCACGGCAGACATCACAGGACAGCTTTTTCAGAGCCTGTCACACAACAAATCCTGAAATAAGAGTTGGTATATTAAAATAATGTATAATAACCATGGGGAAATTAAGGGAACATATATCTTTTTGGACCATTGTGAGATTGATTTCCCTCAAATTTACACCAAAGATTAATTGTCATACAATCGTTATTGGTGTCAGTAAAACCTATATAATTGACCAGTGGTCTCAGCCTTGATAACTTGCGCAAGTAGCCGTGATGCACAACTATGCTGCATGATTAAGTCATTTTTAGACAAGAAAATCTGCAATTTTGACATGTTCAAGCATCAAGAATTATAGCCACGTTCATGACGTTTGTAAGAAACCAAACTGTTTGTAAATCCGTCAAGAATTCAATGAGATAAGAGTATTTGTGTTCGTGCTGATCACTCACCTTATATTAGGTACCACAGAGCATGCCAGAAAGCTTGTCTGAGGCAAGATGGCCGCCGGTGATGACGTTTGAGACTCCGCCGTAAGACATCTAGCCTTAATTATGGATATCTATGGTCAGAGTTCTCTCTATGGTACTTGTGTAGAGGGTTGTGAGGATGGACGGGGGCAGTTGGGCTCTCCTCATCCTCCGCAGGAAGTACAAGCGCTTCTGAGCCCTCCTCACCAGATGTGGTGTTTACAGACCAGGTGAGGTTGTCCGTGATGTGCACCCCGAGGAATTTGGTGCTGCTAACCACCTCCACAGCTGAGCTGTTGATGAGTTTGTGTCAACTGCGAACTTCATGATGTGATTGGGGGTGAACCTGGGGGTGCAGTCGTGTGTCATCAGAGTAAACAGCAGGGGGCTGCGGACACAGCCCTGAGGGGAGCCCGTGCTGAGGGTGATGACATCAGAGGTGGTCTGTCAGACCCGGACCGACAGTGGTCAGGAGTTGAGGAAGTGATGAGGGGTGTGCTGAAGCCCAGATGTTCCAGTTTTTCAACCAGATGCTGTGGGATGAGGGTGTTGAACGCTGTAGTCCAGGAACATGCTCAAAGGGGGCGGAGCGTAGACGGGCTTGGAACCCGTTAATAACTGCTTGCAGTTCTAGTTATTAGGGTTCCAAGCCCGCAGCGCAGGCGAACGGCTATGCCGTTCGTCTGCTCTGTGAGCAGAGAACCCTATTGTTTTTCTAGTGTTTTTAAATTATTTATTATTATTATTATTATTACGGGTAATTATTATTCTCCGCTAAAACGCGTTGGGCGGCCCAAGCGGATTTGTAACGAACCTATTGAATCAGGTATCCAAGTACAGAATGTGCACCGCTACTCAAACCCAGAAATTCAGACCCCTCAACAACTAGGGGGCGCTATAACAAAGGACAATGCGTTTTGGCCTATAACCACCAAACTACTGGTCCCACACTCAAAAACTTCACATCACTTTGTTTATTGGATGATTCTGCAAAATAAAGGGAATTGGCACACCCTTCGTTTCCCAGCTAGTTTTCGCGCTACATGGCTACAAAGGTTAAACCTTTCTTGTTTAACTCCTCCTACATTTTTTATGCAATCCGTGCAAAACTCCACATATAACAGCGTAATGGACAAATAAAAAAAGTGAACGCGCCGGATTTTTGAATTTTGACTTTTTCGAAAAGTAACGCTAAAATAAGTGATTGTTAGCTAGCTAGCTCTAAATGTAATTGCTGATTATTCTAAAACCATAACAGATTTTGACATGTCCTTCATAACCCATAGTCCAAATAAGATTTTGCACATGTGACCCGCGTTTGAGGATCGTCCATCACTAGGGGGCGCTGTGATGTCAAGAAATCTACTACGCAAGAATGGCTGATCGGATTTTTACAAAACCTTCTTCATCCCCTTCCAGTCATACCCCTGAACTCAGGTATTAAATATGGTAATTATTAAAACAAGTGGGCGGGGCCTATTTCCAAAAGTGTTAAAAAACCTGGAGAATAATAAAAACAATAAAGTAAAGAATAAAAAATGCTTTAAAATCAATTTTTTGATCCCAGATTTTCAGGATGTATTCTGTGAATAAGGTGTAACAATTCTCTCACTGCATGTATTGTTTTTTTTTGAAGTGCTACACTCTGAATTTTTAAAAGTTTGTAAAATGGAGAAATCAATGTATTTTCCACAAATATTGTTCAACCCCCCAAAATATGGCCTCTATTTGTAAAGCACATGCAGAATAAACATGGATTTCAGTTTGGTAAAAATCCAGGCGAGTTTGACCAATTTACAAGACTTTGAAAATAAATGGTACAAGACTATAAAGTTTAATATTTTATTTCTCTGAATCCATTGTTTTAATGACCATAAAAAAAATCCTGTGGTTAGATAAAGCACTCTTTGAGATCCATGAATATTTTCAGAATTTTAGAGCCAACCGTTGATTATTAACGAATTTATGAAGTTTGTGATCAGTTCACAGCTTTCATCATCCAGAGCTCTGACTGCAGAGCTTTGAACAGGGCGGCCATTTTGCCCATATTTGGGCACATCACAGGAAGTGACGTCAAAGCAGCCATCTTAGGTCAGACCAAGCTGCCATCTTAGGTCAGACCATAGAGAACACAGACATGAATACAAAGACACCGCGTCCTCGGTTGAGAGGCGTGCCGACAGAGCGGCCATCTTAGGTCAGACCAAGCTGCAGTCAGACAGAATACAAGTCATTACAGGAAAATGTACTTTATGTTTTCAGACACTCTGAATCCGGTGAAATCTCACCCGATTTCCAGATAAATCAACTGACTGAAAACGTCACCCCTTTAGGGGCTACATGGGACCAATTGATTGAATTAAATTATTGTCTAACTTAATAAATAATTTCGATTTTGTATTGAAAGTAAGCAAACTTCCAGAGCTACGTCCCAGGAAGCCCGACTTTTACTCCGCTTATGGGTGCGCAAATAAAAGGACACTAGGAACCAGATCCTGGGGAATTACCTTCCATAAGTAAGATTTTATGATAGATCATCCTCATGCTTTACAGTTACAGTTTTCCGGCATAAACACAATATGTGCTAATGGGTACAGCGATGGAAGTAGAGAAAAGTACATTAAACACCAAAAACAAACAAAATGGTCCTAAATTACTGGATAGACATGATTTGTGGGGAGTGGGGGGGGGAGCCCGTGCTGAGGGTGATTAGGTTTTTTGTTGATTTCTTTTTGTTGATAATTGCTGTTGTCTGTAGATCGGTGTCTGTGTATATAGCTTAAATATATATATATATATATATATACACTCACCGGCCACTTTATTAGGTACACCTGTCCAACTGCTCGTTAACACTTAATTTCTAAGCAGCCAATCACATGGCGGCAACTCAGTGCATTTAGGCATGTAGACATGGTCAAGAGAATCTCCTGCAGTTCAAAACGAGCATCAGTATGGGGAAGAAAGGTGATTTGAGTGACTTTGAACGTGGCATGATTGTTGGTGCCAGAAGGGCTGGTCTGAGTATTTCAGAAACTGCTAATCTACTGGGATTTTCACGCACAACCATCTCTAGGGTTTACAGAGAATGGTCCGAAAAAGAAAAAACATCCAGTGAGCGGCAGTTCTGTGGGCGGAAATGCCTTGTTGATGCCAGAGGTCAGAGGAGAATGGCCAGACTGGTTCGAGCTGATAGAAGGGCAACAGTGACTCAAATAACCACCCGTTACAACCAAGGTGGGCAGAAGAGCATCTCTGAACGCACAGTACGTCGAACTTTGAGGCAGATGGTCTACAGCAGCAGAAGACCACATCGGGTGCCACTCCTTTCAGCTAAGAACAGGAAACTGAGGCTACAATTTGCACAAGCTCATCGAAATTGGACAATAGAAGATTGGAAAAACGTTGCCTGGTCTGATGAGTCTCGATTTCTGCTGCTACAGTCGGATGGTAGGGTCAGAATTTGGTGTCTACAACATGAAAGCATGGATCCATCCTGCCTTGTATCAACAGTTCAGGCTGGTGGTGGTGGTGGTGTCATGGTGTGGGGAATATTTTCTTGGCACTCTTTGGGCCCCTTGGTACCAATTGAGCATCGTTGCAACGCCACAGCCTACCTGAGTATTGTTGCTAACCATGTCCATCCCTTTATGACCACAATGTACCCAACCCATGATGGCTACTTTCAGCAGGATAATGCGCCATGTCATAAAGCTGGAATCATCTCAGACTGGTTTCTTGAACATGACAATGAGTTCGCTGTACTCAAATGGCCTCCACAGTCACCAGATTTCAATCCAATAGAGCATCTTTGGGATGTGGTGGAACGGGAGATTCGCATCATGGATGTGCAGCCGACAAATCTGCGGCAACTGTGTGATGCCATCATGTCAATATGGACCAAACTCCCTGAGGAATGCTTCCAGCACCTTGTTGAATCTATGCCACGAAGAATTGAGGCAGTTCTGAAGGCAAAAGGGGGTCCAACCCGTTACTAGCATGGGGTACCTAATAAAGTGGCCGGTGAGTGTATATATATATATATATATATATATATATATATATATATATATATATATATATGCTTGTCGGGACTTTGATGCAATCAACTGGTTTCCTTATATAGGACATTTTATCCAATCTGTATAATCTGACCCAATCTGTATAATATGATTGAACTTGATTTTGTAAAGTGCCTTGAGATGACATGTTTCATGATTTGGCGCTATATAAATAAATAAATTGAATATATATATAATATTGGAAGAATTTTAGAGCAAACTGTTGATTTTTAAAGAATTTATTTATGAATTTAAAGAGAATAACATTTCCGAAATGTGCCCATGTAGGGATTTAAAATTTCCAGTAGATGGCAGTATTTGATTATATATGGATTTTTTACACACACACACACACTTATATACATAAGCTTTACATTGAATGTAGCTAGTTGCGGAGCCAGAGGGGTGGCAGGGGTGGCATTTGCCACCCCCAACAGAGCCCTTGCCACCCCCTACTGCCACCCCACTGGAAATGGTAATTTTAACATATAATACTTATGAGATCGGCAAAGATTTGCCAGGAAAACTGTAATTTCCGACTGTCCCTGAAGGCAGCCCATACAGTAGCAGCCTACATGCTGCACACTGACGCTGTTCATTGGTTAAGCTGACATGTGGTTCCTGCTTGATCCAAAACACACCCGCGGCTTTAGAGTACACCGTTGAGGAGTTTTGCAGGTATTTACAACATTTTACCGCTCAGCGGTAACCGCTGTGTTACTTTCCTAATGAGAGGCGGCACTTGTCATACATTTCTAAAAAGAAAAAAAAATGGTTGTGCACCGCTCCGTCCGTAGTGCCTCGTTTATTATATTAGCCATGTTAGTGCTGATAGATCGTGTTTTAGACAGATTCTTTTAACATATGTTTGAGTGCACATGCTGCCCTGTAATGTTTTATTAATTTGGCCAGGATATATCTCCCAGCTCTTGCTTGAAATGTGTGTGGTAAGAATATGTGAAAAACCATTGTTAAGTTTATAATGACTGAAATGTAAATAGGCTATGTCATATGAAAGCTTTGAATTATAACCTAACTAGTTATATTAATTAATTTAATTAATCTATTTTAATTTAGTATTATTTTAGCTAGCTACAGAAAACTAAAAACTATTGTTTAAATAATATTTAAAATAGTGTTGTCTTTGCCATACAGTCATGGAGTCTAAATACCAGGCTGCCTTATTTTGTGTAGAGCCCAAATGAAGAGAAAAGAGAATATCTCACAGTTCTTCTTAAAGAGGCAAAAACCAGGGCCAGACCAGGACCAGACAGAACCCTGCAGCAGTGACCAACCTGGAGAAGCCAGCCAGGAGACACCAGGCCCAAGTGTATCACCAGCAGGTTAGAGGCTGTGACAGAGAGTTATTAAGTAGTAAAATCCAATAAGCCTAATTGTAAAGGTTAGCATGATGCTTTTTGCATTTTTTATTGTGTCTGTTTATGAACACAATTGAAACAAGTGGGCAGGGCCTATTTGCAAAAGTGTGAGAGTAGGGAGTAGCAAGATGGCGGCCAGTCACTAGGGGAGGTCACTGGCCGCCATCTTGCTACTCCGTTCTCACACAGAACCCCATAGCATTTGGTTGCAACAACAAGCAGTTTGGCTGTGTGAAAACGTTTCACAGGTAACTTTACAGTCAGTGGATGTTATACTTACTATACAAATTACTTTTGATTTAGGTAACACTTTATTTGTGACTAAGATTTACATGATACTGTCATAAACAGAGGCTGCACAGTGAAGCAGTGAGAAGTGTTGTTGCCTTCTGGGTTCAATCACCTGGGTCTTTCAAATCCTCCTGGGTCTTTCAAATCCTCCCGGGTCTTTCAAATCCTCCCGGGTCTTTCAAATCCTCCCGGGTCTTTCAAATCCTCTGGGTCTTTCTGCATGGAGTTTGAATGTTCTACCTGTGCATGCGTAGGTTCACTCCGGGTACGCTGGCTTCCTCCCACAGTTCAAAAACATGACTGTTAGTTTAATTGGCTTCTCTAAATTGTCCTTAGGTGTGAGTGTGTGCAAGAATGGTTGTTTGTCCTGTCTGTCTCTGTGTTGCCCTGTGACAGATTGCCGACCTGTCCAGGGTGTAACCCGCCTCTCGCTCAGTGAACGCTGTGTATATATATATACACACAGAAAGCTATATACACGGTAGACTGTGCGTTAATGTAACGCAGAAGGTCTGGAGATGCTACGTTGGTGTAGCTTGTAGGACCTGAACAGGGGAGAGAGGCAGAGTCAAGTGTCACGGGGCCTCTGGGCCGTGTTAATAAGGCTGGTAGCGGATGGGAAAAAACTGTTTTTGTGTCATGAGGTTTTGGTCCTGATGGACCGCTGCCTCCTGCCAGAAGGAAGTGTCTGAAATATTTTGTGACTGGGGTGTCACAAAATCGGCCACAATCTTCCCTGCACGCCTCAGAGTCCTGGAGGCTTACAGGTCCTGGAGAGATGGAAAATTGCAGCCAGTCACGTTCTCTGCAGACCGGATGACACGCTGCAGTCTGCTCTTGTCTTTGGCGGTGGCACCAGCGTACCAGATGGTAATGGAGGAGGTGGTTTAGACACACCTTCTCCTTCAAAGAGTTTTCTTAATTTTCATAACTATGACAATTGTAGATTCACACTAAAGGCATCAAAACTATGAATTAACACATGTGGAATTATATACTTAACAAAAAAGTGTGAAACAACTGAAAATATGTCTTATATTCTAGGTTCTTCAAAGTAGCCACCTTTTGCTTTGATTACTGCTTCGTACACTCTTGGCATTCTCTTAATGAGCTTCAAGAGATAGTCACCTGAAATGGTTTTCCCTTCACAGGTGTCCCCTGTCAGGTTTAATAAGTGGGATGTCTTGCCTCTTAAATGGGGTTGGGACCATCAGTTGTGTTGTGCAGAAGTCAAGTGGACACACAGCTGATAGTCCTACTGAATAAACTGTTAGAATTTGTATTATGGCAAGAAAAAAGCAGCTAAGTAAAGAAAAACGAGTGGCCATAATTACTTTAAGAACTGAAGGCCATTCAGTCCGAAAAATTGGGAAAACTTTGAAAGTGTCCCCAAGTGCAGTCGCAAAAACCATCAAGCGCTACAAAGAAACTGGCTCACACGAGGACCGCCCCAGGAAAGGAAGACCAAGAGTCACCTCTGCTGTGGAGGATAAATTCATCCTAGTCACCAGCCTCAGAAATCGCAGGTTGACAGCAGCTCAGATTAGAGACCAGGTCAATGCCACACAGAGTTCTAGCAGCAGACACATCTCTAGAACAACTGTTAGGAGACTGTGTGAATCAGGCCTTCATGGTAAAACAGCTGCTAGGAAACCACTGCTAACGACAGGCAACAAGTAGAAGAGAATTGCTTGGGCTAAAGAACACAAGGAATGGACATTAGACCAGTGGAAATCTGTGCTTTGGTCTGATGAGTCCAAAGTTGAGATCTTTGGTTCCAACCATCGTGTCTTTGTGCGACGCAGAAAAGGTTTAACAGATGGACTCTATTCAATTCAATTCAATTGTATTTATACAGCGCCAATTCATGAAACATGTCATCTCGAGGCACTTTACAAAGTCAAAATCAATCATATTATACAGATTGGTCAAAAATTTCCTATATAAGGGAACCAGTTGATTGCTTCAAAGTCCCGACAAGCAGCATTTACTCCTGGAGAAGCATAGAGCTACAGGGAGAGACGTCTGCATTGTCCATGGCTTTGCAGCAATCCCTCATACTGAGCATGCATGAAGCGACAGTCGAAAAAAAACCCCACCCATTAGCGGGAAGGAAAAACCTCCAGCAGAACCGGGCTCAGTATGAACGGTCATCTGCCTCGACCGACTGGGGGTTAAAGAATACAGAGCAGAGACACAACAAGAGAGACAAACATGCACAGAAGCACACATTGATCCAGTAATCTGTTCTACATTAGATAGTAATAGCGGGTGATCTGTCTTCTCTGGATGATGTCACAGTTAACAGAACGTCAGATCAGGTGTACCTACTATGAAGAAAAAAGAGAGAGAACAGAAAGTTAAAAGCTGAAATGACAACAGTCATTTCAATGTAATGCAATGCAAAACTGCATTGCATCTACTTTTTTTAGACAAATGCAAGAAAGTAATAAATATAATGACATGCTTAATTGGAAGGGAGTGGGGAGCAGATAGATGGTGCTGCTGTAGAAGGTCGTGAGGATGGGCGGGGACAGGTGGTCTCTCCTCATCCTCCGCAGTAAGTGCAAGCGCTTCTGTGCCCTCTTCTCCAGTGACATGGTGTTCACAAACCAGCTGAGGTTGTGTGTTATGTGCACCCCGGGGAATTTATTGCTGCTGACCACCTCCACAGCTGAGCTGTTAATGAGAAGTGGAGCATGGCGAGGCCATTCCTTCCTGAAGTCCACGATGATCTCCTTCGTTTTCTCCACGTTCAGGATCAGTCCTAGTCCTGGTCCTGGTCGTTGTCGTCTCTAATCAGGCCCACCACCGTCGTGTCGTCTGCAAACTTCACGATGTGATTGGTGGTGAACCTGGGGACACAGTCGTGTGTCATCAGGGTGAACAGCAGGGGGCTCAGGACGCAGCCCTGAGGAAAGCCCGTGCTGAGGGTGATGACATCAGAGGTTTTCTGTCCGACCCGGACCAACTGAGGTCTGTTGGTGATGAAGTCTAGTAGGCAGTTGCGAACAGGTGTGCTGAAGCCCAGATGTTCCAGTTTTGATGGTGTTGAACGCTGAACTGAAGTCCAGGAACATGCTCAAGGGGGCGGTGCGTGGGTGGGCTTGGAACCCGTTAATAACTGCTTGCAGTTCTAGTTATTATTATTATTACGGAATTAAAACGCGTTGTGCAGCCCAAGCGGATTTATAACGAACCTATTGAATCAGGTATCTAAGTACAGAATGTTTGCCTCTACTCAAACCCAGAAATTCAGACCCCTCAACAACTAGGGGGCGCTATAACAAAGGACAATGCGTTTCGGCCTGTAACCACCAAACTACTGGTCCCACACTCAAAAACTTGATAGCACTTTGTTTATTGGATGTTTCTGCATCAAAAAGGGAATTGGCACACCTTTCGTTTCCCAGCTACTTTTCGCGCTACATGGCTACAAAGGTTAAACCTTTCTTGTTAAACTCCTCCTACATTTTTTGTGCGATCTGCACAAAACTTCATATATAAGCGTGTCATGGACAAATAAAAAAAGTTAACACGGCAGATTTTTGAATTTTGACTTTTTCGAAAAGTAACGCTAAAATAAGTGATTGTTAGCTAGCTAGCTCTAAATGTAATTGCTGATTATTCTAAAACCATAACAGATTTTGACCTGTCCTTCATAACACATAGTCCAAATAAGATTTTGCACATGTGACCCGCGTTTGAGGATCGTCCATCACTAGGGGGCGCTGTGATGTCAAGAAATCTACTACGCAAGAATGGCTGATCGGATTTTTACAAAACCTTCTTCATCCCCTTCCAGTCATAACCCTTAACTCAGGAATTAAATATGGTACTGATTGAAACAAGTGCGCGGGGCCTATTTCCAAAAGTGTGAAAAAAACCTTCAAAACTTCACAAAATTACCAAAAATCCATTTTGTGGTGTAACGATCTCAGATTTTCAGGATGTATTCCTTGAATAAGGTGTAACAATTCTCTCACTGCATGTATTGAGGTTTCTGAAAGTTGCACACTCTGATTTTTTAAAAGTTTGTAAAATGGAGAAATCAATGTATTTTCCACAAATATTGTTCAATCCCAATAAAAATGGCCACTATTTGTAAAGCACATTCAGACTTAATGTGTACTTCAGTTTGGTAAAAATCCAGGCGATTTTGAACTATTTAAAAGACTTTGAAATTCACATGTGCAAGACTATAAAGGTTAATATTTTTTTTCTCTGAAACGCTTTTTTCAATGGGCGTTTAAAAAATCACATAGTTAGATAAAGCACTCTTGGACATATGTGAATATTTTCAGAATTTTAGCGCAAACCGTTGATTTTTACCGATTTAATGAATTTTATGATCTGGTCACAGCTTTCACCATCCAGAGCTCTGACCATCCAGAACTGTGAACAGGGCGGCCATTTTGCCCATATATGGGCACATCACAGGATGTGACGTCACATCCCGTGATTTTCTAAGCGGAGCAGAAACTGGAAGAGGGAGGATAGCTTTTAGAGTTTTGAAAAGAACACATAATTTAAAAAAAAATATTGAATGTAAAAAAGATCAAGCAGAAGCAAGGAAAGTTATTTAGAAGGCAAAGAAGACAAAATGGAGAGATTTTTGTGATTCAATGGGCAGAACAACTCCTATAGCTAAGGTATGGGGAATGATTAAGAAAATGAAGGGAAATAGACCAGAGAGAACATATCCAGTTCTAAAACATGAAGAAGGAACAGCAGTAACAAATGAGGAAAAAGTAGAAGTAATGGCAAGAACATTTGCAAAGATCCATAGTTCAGATATGGATCAGACTTATTCCAAAAGTAACACTATGATATAATATGGATAGATAGATAGATAGATAGATAGATAGATAGATAGATAGATAGATAGATAGATAGATAGATATGAAAAGGAGTAATAGCATTAATGGTTTAAAGGTCAATCTAAATGAAGAACATTCATTATATATATATATATATATATAAACACTTTTATTTGGGTGTGATTAATTATTTCACAGTCCTAATTTATTTATATTTACATACATACTTTTATAATATGAATATTACTGTTATAATAAAATATGAAGTACTGACAAAAAAGGCTTATTGTGTGGCAACCTCTTGGTGTAGAAGCATAATCCAGGTTTCAAATTAAAGGTAACACTTTGAAGTTTCATGTAGACTATTCGGATTATATATCAGGAGTAATTACACAAAGGTTCCTATTTCTAATCCATTATAAAAGTGAAATTTATTTGCTATTAAAATTGGTACAATAGTCCCCTTCACAAGTATATATAGATGTAGCATGTTGAAATCCCCACCTACACTACTGTGATGGTATACACATGGAAGACAGAGATTTAAAAAATGACCCAAAAAACATAGCTTGGCTAATGCCCTTTGAAAAGGACGGTTTTATTGAGCTTCTGTTGCATGTTGTTGCTCTGTAAGCTAAGGTTAGTTATTTTGGCAATTTGGTGCAGCCTTAACTTAAAAAACAAGGACACAACCAACGTTAACAGCATATGGTGGTGGCTGTCTATGCCATACTGTGTTTCTCCGATGTGCTCTCTGAGCACAAACACATCCTCTGACCCTATCCTCTTCCTTACAATGTACACGACCTCTAGCACTTTGATGGGCTGTGATCGTCTGGTACATGAGGTCTGACGAATGACCCACTCTGCTGCCCTGACTACCATCACTGTGCCTTCTGATGGAATCACCAGACCTCCATTGTTTTTTAACTTCAGCAGGTGGTAGCTCTGGTCCTTGATGGCAGATGCAGCATCTGTTACCAAGCTGGCACGGCAGACATCACAGGACAGCTTTTTCAGAGCCTGTCGCACAACAAATCCTGAAATAAGAGTTGGTATATTAAAATAATGTATAATAACCATGGGGAAATTAAGGGAACATATATCTTTTTGGACCATTGTGAGATTGATTTCCCTCAAATTTACACCAAAGATTAATTGTCATACAATCGTTATTGGTGTCAGTAAAACCTTTATAATTGACCAGTGGTCTCAGCCTTGATAACTTGCGCAAGTAGCCGTGATGCACAACTATGCTGCATGATTAAGTCATTTTTCGACAACAAAATCTGCAATTTCGACATGTTCAAGCATCAAGAATTATAGCCACGTTCATAACGTTTGTAAGAAACCAAACTGTTTGTAAATCCGTCAAGAATTCAATGAGATAAGAGTATTTGTGTTCGTGCTGATCACTCACCTTACATTAGGTACCACAGAGCATGCCAGAAAGCTTGTCTGAGGCAAGATGGCCGCCGGTGATGACGTTTGAGACTCCGCCGTAAGACATCTAGCCTTAATTATGGATATCTATGGTCAGAGTGCTCTCTATGGTACTTGTGTAGAGGGTTGTGAGGATGGACGGGGGCAGTTGGGCTCTCCTCATCCTCCGCTGGAAGTACAAGCGCTTCTGAGCCCTCCTCACCAGATGTGGTGTTTACAGACCAGGTGAGGTTGTCCGTGATGTGCACCCCGAGGAATTTGGTGCTGCTAACCACCTCCACAGCTGAGCTGTTGATGAGTTTGTGTCAACTGCGAACCTCATGATGTGATTGGGGGTGAACCTGGGGGTGCAGTCGTGTGTCATCAGAGTAAACAGCAGGGGGCTGCGGACACAGCCCTGAGGGGAGCCCGTGCTGAGGGTGATGACATCAGAGGTGGTCTGTCAGACCCGGACCGACAGTGGTCAGGAGTTGAGGAAGTGATGAGGGGTGTGCTGAAGCCCAGATGTTCCAGTTTTTCAACCAGATGCTGTGGGATGAGGGTGTTGAACGCTGTAGTCCAGGAACATGCTCAAAGGGGGCGGAGCGTAGACGGGCTTGGAACCCGTTAATAACTGCTTGCAGTTCTAGTTATTATTATTATTACGGGTAATTATTATTCTCCGCTAAAACGCGTTGGGCGGCCCATGCGGATTTGTAACGAACCTATTGAATCAGGTATCCAAGTACAGAATGTGCACCGCTACTCAAACCCAGAAATTCAGACCCCTCAACAACTAGGGGGCGCTATAACAAAGGACAATGCGTTTTGGCCTATTACCACCAAACTACTGGTCCCACACTCAAAAACTTCACATCACTTTGTTTATTGGATGATTCTACAAAATAAAGGGAATTGGCACACCCTTCGTTTCCCAGCTAGTTTTCGCGCTACATGGCTACAAAGGTTAAACCTTTCTTGTTAAACTCCTCCTACATTTTTTATGCAATCCGCGCAAAACTCCATATATAACCGCGTAAAGGACAAATAAAAAAAGTGAACGCGCCGGATTTTTGAATTTTGACTTTTTCGAAAAGTAACGCTAAAATAAGTGATTGTTAGCTAGCTAGCTCTAAATGTAATTGCTGATTATTCTAAAACCATAACAGATTTTGACATGTCCTTCATAACCCATAGTCCAAATAAGATTTTGCACCTGTGACCCGCGTTTGAGGATCGTCCATCACTAGGGGGCGCTGTGATGTCAAGAAATCTACTACGCAAGAATGGCTGATCGGATTTTTACAAAACCTTCTTCATCCCCTTCCAGTCATACCCCTGAACTCAGGTATTAAATATGGTAATGATTAAAACAAGTGGGCGGGGCCTATTTCCAAAAGTGTTAAAAAACCTGGAGAATAATAAAAGCAATAAAGTAAAGAATAAAAATGCTTTAAAATCAAATTTTTGATCCCAGATTTTCAGGATGTATTCCGTGAATAAGGTGTAACAATTCTCTCACTGCATGTATTGTTTTTTTTTTAAGTGCTACACTCTGAATTTTTAAAAGTTTGTAAAATGGAGAAATCAATGTATTTTCCACAAATATTTTTCAACCCCCCAAAATATGGCCTCTATTTGTAAAGCACATGCAGAATAAACATGGATTTCAGTTTGGTAAATATCCAGGCGAGTTTGACCAATTTACAAGACTTTGAAAATAAATGGTACAAGACTATAAAGTTTAATATTTTATTTCTCTAAATCCATTTTTTTAATGACCATAAAAAAAATCCTGTGGTTAGATAAAGCACTCTTTGAGATCCATGAATATTTTCAGAATTTTAGAGCAAACCGTTGATTATTAACGAATTTATGAAGTTTGTGATCAGTTCACGGCTCTCATCCAGAGCTCTGACTCCACAGCTGTGAACAGGGCGGCCATTTTTCCCATATTTGGGCACATCACAGGAAGTGATGTCACAGCGGCCATCTTAGGTCAGACAAAGCTGCGCTCAGAGAGAATATAAGTCAATTCAGGAAAATGTACTTTATGTTTCAGACACTCTGAATCCGGTCAATTCTAACCCGATTTCCAGCTAAATCAACTGACTGAAAATGTCACCCCTTTAGGGGCTACATGGGACCAATTGATTGAATTAAATGATTGTCTAACTTAATAAATAATTTCGGTTTTGTATTGAAAGTAAGCAAACTTCCAGAGCTACGTCCCAAGGAGCCAGACTTTTACTCCGCTTATGGGTGCGCATATAAAAGGACACCAGGAACCAGATCCTGGGGAATTAAGTAAGATTTTATGATAGATAATCCTCATGCTTTAACACAATATGTGCTAATGGGTACAGGCAGGGGCGCAACTACCCAGTATAAGAGGGGTATGCAGCATCAGTTTTGGCGCCCCCCCCCCCGGATTAAAATAAGTAAATAAGTGCCAGACATCTTCATGTATGGTCTTTAAATAATAAAGGTTTATTTTAAAGTATATCAGCCACTGTAGGCCTACCATAATAATAATTAGATGGTATATTATTAACAATGTTAACACATAATAAACAGTTGCAAATTGACAAACATTAACATTATCATTACAACCAATGCAACTTAATGCAGCCTTTCTAAATCAGCCTAGTGATGGCATCAGATAAGACAACTATTATGCAGTAAGGTTTTGCTGCTGTTGAAATTACATTCACATTTTGGATTTTAAAAAGTAGAAATATGGATAGCCTTAGCACAGACCTTTAGAGAGAGAGAAGTGACCCTGTAATTACAGCTTCCATGTCACCCAACAAATGTAAAGCAGCCTACATGTCTGACAGCACAGCTAACATGAACAGCTAATGGTAAAACAACATCTTTATTGCATATTATTTATGCATGAGTTACTGCATAAGTTATGTTTTCTGGATTCTGGTCATTTATTGTACATGCTACCTTATATTTTCCACTATGTCAGCGCAGCAACATTGGTTTTGCATTAAGCTAGAAGCTAGCTGTAAACCCCCATTTGGTTGCTACATTCCCACTGTTAGCAAACACAAGCTAGTCTGTTCATATATATTCATATTGTATGAATATACAAGCCTAAGTAACGGGAGCAAATCTATGCATGATTCCATGGTAAACCAAAGTCATTGCATTAGTTATATACATCAACAGCTAATGGTAAAACAAAATATATTAAGGATTCCATGATAAACCAGTTTATGTATCTGTTTTCCAGATTCTTGTCCTGTATTGTACCTGCTACCTTTGTCACACGGGTAACAGGTAAACCAAAAAAAATAAAATGCCAATCATCGGATTGAGGTGTGTGTGTGTGTGTGTGTGTGTCAGTCTCTGATGATGTTATGGGCTCGGGACACGCAGCGCTAGGATGAAATGTCCTTAATGGAGGGAAGAGGAGCCCCGATGATCTCTTGCTGTCCTCACAACTCTCCTCACATGCCTCCAGTCAGAGGCGCTGCAGCCTCAAGCTGAAAGGTGGGAGAAATACAGGAATGGTCAAAGGATATTGTAGACCTACCAGATTTGGTTAATGTTGACTTTGCACAATAAGCAAGTGAGGTAACTGATGTGGCATGATGTCCACGCCCTGGGAATATATGGGCTGACTTGAACATTTTTTCAGTCAAACTGATTATTTTTGCTTTAACCCATGGTATATATGTATACATATGCACTTTTACTGTTGCTGTTTAGAGTTCAACAGTCTGATGGCAACGGGGAAAAAGCTGTTTCAGAACCTGGTGGACCTGCAGCGAATGCTGTGGAACCTTTTCCCAGTGGGCAGCAGGGAGAACAGTCCATGGTGGGGGTGTGAGGGGTCTCTGATGATGTTATGGGCTCGGGACATGCAGCGCTGGGATAAAATGTCCTTAATGGAGGGAAGAGGAGCCCCGATTATCCCTTCTGCTGTCCTCACCACTCTCCTCACGTTCCTCCAGTCGGAGGCGCTGCAGCCTCCACACCACACAGAGGGACAGCTTGTCAAAATGCTCTCTATGGTGCGTCTGTAGAAGGTCATGAGAATGGGCGGGGACAGGTGGCCTCTCCTCATCCTCCGCAGGAAGTACAAGCGCTTCTGTGCCCTCTTGACCAATGACATGATGTTCACAGACCAGCTGAGGTTGTCTGTGATGTGCACCCTGAGGAATTTGGTGCTGGTGACCACCTCCACAGCTGAGCTGTTGATGAGCAGTGGAGCGTGGCAAGGCCGGTTCATCCTGAAGTCGAACATGATCTCCTTCGTCTTTTCCACGTTCAGGATCAGGCTGTTGTCTGGGGACGCAGTCGTGTGTCATAAGGGTGAACAGCAGGGGGCTCAAGACACAGCCTTGAGGGGAGCCCGTGCTGAGGGTGATGACATCAGAGGTGTTCTGTCCGACCCGGACCAAATGAGGTCAGGAGGTGAGGAAGTCTAGCAGGCAGTTGCGAAGGGGTGTGCTGAAGCCCAGATGTTTCAGTTTTTCCATCAGATGCTGTAAGATAATGGTGTTGAACGCTGAACTGAAGTCCAGGAACATGCTCAAGGGGGCAGGGCGAGGGTGGGCTTGGAACCCGTTAATAACTGCTTGCAGTTCTAGTTTATTATTAGGGTTCCAAGCCCGCAGCGCAGGCGAACGGCTATGCCGTTCGTCTGCTCTGTGAGCAGAGAACCCTATTGTTTTTCGTGTGTTTTTAAATTATTTATTATTATTATTATTACGGGTAATTATTATTCTCCGCTAAAACGCGTTGGGCGGCCCATGCGGATTTGTAACGAACCTATTGAATCAGGTATCCAAGTACAGAATGTGCACCGCTACTCAAACCCAGAAATTCAGACCCCTCAACAACTAGGGGGCGCTATAACAAAGGACAATGCGTTTTGGCCTATAACCACCAAACTACTGGTCCCACACTCAAAAACTTCACATCACTTTGTTTATTGGATGATTCTGCAAAATAAAGGGAATTGGCACACCCTTCGTTTCCCAGCTAGTTTTCGCGCTACATGGCTACAAAGGTTAAACCTTTCTTGTTAAACTCCTCCTACATTTTTTATGCAATCCGCGCAAAACTCCATATATAACCGCGTAATGGACAAATAAAAAAAGTGAACGTGCCGGATTTTTGAATTTTGACTTTTTCGAAAAGTAACGCTAAAATAAGTGATTGTTAGCTAGCTAGCTCTAAATGTAATTGCTGATTATTCTAAAACCATAACAGATTTTGACACGTCCTTCATAACCCATAGTCCAAATAAGATTTTGCACATGTGACCCGCGTTTGAGGATCGTCCATCACTAGGGGGCGCTGTAATGTCAAGAAATCTACTACGCAAGAATGGCTGATCGGATTTTTACAAAACCTTCTTCATCCCCTTCCAGTCATACCCCTGAACTCAGGTATTAAATATGGTAATGATTAAAACAAGTGGGCGGGGCCTATTTCCAAAAGTGTTAAAAAACCTGGAGAATAATAAAAGCAATAAAGTAAAGAATAAAAAATGCTTTAAAATCAATTTTTTGATCCCAGATTTTCAGGATGTATTCCGTGAATAAGGTGTAACAATTCTCTCACTGCATGTATTGGTTTTTTTTGAAGTGCTACACTCTGAATTTTTAAAAGTTTGTAAAATGGAGAAATCAATGTATTTTCCACAAATATTGTTCAACCCCCCAAAATATGGCCTCTATTTGTAAAGCACATGCAGAATAAACATGGATTTCAGTTTGGTAAAAATCCAGGCGAGTTTGACCAATTTACAAGACTTTGAAAATAAATGGTACAAGACTATAACGTTTAATATTTTATTTCTCTGAATCCATTTTTTTAATGACCATTAAAAAAATCCTGTGGTTAGATAAAGCACTCTTTGAGATCCATGAATATTTTCAGAATTTTAGAGCAAACCGTTGATTATTAACGAATTTATGAAGTTTGTGATCAGTTCACAGCTCTCATCCAGAGCTCTGACTCCACAGCTGTGAACAGGGCGGCCATTTTGCCCATATTTGGGCACATCACAGGAAGTGATGTCACAGCGGCCATCTTAGGTCAGACAAAGCTGCGCTCAGAGAGAATACAAGTCAATTCAGGAAAATGTACTTTATGTTTCAGACACTCTAAATCCGGTGAATTCTAACCCGATTTCCAGCTAAATCAACTGACTGAAAATGTCACCCCTTTAGGGGCTACATGGGACCAATTGATTGAATTAAATGATTGTCTAACTTAATAAATAATTTCGGTTTTGTATTGAAAGTAAGCAAACTTCCAGAGCTACGTCCCAAGGAGCCAGACTTTTACTCCGCTTATGGGTGTGCATATAAAAGGACACCAGGAACCAGATCCTGGGGAATTACCTTCAATAAGTAAGATTTTATGATAGATAATCCTCATGCTTTAACACAATATGTGCTAATGGGTACAGGCAGGGGTGCAACTACCCAGTATAAGAGGGGTATGCAGCATCAGTTTTGGCGCCCCCCCCCCCTCATCATGTATGGTCTTTAAATAATAAAGGTTTATTTTAAAGTATATCAGCCACTGTAAGCCTACCATAATAATAATTAGATGGTATATTATTAACAATGTTAACACATAATAAACAGTTGCAAATTGACAAACATTAACATTATCATTATAACCAATGCAACTTAATGCAGCCTTTCTAAATCAGCCTAGTGATGGCATCAGATAAGACAACTATTATGCAGTAAGGTTTTGCTGCTGTTGAAATTACATTCACGTTTTGGATTTTAAAAAGTAGAAATATGGATAGCCTTAGCACAGACCTTTAGAGAGAGAGAAGTGACCCTGTAATTACAGCTTCCATGTCACCCAACAAATGTAAAGCAGCCTACATGTCTGACAGCACAGCTAACATGAACAGCTAATGGTAAAACAACATCTTTATTGCGTATTATTTATGCATGAGTTACTGCATAAGTTATGTTTTCTGGATTCTGGTCATTTATTGTACATGCTACCTTATATTTTCCACTATGTCAGCGCAGCAACATTGGTTTTGCATTAAGCTAGAAGCTAGCTGTAAACCCCCATTTGGTTGCTACATTCCCACTGTTAGATGGTGAAGAGGGAGAGCTGCAGAGGAGAGTGCTGAGACAAGGCTTTATTCAGAAGATCCATCTGAATGGCCTTTACCGCACAAAACAGTGGACACATTTAGGCAGTACATGGTTGAAAATGGTCCACAGAAAGTTACCGATGGCCCATATCCAAGATCAGATCAGAGTAAGATGTGTTTTTAAGCACACTCTTTTCGTTTACTGTCTAATGAAGAGAAAGTTGAACGAGATTTGTTACTGTATTCCAAAAATACTATTTGTTCCTGTGCTTGCAGAGTGAACACAACTGCTTTGCAGCATTTCACGAAGGCCAGTTCAGGAAGGACAGATTGCTTGTTGCAGAACCATGTTCAGGGTCTGAGGTACACACCTGTTTGCATCTCTGAAAGTTTCAGTGATGACCAGTAGGGGTGTTTTAGATATGCAGATTGCTTTTTTGCAGAGGTTTTTCATTACTTTGCTATACAGTTGGGTAGCCATCCTAGTTGCCTGAAATACTCCCTTCTTATTAGTTTTTTGTTGTATGCCCCAACTGATTTTATATGTTTCACCCAACCGTGTCTTTATTGTGTCATTTGGGAATATAGACCCAGTGTCCTCATATGGGCACATAGCTTTTTTAGAGAATTACTCAATGTAGAAAGCTGACATTTTTTGTATATAGTAATTGGGGTCTTGTAATCCCAAATTGCAAATAAAACAATCAAATGCAAAGATTATGTAATTGCCCTCATATGATGACATAATTTTTTTCAAAAACTATTTGTTTTATCATGACAGGGTTTATTTATTACACTTATTAGGTCCTACTAATCCGCATGGAACTTGGAAATTAAAAAAACAAACTCCAAATAAAAGCTTGGGTCTCAGGAAGTTAAAGCACTTATTAAATATTTATAAGACACAAAGTTATCTGTGAGGACTAAGTGTGTATCTGTGTGTGAGTGTATAAGTATGTATATAATTTAGTTGTCTTGAGATTCAAAGATATACAGGAAAATGAATTTCTGAATTACATCTCCGTCCAGTTGATGCTTCTTTACATTTTTTGTTTTCAATAAAATTGTGGTGAAACAAATACACAAATTTGTCCTCCATTGATATTCTGTGCACAATAACATTTCCTTACAAAATGTATTTACCAAAGGCTTTGTCACACGGGTAACAGGTAAACCAAAAAAAATAAAATGCCAATCATCGGATTGAGGTGTGTGTGTGTGTGTGTGTGTGTGTGTGTGTGTCAGTCTCTGATGATGTTATGGGCTCGGGACACGCAGCGCTAGGATGAAATGTCCTTAATGGAGGGAAGAGGAGCCCCGATGATCTCTTGCTGTCCTCACAACTCTCCTCACATGCCTCCAGTCAGAGGCGCTGCAGCCTCAAGCTGAAAGGTGGGAGAGATACAGGAATGGTCAAAGGATATTTTAGACCTACCAGATTTGGTTAATGTTGACTTTGCACAATAAGCAAGTGAGGTAACTGATGTGGCATGATGTCCACGCCCTGGGAATATATGGGCTGACTTGAACATTTTTTCAGTCAAACTGATTATTTTTGCTTTAACCCATGGTATATATGTATACATATGCACTTTTACTGTTGCTGTTTAGAGTTCAACAGTCTGATGGCAACGGGGAAAAAGCTGTTTCAGAACCTGGTGGACCTGCAGCGAATGCTGTGGAACCTTTTCCCAGTGGGCAGCAGGGAGAACAGTCCATGGTGGGGGTGTGAGGGGTCTCTGATGATGTTATGGGCTCAGGACATGCAGCGCTGGGATAAAATGTCCTTAATGGAGGGAAGAGGAGCCCCGATGATCCCTTCTGCTGTCCTCACCACTCTCCTCACGTTCCTCCAGTCGGAGGCGCTGCAGCCTCCACACCACACAGAGGGACAGCTTGTCAAAATGCTCTCTATGGTGCGTCTGTAGAAGGTCATGAGAATGGGTGGGGACAGGTGGCCTCTCCTCATCCTCCGCAGGAAGTACAAGTGCTTCTGTGCCCTCTTGACCAGTGACATGATGTTCACAGACCAGCTGAGGTTGTCTGTGATGTGCACCCTGAGGAATTTGGTGCTGGTGACCACCTCCACAGCTGAGCTGTTGATGAGCAGTGGAGCGTGGCAAGGCCGGTTCATCCTGAAGTCGAACATGATCTCCTTCGTCTTTTCCACGTTCAGGATCAGGCTGTTGTCTGGGGACGCAGTCGTGTGTCATAAGGGTGAACAGCAGGGGGCTCAAGACACAGCCTTGAGGGGAGCCTGTGCTGAGGGTGATGACATCAGAGGTGTTCTGTCCGACCCGGACCAAATGAGGTCAGGAGGTGAGGAAGTCTAGCAGGCAGTTGCGAAGGGGTGTGCTGAAGCCCAGATGTTTCAGTTTTTCCATCAGATGCTGTAAGATAATGGTGTTGAACGCTGAACTGAAGTCCAGGAACATGCTGAAGGGGGCGGGGCGTGGGTGGGCTTGGAACCCGTTAATAACTGCTTGCAGTTCTAGTTATTATTATTACGGAATTAAAACGCGTTGTGCAGCCCAAGCAGATTTATAACGAACCTATTGAATCAGGTATCTAAGTACAGAATGTGTGCCTCTACTCAAACCCAGAAATTCAGACCCCTCAACAACTAGGGGGCGCTATAACAAAGGACAATGCGTTTCGGCCTGTAACCACAAAACTACTGGTCCCACACTCAAAAACTTGATAGCACTTTGTTTATTGGATGTTTCTGCATCAAAAAGGGACTTGGCACACCTTTCGTTTCCCAGCTACTTTTCGTGCTACATGGCTACAAAGGTTAAACCTTTCTTGTTAAACTCCTCCTACATTTTTTGTGCGATCTGCGCAAAACTTCATATATAAGCGTGTCATGGAGAAATAAAAAAAGTTAACGCGGTGGATTTTTGAATTTTGACTTTTTTGAAAAGTAACGCTAAAATAAGTGATTGTTAGCTAGCTAGCTCTAAATGTAATTGCTGATTGTTCTAAAACCATAACAGATTTTGACATGTCCTTCATAACACATAGTCCAAATAAGATTTTGCACATGTGACCTGCGTTTGAGGATCATCCATCACTAGGGGGCGCTGTGATGTCAAGAAATCTACTACGCAAGAATGGCTGATCGAATTTTTACAAAACCTTCTTCATCCCCTTCCAGTCATAACCCTTAACTCAGGAATTAAATATGGTACTGATTGAACCAAGTGGGCGGGGCCTATTTCCAAAAGTGTGAAAAAAACCTTCAAAAATTCAGAAAATTACCAAAAATCCATTTTGTGGTGTAACGATCTCAGATTTTCAGGATGTATTCCTTGAATAAGGTGTAACAATTCTCTCACTGCATGTATTGAGGTTTCTGAAAGTTGCACTCTCTGATTTTTTAAAAGTTTGTAAAATGGAGAAATCAATGTATTTTCCACAAATATTGTTCAATCCCAATAAAAATGGCAACTATTTGTAAAGCACATACAGACTTAATGTGTACATCAGTTTGGTAAAAATCCAGGCGAATTTGAACTATTTGAAAGACTTTCAAATTCACATGTGCAAGACTATAAAGGTTAATATTTTTTTTCTCTGAAACGCTTTTTTCAATGGGCGTTTAAAAAATCACATAGTTAGATAAAGCACTCTTGGATATACGTGAATATTTTCAGAATTTTAGCGCAAACCGTTGATTTTTACCGATTTAATGAATTTTATGATCTGGTCACAGCTTTCACCATCCAGAGCTCTGACCATCCAGAACTGTGAACAGGGCGGCCATTTTGTCCATATATGGGCACATCACAGGATGTGACGTCACATCCCGTGATTTTCTAAGCGGAACAGAAACTTGAAGAGGGAGGATAGCTTTTAGAGTTTTGAAAAGAACATATAATTTTAAAAAAAAATATTGAATGTAAAAAAGATCAAGCAGAAGCAAGGAAAGTTATTTAGAAGGCAAAGAAGACAAAATGGAGAGATTTTTGTGATTCGATGGGCAGAACAACTCCTATAGCTAAGGTATGGGGAATGATTAAGAAAATGAAGGGAAATAGACCAGAGAGAACATATCCAGTTCTAAAACATGAAGAAGGAACAGCAGTAACAAATGAGGAAAAAGTAGAAGTAATGGCAAGAACATTTGCAAAGATCCATAGTTCAGATATGGATCAGACTTATTCCAAAAGTAACACTATGATATAATATGGATAGATAGATAGATAGATAGATAGATAGATAGATAGATAGATAGATAGATAGATAGATAGATAGATAGATAGATAGATAGATATGAAAAGGAGTAATAGCATTAATGGTTTAAAGGTCAATCTAAATGAAGAACATTGATTATATATATATAAACACTTTTATTTGGGTGTGATTAATTATTTCACAGTCCTAATTTATTTATATTTACATACATACTTTTATAATATGAATATTACTGTTATAATAAAATATGAAATACTGACAAAAAAGGCTTATTGTGTGGCAACCTCTTGGTGTAGAAGCATAATCCAGGTTTCAAATTAAAGGTAACACTTTGAAGTTTCATGTAGACTATTCGGATTATATATCAGGAGTAATTACACAAAGGTTCCTATTTTTAATCCATTATAGAAGTGAAATTTATTTGCTATTAAAATTGGTACAATAGTCCCCTTCACAAGTATATATAGATGTAGCATGTTGAAATCCCCACCTACACTACTGTGATGGTATACACATGGAAGACAGAGATTTAAAAAATGACCCAAAAAACATATCTTGGCTAATGCCCTTTGAAAAGGACGGTTTTATTGAGCTTCTGTTGCATGTTGTTGCTCTGTAAGCTAAGGTTAGTTATTTTGGCAATTTGGTGCCGCCTTAACTTAAAAAACAAGGACACAACCAACGTTAACAGCGTATGGTGGTGGCTGTCTATGCCATACTGTGTTTCTCCGATGTGCTCTCTGAGCACAAACACATCCTCTGACCCTATCCTCTTCCTTACAATGTACACGACCTCTAGCACTTTGATGGGCTGTGATCATCTGGTACATGAGGTCTGACGAATGACCCACTCTGCTGCCCTGACTACCATCACTGTGCCTTCTGATGGAATCACCAGACCTCCATTGTTTTTTAACTTCAGCAGGTGGTAGCTCTGGTCCTTGATGGCAGATGCAGCATCTGTTACCAAGCTGGCACGGCAGACATCACAGGACAGCTTTTTCAGAGCCCGTCGCACAACAAATCCTGAAATAAGAGTTGGTATATTAAAATAATTTATAATAACCATGTGGAAATTAAGGGAACATTTATCTTTTTGGACCATTGTGAGATTGATTTCCCTCAAATTTACACCAAAGATGAATTGTCATACAATCGTTATTGGTGTCAGTAAAACCTATATAATTGACCAGTGGTCTCAGCCTTGATAACTTGCGCAAGTAGCCGTGATGCACAACTATGCTGCATGATTAAGTCATTTTTCGACAAGAAAATCTGCAATTTCGACATGTTCAAGCATCAAGAATTATAGCCACGTTCATAACGTTTGTAAGAAACCAAACTGTTTGTAAATCCGTCAAGAATTCAATGAGATAAGAGTATTTGTGTTCGTGCTGATCACTCACCTTACATTAGGTACCACAGAGCATGCCAGAAAGCTTGTCTGAGGCAAGATGGCCGCCGGTGATGACGTTTGAGACTCCGCCGTAAGACATCTAGCCTTTATTATGGATATCTATGGTCAGAATGCTCTCTATAGTACTTGTGTAGAGGGTTGTGAGGATGGGCGGGGGCAGTTGGGCTCTCCTCATCCTCCGCAGGAAGTACAAGCGCTTCTGTGCCCTCCTCACCAGATGTGGTGTTTACAGACCAGGTGAGGTTGTCCGTGATGTGCACCCCGAGGAATTTGGTGCTGCTAACCACCTCCACAGCTGAGCTGTTGATGAGTTTGTGTCAACTGCGAACTTCATGATGTGATTGGGGGTGAACCTGGGGGTGCAGTTGTGTGTCATCAGAGTAAACAGCAGGGGGCTGCGGACACAGCCCTGAGGGGAGCCCGTGCTGAGGGTGATGACATCAGAGGTGGTCTGTCAGACCCAGACCGACAGTGGTCAGGAGGTGAGGAAGTGATGAGGGGTGTGCTGAAGCCCAGATGTTCCAGTTTTTCAACCAGATGCTGTGGGATGAGGGTGTTGAACGCTGTAGTCCAGGAACATGCTCAAAGGGGGCGGAGCGTAGACGGGCTTGGAACCCGTTAATAACTCTTTGCAGTTCTAGTTATTAGGGTTCCAAGCCCGCAGCGCAGGCGAACGGCTATGCCGTTCGTCTGCTCTGTGAGCAGAGAACCCTATTGTTTTTCGTGTGTTTTTAAATTATTTATTATTATTAGGGTTCCAAGCCCGCAGCGCAGGCGAACGGCTATGCCGTTCGTCTGCTCTGTGAGCAGAGAACCCTATTGTTTTTCTAGTGTTTTTAATATTATTATTATTATTATTATTATTACGGGTAATTATTATTCTCCGCTAAAACGCGTTGGGCGGCCCATGCGGATTTGTAACGAACCTATTGAATCAGGTATCCAAGTACAGAATGTGCACCGCTACTCAAACCCAGAAATTCAGACCCCTCAACAACTAGGGGGCGCTATAACAAAGGACAATGCGTTTTGGCCTATAACCACCAAACTACTTGTCCCACACTCAAAAACTTCACATCACTTTGTTTATTGGATGATTCTGCAAAATAAAGGGAATTGGCACACCCTTCGTTTCCCAGCTAGTTTTCGCGCTACATGGCTACAAAGGTTAAACCTTTCTTGTTAAACTCCTCCTACATTTTTTATGCAATCCGTGCAAAACTCCATATATAACCGCGTAATGGACAAATAAAAAAAGTGAACATGCCGGATTTTTGAATTTTGACTTTTTCGAAAAGTAACGCTAAAATAAGTGATTGTTAGCTAGCTAGCTCTAAATGTAATTGCTGATTATTCTAAAACCATAACAGATTTTGACATGTCCTTCATAACCCATAGTCCAAATAAGATTTTGCACATGTGACCCGCGTTTGAGGATCGTCCATCACTAGGGGGCGCTGTAATGTCAAGAAATCTACTACGCAAGAATGGCTGATCGGATTTTTACAAAACCTTCTTCATCCCCTTCCAGTCATACCCCTGAACTCAGGTATTAAATATGGTAATGATTAAAACAAGTGGGCGGGGCCTATTTCCAAAAGTGTTAAAAAACCTGGAGAATAATAAAAGCAATAAAGTAAAGAATAAAAAATGCTTTAAAATCAATTTTTTGATCCCAGATTTTGAGGATGTATTCCGTGAATAAGGTGTAACAATTCTCTCACTGCATGTATTGGTTTTTTTTGAAGTGCTACACTCTGAATTTTTAAAAGTTTGTAAAATGGAGAAATCAATGTATTTTCCACAAATATTGTTCAACCCCCCAAAATATGGCCTCTATTTGTAAAGCACATGCAGAATAAACATGGATTTCAGTTTGGTAAAAATCCAGGCGAGTTTGACCAATTTACAAGACTTTGAAAATAAATGGTACAAGACTATAAAGTTTAATATTTTATTTCTCTGAATCCATTTTTTTAATGACCATAAAAAAAATCCTGTGGTTAGATAAAGCACTCCTTGAGATCCATGAATATTTTCAGAATTTTAGAGCAAACCGTTGATTATTAACGAATTTTTGAAGTTTGTGATCAGTTCACAGCTCTCATCCAGAGCTCTGACTCCACAGCTGTGAACAGGGCGGCCATTTTGCCCATATTTGGGCATATCACAGGAAGTGATGTCACAGCGGCCATCTTAGGTCAGACAAAGCTGCGCTCAGAGAGAATATAAGTCAATTCAGGAAAATGTACTTTATGTTTCAGACACTCTGATTCCGGTGAATTCTAACCCGATTTCCAGCTAAATCAACTGACTGAAAACGTCACCCCTTTAGGGGATACATGGGACTAATTGATTGAATTAAATGATTGTCTAACTTAATAAATAATTTCGGTTTTGTATTGAAAGTAAGCAAACTTCCAGAGCTACGTCCCAAGGAGCCAGACTTTTACTCCGCTTATGGGTGCGCATATAAAAGTACACCAGGAACCAGATCCTGGGGAATTACCTTCAATAAGTAACATTTTATGATAGATAATCCTCATGCTTTAACACAATATGTGCTAATGGGTACAGGGATGGACGTAGAGAAAAGTACATTAAACACCAAAAACAAACAAAATGGTCCTAAATTACTGGATAGACATGATTTGTGGGGAGGGGGGGGGGAAGCCCGTGCTGAGGGTGATTAGGTTTTTTGTTGATTTCTTTCCCCCAGATTGCGGTTTGTATTATATAATTTTTAAATGCTGTTATGAGCACCTTTGCTCTCACTTGTCTGTATATAGTTTTGCTCATATGTAGATGATTGCTGTTGTCTGTGTATATAGCTATATATATATATATATATATATATATATATATATATATATATATATATATATATATATATATATATATATATTGGAAGAAAGAGAGAGAGATTTATGTTTATAATTTGTGTGTATATTAGATTAATATTTAACTGCAAAATGTGTAAGTGCGTGTACATTTTTCATCCAGTTTGACTTCAGTTTAAATAGTTTTGGTTCTGAATAAATATGTGTAATCTGTCTGAAAGGTCACGATCACTGTGAACCTTTAGATGGGGATTCAATATTTCTGTAGATAAAACAAAGGTTTTATTTTTTACAAGGAAATAAGTTTCTGAAGAAATAAAGTTACAAATTTATAGATATGACTTGGAAAGAGTAAACCAATTTAAAGTTTTTGGTATATGGTTGGATGAAAGGTTTACTTGGAAAGTTCATATTGAGAAGATGATTGATAAATGCAAAAGAGTTATAAATGTTATGAGGTGTTTGGTCTGGAATGAGTGGGGAGCTGAGAAGAATGCATTGAAATCAATTTATACAGGTTTGATTAGGTCTGTTTTTGATTATGGATGTAATGCTTTTGGTTCAGCATCAGTATCCTTACTTAAAAATTGGATATTGTTCAGTATCAAGCATTGAGATTATGCACAGGGGCCATAAGAACAACACCAACAACATCAGCATTACAAGTAGAAATGGGAGAAATGCCACTACAGTTGAGGAGATTACAATTACTTTCCACTTACTGGTTTCGGTTAAAGAATCATTGTGAAACTCATCCATGTCAGGAAATTCTAATACCAAGTTGGGAAAAAGGGAAGAAAAAATTAAATTCTTTTGGATGGATAGCAGATTCTACTATAATAGATCTTGAACTATCTCAAATAAATGTTAGTAAAACAGTTATTAGATCATTACTTCATCCATCTATGTTGCCTGAAATTGATACGGATCTAACTTTGTTTTATAAACAAAGAGGATATTTCAGATTCAATTATGGTTCAACAAAATATAGACAAAGAATAATATGGATATGTAAACATTTTTACGGATGCTTCAGAAGATTCACATAATAGGAATGGTGTTTCGTTTGTAGTCCCACAATTTAATTTTAAACCAGGTAAAAGAATCAGTGATGAAATTTCAATTTGCACAGGAGAAATGTTTGGTATCATGTTGGTAAAGATCTTAGGATGGATTGAAGAAATTACACCATTAAGAAGTTTAGTTTGCTCTGACTCAGAATCATATTCATTTAAACACAATCATTCAAACAGTAGACCTGATTTATTAGTAGAAATTCAGAAATTATTATTAATAGTTGATTTTTTATGGCTACCTTCTCATATTGGAATAAAGGGGAATGAGATGGCAGATGAATATGCAAAAAAAGAAAGTAAATGTTGTCTAATTGATATGATAGTTCCATTTAGTAAAGGTGAAATAAAATCAGTAATTAAGAAAAGGATTAAAGCAAGATGGCAGAAACAGTGGGAAGAAGAAAGAACTGGAAGATGGTTTTATTATCAAAGAAAAGTGGGCTTTATGAGAAACACATCAAGGAAAAGAAAGGAGAAAATGGTGATATCAAGATTACGCTTTGGTCATGCAGGTTAAAATAGCATGTTATTTAAAATAGTGAAAAATGCTATAGGAAAATTTAATTTTTCTTTTGAAGAAGAAACAGTGCAGCATTTTAGATTATTTTGCAGTAAATATGTAATTGAGAGTAATTAATTGGTAAATAGATTACAAAACAGTAAATTAAAGTTAAATATAAAATACCTTTTAGACGTGGACTGTAAATCAGAGGGTTATTCTTTATTATTGAGATTTCTCAAAAAGACTGATTTGATAAAGAGTATTTAGGTTTTTTTTTTTTTTTTTTTTTTTTCTTGTTTGTGTAGTAATAGTAGGATATTGGACTAGTTCAATCCCGATCCACACTCCATTTCAGTTGTTAGCAGTAATGCACCAAAAGTTGTTTGCCAGCCCCCATAAAATACAAGAAGAAGAAGAAGAAGAAGAAGACTTTTGACTTTTAACAAAACTTTATTAACAAAAGAGATCAAACAGTTAAACAATTTAGTTAAAAACAAGTGTCATTTACATAAAATACTTAAATAAGGAGCTTGTTAAATTGAAGCTCTCCTCTTTCAGACACTAAACATAAAATCTTGTTAAAACCCCACAACTGCATAAAAGCCTCCATGTTCTGCGTGGCTCTGTGGAAGTGAAACTCCAGCCGAATCCTGGCTTTCATGTTGTACTTCCACAGAGCCACAGCATCAAGGTGAGGTCCCCCCTGCAGTCTGTCTCTACGGGACAAATAAATAGCCATTTTTGCCTTACTGATTAAAATGTTTAAGAGTCGGGCCTTTGCCTTATTACTTTTGTTTTGGCACACTCCTCCAATAAATAAATAAGTTGTAAAAACAGTGCCAAAAAGACTAAAAACATTCGTTAAAAGGCTAAAAACGGTCTTTAGTCTTGTGCAGTCCATAAAAACATGAAAAACATTTTCAGACAGACTGTAGAAAGGACACTTGTTTAAAATACCCTGATTAATAACCGATAAAAACGAGTTTGTAGCGATGGCACCATGTAAAATTCTCCATTGGAGATCACCGGTTTGCTTCTTAATTGGAAGCTTGTTTAAAGTCCTCCATGGGGGTGCTCTACCAGCAAGTTTATCCGTCCATACACAGACTGTGCGGTTCTTGAGGTGTCTTTGAGTCATTACAGACTCCATAAACAGTTTTCTGGTCCATAGTGAATAAAACCACCAAAAGAAGAAGAAGAAGAAGCAGTAATCCCTCCCTGGATCATACCTGAAACTACAGTAGATTTGACATGGTTAGAAAGGAAAAAAGAAGGTAATATTAATCATAAACTGATACAGGAATATGTTAATAGTTTTTATGGCTATATTCAAATATATAAAGATGCATCTAAAAGTGTGAGTGATGGGTTAGGTATTGCATTTTATGTTCCAGATTTCAATATCAAAGTAAATAAGAGAATAAATAATGAATTGGCTACTAGAACATATAGTGATGTATTGTAAGAAATATGAAGAAGAAAGAAGGAATTTGGTTAGAGATCTTAATAAGGAGAAACTTAAATTTTGATATCGTAGATATTCTGCAAAAAAGTAAAAAAAATAAATGTTATAAATATTTATTTAAATATTTAATAACAGGAATAATTAGAAAGATTTACCATTTGTAAATTAATATTATAGATATAGACATATAGATACATACATATAAGTATATTTGGCAATAGGGCCATTTTGCCCCAAACTCCTCACCAGTTGGTGGCGGTAATGCACACCGGAAAGCTGTTTGCCAACCGCCAATAAACACAAGAAGAAGAAGAAGAAGAAGAAGAAGAAGAAGAAGAAGAAGAAGAAACCGGAAGCCGATGGCCGTTATAAGGTGAAGGAATACACCTCTCGTTTCATTCTCTACAGCTACAACATTCTGAGCATTAAGGATTATCCAGCCTCGAGCATAAGAAGAATCAGCATTTCTGAAGGTTGTTCAAAGAACGTGGAACAATTGTAAAGGTAAGTGAATTTGATCAATATTATAGTCTGCAATTGTCACGTATTGCATGTTACGATCGGCTTTTACTGCTGCCGTTTTAATGAAAAAATCTTGCAGGTTGCACAGCTAAAACAAACTTTTTAAAGACAGAAAAAATATTGTTGTGTTGTTGCTTAGATATTTTCTTTCTGATACGTAGGGAGGTATGGTAGATTTTTCGGGTCCGTTCCTAGTTCCAAAACACCGCGTGTTGGTTTGTAAACAAAGCCTCACCCTTCCCCCACTCCGACACGCGGTAAAGCCGGGCGTACACTGTACGAGTTTTTGCCCTTTTCGGGCCGATTCTTCAGTTGTGCGGGCATTTTTTGAATCGGGCCGAATTTCAGCTTGATCGTAGAGGGGACTGGCTTCTCACGACTACCTCCCGATCAGGAATTGGACGATCGGTGAAAATCAAACATGTTTGAAATTCAGTCGGCTGTCGTGAGGTTTTCGTGAGCGCATCCTGCTGTTCAAGCAGAGCTACGTGGGGGCGCCCTCCCCTCCTCTCCGTCCCCGCCAGCGGAGGGAGGTGAGCGGGCGTCCCTGAAGCAACCTCCGTCCGGTCCGCGCAACGCGCTGGCCGCCTGTTTCGGCACTCCTCCGCGGTCCGCGCAACGTGCTGGCCGCCTGTTTCGGCACTCCTCCGCTCGCGGGGGTGCGGGGGGTGCGGGCCGGGCGACCTGCCGTGCCGATGCGTCTCGTCTCTCCTCTCTCTCCCCTCCGTTCCCCCGACGCCCGGTGCCTCCTGCGGGCCTCGCCAGAGCTGGGCTCGAACCCCTGCTCTGGGTCCCTGTCACCTACCGTCGCTCGCCTGCCTCTGCCACCACAGCGAGCGGTCCCAGAGGGGACACGACATACAGTGTGAGCAGTCCGAGCGCCGCGCCGCACAGATCTTGAGCAGTGCACTTTTTAAACCCCGCGGTTCCGTCGCACAGTTTGAGATGTATATAAGTACCACGACTGAAAAACTCGTACAGTGTATGCCCGGCTTAAAGGCTTCAAGGTTTAGTTGGTCTGAGTTGAAGCGTTGTTAACTTGTAGCAGCAATGCTGTAAGTTGGAGCTTTCTGTGAAAGTAAAGTAACTTCTAAAATAATGTGAAGGTTTAAAGCTTGAATATCTGTTTGGTTAATTAAAATATGGCCCGGTAGTCATAGGCAGTAGTCTGAGTAGCGGAGGCAGTCAACATGGCGGCCACCGAAAAGTAATAGGTCATGACGCCCAAGCCCTATTCAAAAACTCCTCGGCCTTGTTCTTGCTGGAGGTCAAACAGGCTCCCGGCCTGTGTTTGTTTTAATTCCAAACCTCCCGCTGTTTTCCCTGCCAAATTAGAGGTGAACTAATTCGGCCAAATATGTTGATGTTTGGTTGAATTCTTATTGTGCTGTATAAATCAATTAATTGTTTTTGGAGGTGAAGTTAATAGTTTACTGAGTTAAACAAATTCAATTTGTCATCAGTTTGTTAAAGGTTACATTTTTACATGAACATCTCAGAGTATTAACCTTAAGACATTCATCTTTAAAGCTTTGCTTCACACTCTCGAGCTTGTTAGTATATAGGAGAAATATTTAAGTGTGAGGATTGTGTTTAATTCGTCATCTACTAGAATTAAAGTTACAAACGTCATTGTCCTATTTTACAGCTTTTACTCGTTTCTTTACTCATTTCTGGGGTATATTTTTTGTTTTCTTTAAGTAATCAGTAATCAAAGTAATTTCAGGAGCTGTTTGATACAACAACAAAATAACAAATGAATTGGAGATGTTTCAGTGTGGTGAAGAAAAGCTTAAAATTTAATATTTAAGTTATTAACTTCAATTAGGACAATGCACATTCATTAACATGGTTTAAAGCAACAATGTCCCCCAGTTTTACAGTGGATGGGGATTTCCTTGTTACAGTTTTTAAAACATTTGACCTCCACTTAGCTATCTGTGGTTGCAGGCCAACAGGTTGTGGTAGACTTTCAGGTACCTGTGGTTTTGGCCCATCTGCTGGCCCAGGTAGCTGCAGACTGAAGTTGTTGTAGTTTATAGTATGCTGATCTTATTTTTCTTTATTTTTAGATGCCTCGCGGCAAAGGTTTTCGCCGTACACAAGCCTTTAAAAGGAAGATGGAAGACCCAAACCACTGGATGTCGAAATCAAAGTTCAAGAAAGCACGTTTGTGGCTTGTATGTGTGTTTAATAGATACTTGTGACATTTGTGCTTTGGTTGCATACTGTTGATTTAACAAGCTTAAACTAAAATATTTGTTGTTGAAGGTCAAGGAACAGGAACGCGGCATAGAAGTAGACCTTGGCCGACCTCTTCTGCCAACAATACCTGCAAACTGGTCATTCCACCAGAATCAAAAGACAAGAAAGTAAGTTTATTTTACACATAAATTGACTTAATAATAATAATAATAAGCAGTGTTATAATACTATTTTGTATTTCTTTTAGTTTGTCTTTCTTATAGGAGACTCTCATCTAAGGGCTATTGTGGATGGATTTGCTCCTATTAAAGAAGAGAGTCTTTACTTTGGTTTCTTGGCCGTCCCTGGAGGAGCAGCGTTGGACCTGAGAACCGAAATCTTGAATGCTGTGATACCACGAATGCCTGATTTAGTCTGTTTGTTAGCTCCAAGCAACACTTTGAAGAGAAGCACCGTTGTCAGTGAAGCTGGGAAACAGTTTAAAAAGCTCCTAACAACTGTTTGCACACTTTTTCCGAAGGTAAGCTGTTGTGTTGGTTTATGATACAAATTTGTAAGCAGTAATTTGGTAACAAAAAATACAAGTATATGTAGCACCATAAATACATGCAAGTAAAACAATTGCTTGACATTTTTAATAAAAACATGCACTGTATATAACTTAAGTGTTTAAAAGCATGGGTATGATTTAGTGTTCTGTAAGGTTCTCATAACAATACCATAAATATAAGTGTTTATAAGATTTTTTTAGGGACTGTTAAGTAATTTCCTACCATATCTTTTTAAAGGTGTTTGTGTTGGATTTCCCTCCAAGACTTAACATGGATCCTCAGGTTCAGTCTCTTTTACGACAAGAATTCCACAGAGTATCGGTGCAGTTGGGTAAATACTGACAATATAGCCTTTTGCTTTGTAAAAATATCACATTTTAAGTATTTCTGAATTAAATGCCTCAATTTGTAACTTACTATTTTAAGAAGTATTTAACACTTGTCTATTTTCTGCATTTCAAGGTGTGTCATACAAGTCAGTTGCTGAGCTGTTTCCAATGAGAAAACTGCACCTGTGGAGCAGAGATGGGGTAATGAATTCAAAAAGTTTCATAAAGTATAACTTTAACAAAATTAATTGATTATTAATATGTACCGTTTTTATTTTGTTAAAAGGTACACCTAAGTGACGATGATGGGATGAAAATCCTAAATAAAGCGATATATGAGGCCTCACATGAGCAGATTCACAAGCCAACTGCAGAGACGGAGGTGATGCCCGTCAGGTCATGCTCTCCTCCAAAGTTGCTTGAGCAGGTTCCCAAGCCAACTGCTGAAAAAGTCTCAAAGTTGCTTTGTACACCTGAGGTTCCAGTTGTGGCACCACAAAATCCCTTTGAATGGAACATTGTCGGATCTCACAATAAGGTAAAGTAGTTTACTGTTTTTCACTTAACATTTGAATGTATTATAAATATTTATTTATTAGATTTATGATTGTCATTCTTTTCTGCCAAACTATAGACCTTTCCAACTTCAAGTAAACAAGAAAGCTGTACTTCGCCAAAGAGAGTACTCCATTTAAAGGTTAGTATTTGTAAAACATTTTTATTTAACCGTCTTCTTCCTCTTATCCACGGTCGGGTCGCAAGGGTAGGAGCTTCAATAGGGCCAGCTCCTCCAGGGGAACCCCAAGGCATTCCCTGACCAGCTGAGAGACATAGTCCCTCCAGCGTGTCCTGTGTCCTCGTCTATGACTGAGCTCCTCACCCTATCTCTGAGGGAGAGCCCAGACACACTACAGAGAAAACTAATTTCGGCCGCTTCTACCAAGATCTTGTTCTAATTTTTATTTAAACTTTTTAATTATATTCTTAATGAAACCATAAGGTGTAATAAACTGTTTGCTATTGTTTACAGGTGGAAGAACAAATGGAGTTTTCTGTGGAGCTCAATCCAAAGTGGTTTGATGGTGAAATGCTGGAAATTTTGGGGGATGGCAACACACCAACTTTTGGAGATGCTTCTATTGCGCCATTTCAAAAAACAAAGGTAATACTGATGGGGAGTGGTGTTTTGTTAATATGTGCAATGTGTTAATATGTATAATGTATAATTTTGATCCCAAACATTTTGGCACTGTCTTTAAATGAATTGGCTATTAAAATTTGAAGGAATGCCATGTATTAAAAAAGTATAAATTATTGACAAGACTTTTAATCATTTAGAACAAGGAATATAACAAAGTAAATCATTTTTTTTTTTTTTTTTTTTTTTTTTTTGTAAAGTGAAATTCATGTCTATTTCATTTAGACATAAATACTTTAATGTTATGTGATGTATTAACTCACTATATCTATGACATGTATACATATTTTTGTTTCACTTTCTAAATTGGCTACTAAAACATGAAATTATTCTTCACTTCTTCTGAACTTTAGGCTTCTCCAACTTCAAGCCAACATCAAAGCTGTGCTTCACCAAAGAAAGCACCACATCTACAGGCTAGTATTTGTTAACCTATTTAAGATTGTCAATTGTTTCTCAATGAAATCATAATTTGTAATAAACTGTTTCCTATTATTTACAGGTGGAAGAAGAATTGGAGCAGTTTTCGGTGGAGCTGAATCCAACTGCACCATTTCAAAAAACAAAGGTAATCCTGTTGTGTTAACATGCATAATGTATACTTTTGGTCCCAAACACATTGTTGGCACTGTTTTTTTTTTTTTTTTTTTTTTTTTTTTTTTAATTGCCTGTTAAAATTTGAAAGAATGTCATGTCTGAAAAAAGCAAATTGTTGAGAAGACGTCTGATCTTCTAGAAAAAATATTATAATGAAGTAAAGAATATTGTTTTTATTTGTATGTATTTGTTGATTTAGCCATAAATACTTTAAGCTTCAATCATGGGTTGTCTCACTGTATACATGGATACATAGTGTTTCACTTCTAAATTGGCTATTAAAACATTAAACTATGTGAAACGTTTTAACTTTGTGTTTAACTTGATTCACAGAAACAGCAAAGAAGTTAAATAAACTTCTTATCACAACTCTAATTGTACCCTTGTGTTTTTGTATTAGGGCTGTGACAGACTAGTGGCTGGTGGGGAAACTGTCACCAAAAACGGTAAGAGAAGTCTTCCTGATCACACGCTAATTACAAGAGGTTCATTTCACCAGGGCCATGACTACTTTGGTTCAAATAAATCAAAACAGTGTGCCACCAATAGTACTACTGCTATCATGACTAATGCCATTCACAATGCAAGAACCTGGTCAACAAATGATATTGATAGACTGTTGATAAATGGTGATAAAATGTACACTTTCATGAAGCAGCATGACATGATTAGTGATGTCAATGGTAGTGGATACGTTTTTGTCAGGGAATTACCCACAAAATACACATTGGACGGAAACACATTCACCCTACAATATTTAGACACATTTACTGGACATGTTAACATCCAAGAATATGATCGGGATCTTGCCAATGTTGCTATGCCTCTAGATAAGGCTTTACAAAGAGCACTCGATGACAACGACGCCTGCCTAATCACAATTATGAATAGCACATGTGCAGTTTTGAAGCATGAGTCTGGGTTTTCGGTCTTTGATCCACATGCACGCGGTGATGATGGTGGTCTGGATTTAAATGGCTCCAGTATTCTTGCACACCATGCCACAGTTGATTCATTGAACATGCACATCACAAACCTAGTTCAGTCTTTATGTGGTGATGATAAGCTGCATAATGCATACCACTTGTTTGAAGCTACTGGTGTTAAGGTTGTTAGTGATGGAACATTTTCTGCTAGGACTGGTGGAATGGATACTGACAGTGTAGCATTGCATGACAGTTTTGCAAATATAGCAAGCCCAGATGAGAATATGCACAGTGTTTCTTTGGAACCAGGTCATGTAACTGAAGACTCTGTGAAGATAGTGTCTCAAAGTAATTGCAACAGCCTCACATTTAGTCCACTGACACTGACTGAAAAAAGGAGAATATGCACAAAGCTTAACCTTGTCCCAAGTTTTCAGGAAGAGAAGACTGTTTCCAGCATTACTTTAGATCAACCTGTGCCTTGTGCCGCCACAAGTATAAGGTCAGATGGGAATTGCTTTTTCCGTGCTCTGTCCTATGTTTTTAGTGGATCTGAAGAAAAGCATAGGTGTGTTCGTTATGCTATTGTAAAACAGATGCTTGCAAATCCAGAGATGTACTCAAAAATTATTAGACCTCAGTACACATCTGTGCAACAATATGTAACTGCTTCAAAAATGAAGTATGTGGGAACTTGGGCCACTGAAGTGGAAATTCAGGCGGCGGCAGATTTCTTTCATGTGGACATATACACATATACTTCCGAAAAATGGTTACGATATCCTTCCAACAACACAGATGGCCATTGCAAGGGACTCTACCTTAATCATTACAACAATTGTCATTATGAACCCATAACCTGTGTAACAGATAAAGTCTCTAATGAATGTATCGGTTTCACTTCATGTCATGTAAAAGACCATACCATTAACAAAGACAAAATCACAAGCTGTAAAAAAGGGGATACAAGAGAAAAAAGACAAAAGAGAAAGAGGTACAATTTGGATGACTTACACCGACAGATCAAGAAGACTAAAATCAAGGACTGTTATGACAAAGACCAAGACTACAGAACTTACATGCAACAACAGAGTGTTAAGAACTATGCAACAAAACCAGATTTCAAAGAAAAGGTTAAAAGGTCCAGTAGAGATAAGCATGCTAGTGACCCTAGTTTTCGGGAACACCTCAAACAATACAAAAAACACAAATATGCCAATGATCCTAAGGTTAGGGAAAAGGTCAAACAATACAGCAAAAACAGGTATGCCAATAATCCTGGGTTTCAGGAAAACATGAAACAGTACAGCAAAGATAAATATGCGAATGATCCTGAGTTTCAGGAGAACTTGAAACAGTACAGCAAAGTTAAATATGCGAATGATCCCGAGTTTCAGGAGAACGTGAAACAGCACAGCAAAGATAAATATGCGAATGATCCCGAGTTTCAGGAGACCGTGAAACAGCACAGCAAAGATAAATATGCGAATGATCCTGAGTTTCAGGAAAACGTGAAACGGTACAGCAAAGCTATAAATGTATATAAATATAAACATCAAACAGACTTTAAAGAAGCTGTCAAACAGAGAAGCAAAGACCATTATGCATCCATGAGTAAAGAATCTAAATTGGAGATACAAGCCAAGAATGTTGAAAGGTATAGAAACAATTCTCCCCATCGTAAACAAATAAAACTTTACCACAAGGAATTGTATAATATCAGTATCGATCATGCTATATCTATTAAAGATGCTGTTATTAAAAGAAGGAATACTATATTCCTCCAAAAACACAACATAGACTTTGTTATCAATCAGTTTAAGATAAAAGTCCAGTCAGGTCCAACCTATGTCTGTTGTGTTTGCCACAAGTTATTGTTTAAACATCAAGTTGTAAAATGTAACTTAAACCAATACAGAAAAAGTGCTTTGGCAGAATCTGTAGCAAAGAAATGCATCACTTATACATATGTCCACACTTGTGGAAATTCTTGTGAAGTAAATTGCCATCTGCAAAAAACCACTGCAAGCATGTTATGGATTTGTCACACCTGCAATAACAAAATTCTTAGAGGTGTAGTACCAGAAGACAGTGCTGTAAATAATCTCCACCCAGATCCTATTCCTGAAGAACTTGATGCACTAAATTCATTAGAACAACATTTGATTGCACAACACATTCCCTTTATGAAGCTTTTAGCTTTACCAAAGGGAGGCCAAAACGGGGTTCATGGGCCTGTGACATGCGTGCCATCAAGCAGTGATGCTGTTTGTAATATTCTTCCAAGATTAGATGATCAGGATCTGATGATTAGAGTTAAACTAAAACGTAAACTAACATTCAAGGGTCACTATGAGTATCAGTATGTGAACACGCAAAAAGTTCATAATGCTCTGAACTTTTTAAAAGCCCAGAACAAGTGGTACACTGATGTACATATCAACAACGAGTGGTCTAATCCGTTGGAAAAGGTTACAATTGAAGAGGCTGGCCAGCCTGCTTGTCGCTCTGGGCCTGGCCAGCCTGCTTGTGCCTCTGGGCCTGGCCAGCCTGCTTGTGCCTCTGGGCCTGGCCAGCCTGCTTGTGCCTCTGGGCCTGGCCAGCCTGCTTGTGCCTCTGGGCCTGGCCAGCCTGCTTGTGCCTCTGGGCCTGGCCAGCCTGCTTGTGCCTCTGGGCCTGGCCAGCCTGCTTGTGGCTCAGTTGATGTTCCAGAACATTACACTGATAACCAGCACCATGGAATGTATTTGGATACATGCTTGCAACCTGTTGACATCGCACAAGAAATTCTGGACAATCACTTTGAAAGTATTTTATCTGTTGCTCCTGCTGAAGGAAATAGCCCTGTAAGATTGCTAAGTGACATTGCTAATGAGGCAAAGTGTTTTCCTGTCCTTTTTCCAAAAGGAACAGGCACATTCCACGAACAGAGAGATCACAGAATTACACTTGCTAAATATCTAAAAAGCAGAATATTAAATGCGGATGGCAGATTTGGAAAGAATTTGGAATATATTTTCTATGCACAATACTTGTCTGAAATTAATCAAGTGGTTTCCAATGTATCAATAGCTTTGAGAAAAGGATATCAGGGACAGCATAACACTGATGTTGCGTCATCTTCATCTAACAACCCAGACTTTTTGAAAGACCTCTTAAACTATGATATGGGCTACAAGTTTTTGAAACCAATTAGAGGCACACCTGTATTTTGGCAAGGTGTTCAGAAGGACTTGATGGCCATGGTGAGAACTCTTGGAATTCCCACATTCTTTATGTCATTTTCTTCTGCTGATTTACGCTGGCCAGAATTTATGGAAGCATTTATGTTTGCAGACAATGTCATAGGCAATATTGCTGACATGGAATGGACCAAAAAGTGTGACTTGTTAAAAAATAATCCTGTAACAGCAGCTAGAATGTTTGACCATAGGTTTCATTGTTTGTTAAAAGAAGTCATAATGTCTCCAGCTCAACCTATTGGAAAGGTCATTGATTACTTTTACAGAGTAGAATTCCAGCAACGTGGCAGTTGTCACACACACTGCCTTTTTTGGGTGGAGTCACCTAAAATTGGTGTAAACACCAATGAAGAAGTTATCACATTTATTGACAAATATGTGACTTGTGAGCTTCCACCTGAAAGTGACCCCATGCATGAAGTTGTCTCTAGTGTTCAGATGCACAGCAGAAAACATTCTAAAACGTGTAAAAAGAAGGGCACACCATGTAGGTTCAATTTTCCTAGACCACCTAGTAACCAAACCTTTATTTCAAAACCACAGCCAAATGTCTCTTGTAAAAATTCCAAAAAAACATCAGCTAAAAAACAAAACCAGCCTAACAACACAGATCAGCAACAACTACAAAGTCTAGCGCCACCAGATGAAACCGTGGTTGCCAAACAAATGATGGCCAAAGTTAAAGAAGCACTGACAAATGAAAATGCAACCTATAACACCATTGATGATCTTTTCGATTCCATTGGCGTCAATCAATCAATATTTGAAAAAGCTTATCAATTAACTGCACACAAACTAAGTGTTGTCCACAAACGCAATGTAAATGATGTGTGGGTTAATCAATACAATAGAGACCTTCTTCGTTGCTGGAATGCAAATATGGACATTCAATTTGTCTGTGACGCCTATGCCTGTGTGGTTTATATAATTTCATACATTTCAAAAGCTGAAAGGGAAATGGGTTTATTGTTAAAACATGCCCAGAATGAAATAAAAAATCAAGGTAATTTGGCAGCAAAAGAATCCCTAAACAAGTTGGGCAGCATATTCTTACACAACCGAGAGGTTTCTGCTCAAGAAAGTGTTTACAGAGTAACAAACATGAGATTGAAAGAAGGATCAAGGAAAGTGGTTTTTGTGCCAACAGGAGACAACATTGTTAAAATGAGCCTTCCACTCAGTGTAATACAGAGCAGGGCTCAAAACCTTGACCCAACCAATAACCAGATATGGATGACCAATATCACAGATAGATACAAAAATAGACCCAAAACACCTGAATTTAGAGACATGTGTTTAGCAACCTTTGCCTCTGAATACAGATGTGTTCCCAAAAGTCAAAAATCCTCTGTTATATCACTTGATAACAAATGTGGCTATGTTCAAAAAAGGACCAGGTCAGATGCAGCTGTTGTCAGATATGCTCGTTTCTCCCCAACACAAGAGCCTGAAAAACATTATCAAAGCTTGCTTCAGTTGTTCTTGCCCTATTACTCAAATGATGAGATTAAACCATCAGATTTTTTAACTTTCCAAGAGTTTTATACTGAAGGTTCCTTTACAACTGCTTCCAAACAAATACAACCTGTCAAAGATGTTGTCGAACATAACAGATCAAAATTTGAAATTAAAGCAGAGGAGTTGCAACACTGTCAAGATCATGTCGAAGACCATGGATTTCAGGAGGATGGTTGGGCTAACTTGTGTCCTGAGTCTGAATTAGATCGACTGGAATGCCAAGCAGAAAGTGCTTTAAACAACAATAAAAACCCTGATGAAAGGGAAGAAATTCCAGATCTTGAACTAGTAGAAAAAACACCTTTTGCAGTAGAGTTCAGAAAGCAAAACATCACACACGAGGAAGGCCAATCACTCATGCGTTCTTTAAATGAACAACAGGCTGAAGTGTTCTACAAGATACGACAGTGGTGCGTTGATAAGGTTAATGGAAAAAACCCTAACCCATTTCATGTTTTCATTTCTGGAGGAGCAGGTACAGGAAAGTCGCATTTGATAAAGGCGGTGTATTATGAATCAAACAGAATACTTGCACGACTATCAGACTATCCAGATGATACTCATGTTTTGCTAACTGCTCCAACTGGTGTTGCTGCATTAAACATAAATGCAACCACAATACATAACAGTTTTGCAATAGGTAACCAAATTTCCCTACCATATCAACCATTAAGGGAAGAGAAAATAAATACATTGAGAGCCAACTTACACAATTTGCAGATACTAGTCATAGATGAAATCTCAATGGTTGACAACAAGATATTAACATACATTCATGGTAGACTGCGACAAATAAAACAATCATCAGACTTTTCACCTTTTGGTAATGTTTCAGTGATTGCTGTCGGAGATTTTTTTCAGCTGCCACCTGTCAAAGGGAAGCCTCTTTACAAAGAAGAGGCTGGCTTCTGCTTATGGCATAACACTTTTACCCACATTGAGTTAACTGAAATTGTTCGACAAAAGCATCAACAGTTTGCCATGACACTAAACCGCATTAGGAAACACAAAAAAGGCATGAAGCTCAATGAAAATGACGAAAGACTATTGAAACAACGTGAAACAGGTACGTCTGACTTTACAGAAGACCTTCACATTTTTGCAACAAATTCTGACGTGCATACCCATAACTTTAACATGCTGCACAAGATTTGCACAGACATTGTTCAAATTAAAGCACAGGACTTCAAAAAAAATCAGCAAACAGGTACTTGTATTAGATTATCTCAAACACAAGCTACTCATGAAAACACATATTTGGAAAAACTATTAAGTGTTGGGACAAAAGCTAGAGTGATGCTGATCAAAAACTTGGACATTTCAGACGGTCTGGTTAATGGAGTGTTTGGTACTGTAATTCAAATCAAGTTTTCTGAAAAACGCATTGCACATACGATTTATGTACACTTTGATGACAAGAGAATAGGCACAAAACTGAGACATAAATTCCCCTGTTCTGATCCAGAACTTAAATATGCAACTCCAATACATCAAGATGAAGACAAATTGGCATACACTGGAGGCATTAGAAGACAGTTTCCATTACGACTTGCTTGGGCATGCACAATTCACAAGGTGCAAGGCCTAACATTAGACAGAGCTGTGGTATCATTCAAAAAAATCTTTGCTGCTGGCCAAGCTTATGTAGCATTAAGTCGAGTCAAATCAGTTGACAACCTTGTCATACAAGATTTCAAACCCACTACAATTTATGCAAAGCCTGACATAGAAGACAATCTAAAAGTAATGACTAGCTTCATTAGCCCTTCATTAAACCCAGTACCCAACAGCAATCTATCTCTCAGTCTACACAACATCCAAGGGTTACCAAATCATATAAAAGATCTTAAAAGTAACCTTAAGATGTTGGATACAGACATAATATGTCTAACAGACATGGCTTGAAGACAATAAACCGCTCAACTTTGTAGAAATGCCAGGTTGGATATTCAAACACAAAACAAGATCCCAATCATACATTGACACAGCTAACACTTGCAGCTTGAAAAATAGAAATCATGGTGGTATTGGTGTTTTCTACAAAAATACGATTGCTTGCAATGTTCTTGATGTACAGTATGACGATTTAGAAGCAATTGTATTTAATGTACAACCTCATGACTACAACGTGTTACTGTTGTACCGTCCACCATCATATAACATCTCTCATTTTAAGATGCGCTTGGGTAGTGCTTTAAGCCTTTTCGATACCCTTTCTGGACCAAAGATAGTTCTGGGTGACTTCAATGACAATGCTCTGACTTCTAATTCCATACTGGATTTCGTTGGTCAAAGATTATACAATCAAATAGTAACCACACCAACAACTGACGGTGAGACTTTAATCGACCACATTTACATTAAGGACTTTGGTCCAACAACAGTCAGTGCTACAGTTATACCGACATACTACAGCTACCACAACAGCATCTTCATGACTTTCATTTGACCAAAAATAATCTTATATTTTAGATATGCAGAAAGCCCCCCCTTTTTGTTAGATCATTACTAAAAAGGTAAAACGCATATCATGAAGTTCTGATACATTCAACCTCAGACCCATAAAACAAAAATATAACTGTATTCACTTTTCTAATATCTTCAACAACAGTCAATATTTTTTGTGCTCCAAAAACCTTATTGACCTGAATGGATCTGCCTACCAATTCTATCATTGATAATAAATGCCAACCTATGATAAACACACATAATGGAAGGAACAGAACAACAGAGAAGAAACACCAATTCAATTAACCAAAAAATTGCCATACATGGATACAAAATAGGTATGGATAATCAAGAACAAGGGTCCCCTAAGACCAACTTGCACACATTACATAAACAAATTACTTCAGTCACATTTGCTTCCACAGGTTTTGATAACTCTTGATTTTTGTTTGCTTTATTTTTGTATATTGTATTCGCATTTATGCTTTTTTTTTCTAAACTTCATTTTTTTTCTGCACATTTGTGTTAATTTTTTTTACTTCAGTCTTTTTTTGCAACTTTTTTTAAGTTTGCAAATGTATCGTTTTGTGCCACATTTTGCAATTTTTGATTACTTAAAATTTACACTTTTTTCAATCTTTTTACAGATTGAAATCTTTTGTATACTTGTTCTCATTTATTTAAGACAACTTTTGACAATCTAATTTTTTTTTTCCCACAATTTCTTTTATTTTTTCCAAATTTTATTATTGATTTTTGTTTAATTGCTTTTTAATTTTCAAATGTTTTGCATGTTTACAGTGATGCTTTTTCCAATTTGGGTATTTAAGTTTTTTTTAGAAATGTTTTGTTTATTTTAAAGCATCTCCTTACCAAGTGTATATAACAACTTTATGGTAAAAGTCATATGTTGTTCCACTGGTAAAAGCAAAACTGTTCGGCTCTCAATGGCAATCAGACAACAATTCTAACTGCCACCATGCCAAACAGGACACAGGAAAAACGGAATTTTGCTCAAATGTGTTAAGTTTACTTGTATCTTTTACTGAATTATTTTTTGTGCTTCTTTACATTGTTTTTATTGTTTTCAATAAAATTGTGGTGAAACAAATACACAAATTTGTCCTCATTGATATTCTGTGCACAATAACATTTCCTGACAAAATGTATTTACCAAAGGCTTTGTCACAGTGATCAAAATGTAAACAATGCAGGAGACAGTGTGTAGAAAAAATGTTCAACTATTGTTTATGTACAAAAATTATGCAAAAGGCATTTGTGCAAAAATGAGTTAACGTTGTGTATTTTTTTTAAAAGGATAATAAAAGTTGGGCAACATTGGTAATGAGGAAAATGTGCAAAGTGGTGTAGAGTTCAGTTTAGAGTTTAACAGTACAACACACTGATGGCAACGGGGAGAAAGCTGTTGCAGAACCTGGTGGACCTGTAGTGGATGCTGCAAAACCTTTTCCCATTCCCACAGTCCACGGTGGGGGTGTGCGGGGTCTCTGATGATGATATGTGCTTGGGACATGCAGCGCTGGGATGCAATGTCCTTAATGGAGGGGAGAGAAGCCCCGATGATCCCTTCTGCTGTCCTCACCACTCTCCACCAGAATCTGTGGGATGAGGGTGTTGAATGCTGAAGTCCAGGAACATGCTCAAAGGGGGCTTGGAACCCGTTAATAACTGCTTGCAGTTCTAGTTATTATTATTATTACGGGTAATTATTATTCTCCGCTAAAACGCGTTGGGCGGCCCATGCGGATTTGTAACGAACCTATTGAATCAGGTATCCAAGTACAGAATGTGCACCGCTACTCAAACCCAGAAATTCAGACCCCTCAACAACTAGGGGGCGCTATAACAAAGGACAATGCGTTTTGGCCTATTACCACCAAACTACTGGTCCCACACTCAAAAACTTCACATCACTTTGTTTATTGGATGATTCTGCAAAATAAAGGGAATTGGCACACCCTTCGTTTCCCAGCTAGTTTTCGCGCTACATGGCTACAAAGGTTAAACCTTTCTTGTTAAACTCCTCCTACATTTTTTATGCAATCCGCGCAAAACTCCATATATAACCGCGTAATGGACAAATAAAAAAAGTTAACGCGCCAGATTTTTGAATTTTGACTTTTTCGAAAAGTAACGCTAAAATAAGTGATTGTTAGCTAGCTAGCTCTAAATGTAATTGCTGATTATTCTAAAACCATAACAGATTTTGACATGTCCTTTAAAACCCATAGTCCAAATAAGATTTTGCACATGTGACCCGCGTTTGAGGATCGTCCATCACTAGGGGGCGCTGTGATGTCAAGAAATCTACTACGCAAGAATGGCTGATCGGATTTTTACAAAACCTTCTTCATCCCCTTCCAGTCATACCCCTGAACTCAGGTATTAAATATGGTAATGATTAAAACAAGTGGGCGGGGCCTATTTCCAAAAGTGTTAAAAAACCTGGAGAATAATAAAAGCAATAAAGTAAAGAATAAAAAATGCTTTAAAATCAATTTTTTGATCCCAGATTTTCAGGATGTATTCAGTGAATAAGGTGTAACAATTCTCTCACTGCATGTATTGTTTTTTTTTGAAGTGCTACACTCTGAATTTTTAAAAGTTTGTAAAATGGAGAAATCAATGTATTTTCCACAAATATTGTTCAACCCCCCAAAATATGGCCTCTATTTGTAAAGCACATGCAGAATAAACATGGATTTCAGTTTGGTAAAAATCCAGGCGAGTTTGACCAATTTACAAGACTTTGAAAATAAATGGTACAAGACTATAAAGTTTAATATTTTATTTCTCTGAATCCATTTTTTTAATGACCATAGAAAAAATCCTGTGGTTAGATAAAGCACTCTTTGAGATCAATGAATATTTTCAGAATTTTAGAGCAAACCGTTGATTATTAACGAATTTATGAAGTTTGTGATCAGTTCACAGCTCTCATCATCCAGAGGTCTGACTGCAGAGCTTTGAACAGGGCGGCCATTTTGCCCATATTTGGGCACATCACAGGAAGTGACGTCACATCCCGTGTTTTTTCTAAGCGGAGCAGAAACTTGAAGAGGGAGGATAGCTTTTAGGGTTTTCTAAAGAACACATCATTTAAAAAATTTAATTGAATATAAAAAAGATCAAGCAGAAGACAGGAAAGTTATTTAGAAGGCAAAGAAGACAAAACGGAGACATTTTTGTGATTCAATAGGCAGAACAACCCCTATAGCTTAGGTATGGGGAATGATTAAGAAAATGAAGGGAAATAGAGCAGAGAGAACATATCCAGTTCTAAAACATGAAGAAGGAACAGCAGTAAGAAATGAAGAAAAACTAGAAGTAATGGCAAGAACATTTGCAAAGATCCATAGTTCAGATAATTTAACAGAAACGGGAAAATTTAGGAGAGAGCAGACAAGAAGGATAAATGATTTTATTTTAGAAGGTGAAACAACTCCAGGAAATGTCATGGATGTTTATTTTTCTATGCAAGAAATGAAGAGAGCGATATTTAGATCAGGATTAACAGCACCAGGAAAAGATCAGATATGCTATATTATGTTAAAAAAACTTAGGGAAACAAGCTGAAGAAAAACTTCTAGGTTTATATAATAAGATTTGGAAAGAAGGAAGATTACCTTCTAATTAGAAGGAAGCAATTATTGTGCCAATTATTAAACCAGGAAAGGATCCAACAAACCCTTTAAGTTATAGACCAATTGTACTTACTTCATGTTTAGGAAAGATTATGGAGAGAATGATAACAGAAAGGATTACATATTATGTAGAAAGTAAAAGACTGTTTTCTTCTTGTCAAATTGGATTCAGAAAAGGAAGTACAATGGATCCAGTTGTGTGTTTGGAATCAGATATTAGAAAAGCTCAGATTAATAGGGAAGTAGTAGTAGCAATATTTTTTGATAATGAGAAAGCATATGACATGGTATGGAAGGATGGGTTGCTTATAAAATTATATAAAATGGGCATAACAGGAAGGGCTTATAATTGGATTGAAGATTTTTTGTTTAATAATTATACAGGTACAGATGGGAGTAACAAAATCTGATAAATATAAAATTGATAATGGAACTCTACAGGAAAGTATTATCAGTCCTTTATTATTCTCAATTGTAAGTAATGAACAACTGACAACAGCTTAATCGTGTATCTGTCACTGCTCCTGCAGTTAATTAATGAATTATTTCCACCTGTGGCCACGTCACCTGTCAGCGTGTATTCCCTCACTGCCAGTAACTTAGCTGATAAACCAAACAGGGATATCCTCATGATTTGCTATTAGCTCAGGCTAATTTAGCATGATGCACTTTTTCTTTTCTTTTTTTTTTAACAATGGTCGGAATGTGAAACAGTGTCCCGCATTTTAATGGGTCTGATTCAGAAAAAGTGAAAAAATTCCACCTGAGCCTTTCTGTAACAAAGAAGGCAGAGCTGCATCGGCTGTCAGTCAATAAGCAGGGGACACCTGTGAAGGGAAAACCATTTCAGGTGACTATCTCTTGAAGCTCATTAAGAGAATGCCAAGAGTGTATGAAGCAGTAATCAAAGCAAAAGGTGGCTACTTTGAAGAACCTAGAATATAAGACATATTTTCAGTTGTTTCACACTTTTTTGTTAAGTATATAATTCCACATGTTTTAATTCATAGTTTTGATGCCTTTAGTGTGAATCTACAATTGTCATAGTTATGAAAATTAAGAAAACTCTTTGAAGGAGAAGGTGTGTCTAAACCACCTCCTCCATTACCATCTGGTACGCTGGTGCCACCGCCAAAGACAAGAGCAGAGTGCAGCGTGTCATCCGGTCTGCAGAGAAGGTGATTGGCTGCAATTTTCCATCTCTCCAGGACCTGTAAGCCTCCAGGACTCTGAGGCGTGCAAAAAAGCACAGAAGCACACATTGATCCAGTAATCTGTTCTACATTAGATGGTAATAGCGGGTGATCTGTCTTCTCTGGATGATGTCACAGTTAACAGAACGTCAGATCAGGTGTGCCTACTATGAAGAAAAAAGAGAGAGCAAAAAGTTAAAAGATGAAATGACAACAGTCATTTCAATGTAATGCAATGCAAAACTGCATTGCATCTACTTTTTTTAGACAAATGCAAGAAAGTAATAAATACTATGACATGCTTAATTGGAAGGGAGTGGGGAGCAGATAGATGGTGCTGCTGTAGAAGGTCGTGAGGATGGGCGGGGACAGGTGGGCTCTCCTCATCCTCCGCAGTAAGTGCAAGCGCTTCTGTGCCCTCTTCTCCAGTGACATGGTGTTCACAAACCAGCTGAGGTTGTGTGTTATGTGCACCCCGAAGAATTTATTGCTGCTGACCACCTCCACAGCTGAGCTGTTAATGAGAAGTGGAGCATGGCGAGGCCATTTCTTCCTGAAGTCCATGATGATCTCCTTCGTTTTCTCTACGTTCAGGATCAGTCCTGGTCCTGGTCCTGGTCCTGGTCGTTGTCGTCTCTAATCAGGCCCACCACCGTCGTGTCGTCTGCAAACTTCACAATGTGATTGGTGGTGAACCTGGGGACACAGTCGTGTGTCATCAGGGTGAACAGCAGTGGGCTCAGGACGCAGCCCTGAGGAAAGCCTGTGCTGAGGGTGATGACATCAGAGGTTTTCTGTCCGACCCGGACCAACTGAGGGCTGTTGGTGATGAAGTCTAGCAGGCAGTTGCGAAGGGGTGTCCTGAAGCCCAGATGTTTCAGTTTTTCCGCCAGATGCTGTAAGATAATGGTGTTGAACGCTGAACTGAAGTCCAGGAACATGCTCAAGGGGGCGGGGCGTGGGTGGGCTTGGAACCCGTTAATAACTGCTTGCAGTTCTAGTTATTATTATTATTATTATTACGGAATTAAAACGCGTTGTGCAGCCCACGCGGATTTGTAACGAAACAATTGGATCAGGTATCTAAGTTCAGAACGTGCGCCCCTACTCAAACCCAGAAATTCAGACCCCTCAACAACTAGGGGGCGCTATAACAAAGGACAATGCGTTTCGGCCTGTAACCACCAAACTACTGGTCCCACACTCAAAAACTTCACATCACTTTGTTTATTGGATGATTCTGCAAAATAAAGGGAATTGGCACACCCTTCGTTTCCCAGCTAGTTTTCGCGCTACATGGCTACAAAGGTTAAACCTTTCTTGTTAAACTCCTCCTACATTTTTTGTGCAATCCGCGCAAAACTTCATATATAAGCGTGTAATGGACAAATAAAAAAATTTAACGCGGCGGATTTTTGAATTTTTACTTTTTCGGAAAATAACGCTAAAATAAGTGATTGTTAGCTAGCTAGCTCTAAATGTAATTGCTGATTATTCTAAAACCATAACAGATTTTGACGTGTCCTTCATAACACATAGTCCAAATAAGATTTTGCACATGTGACCCGCGTTTGAGGATCGTCCATCACTAGGGGGCGCTGTGATGTCAAGAAATCTACTACGCAAGAATGGCTGATCGGATTTTTACAAAACCTTCTTTATTGCCTTCCAGGCATACCCCTGAACTAAAGTATTAAATATGGTAATGATTGAAACAAGTGGGCGGGGCCTATTTCCAAAAGTGTGGAAAAAAACTTGAAAACTTCAAGAATTCACCTAAAATCACTTGTGTGGTGTAACAAGCTCAGATTTTCAGGATGTATTCCTTGAATAAGGTGCAACAATTCTCTCACTGCATGTATTCCAGTTTCTGAAAGTGCCACACTCTGTTTTTTTCAAAGTTTGTAAACTGGAGAAATCAATGTATTTTCCACAAATATTGGTCAATGCCAATAAAAATGGCCTCTATCTGTAAAGCACAGCCAGAATAAACATGTGTTTCAGTTTGGTAAAAATCCAGGCGAATTAGACCAATTTACAAGAAATTTAAATTTACATGTATAGGACTATAAAGTTTAATGTTTTTTTTCTCTGAAACCGTTTCATTAATGACCATATTAAAAATCAAGGACTTAGATAAAGCCCTCTTGGACATACGTAAATATTTTCAGAATTTTAGAGCAAACCGTTGATTTATAACAAATATATGAATTTTGTGATCAGTTCGCAGCTCTCATCATCCAGAGCTCTTACTCTCCAGACAACAACATGGCGGCCATTTTGTCCATATTTGGGCACATCACAGGAAATGACGTCACATCCCGTGCTGTTTCTAAGCGGAGCAGAAACTTGAAGAGGGAGAAATTGGAATTTGAAATCAGAAAAGCTCAAATTAATAAAGTATTTTAGAAGTGTTTTTTGATATTGAAAATGCATATGATATATTGTGGAAAGAAGGTTTATTAATTAAAATTATAAAGATGGGTATTACAGGTATTACAGGTAAGGGACCATTATAACTCCCCCCACCCCAACATAAAATGGTTTGACCACTAGGACAACGGCTGGCTGCAGCTCTGAATGTTCGTTTTGAAAAAGAAAAAAAAAGTTTGTTTCAGGAAAGGTGTAAACACAATGGATCCTATTTTATTATTGGAACATGAAATAAGAAAGGCACAAGTTAATAAAGAGAAGGTGATAGCTGTATTCTTTGACATTGAAAAAGCTTACGACATGATGTGGAAAGAAGGATTTTTGATAAAATTAAAGAAGATGGGAATTGGGGGTTCATTGTTTAATTGGATAAATGATTTTCTCAATAATAGATCTATACAAGTAAGAATAGGAAATCAATTATCAGAAAATCTTTATGTTGAAAATGGTATTCCTCAAGGAAGCATAGTTAGTCCATTATTTTTTTCTATTATGATTAATGATATGTTTGAGGATGTGGAAAATAAAATGGGTGTTTCTTTATTTGCTAATGATGGAGCAATTCAACCCCAAGTTTCATCGTTAAAAAAGTTCAAGAAGCCATTAATAAAATAGAAGATTGGTCTTTTAGATGGGGATTCAAGATTTCTGTAGATAAAACAAAGATTTTGTTTTTTACAAGGAAAAAAGTTTCTGAAGAATTAAAGTTACAAATTTATAAATATGATTTGGAAAGGTTAAGATTTGGAAATGACTTAGATAAAGCCCTCTTGGACATACGTAAATATCTTCAGAATTTTAGAGCAAACTGTTGATTTATAACAAATTTATGAATTTTGTGATCAGTTCGCAGCTCTCATCATCCAGAGCTTTGCCATCCAGAACTGTGAACAGGGCGACAATTTTGCCCATATCTGGCCCATACCATTTTTCTAAGCGGAGCAGAAACTTGAAGAGGCAGGATAGCTTTAAGTTTTGAGAAGAACACATAATTTTAAAAATGTAATTGAATATAAAAAAGATCAAGCAGAAGCTGTGAGCAACGCTGGTGTGGTGCATTCACAGTGCATGGGAAAATTCAATACTCAAGAAGAAACATGTTTTTGTTCAATCAATTTTAAAATGATTGATATATATATATATATATACATATATATATATATATATATATATATATATATATATATATATATATATATATATATATATAAATATCTTTTTTTTAATTGATTGAAGAAAATCACGTTTTTTGTTGAGTACTGAATTGTCCCATGAACTCTGAATGCACCACAGCAGAACCAAGTGTTGCTTCTTCCTGGCTGCTCAGAGCTAGCGTGTTTTTCAGGCACAAGATGTGGGAGTTACGTCCTGTAACTTGTTAAGCAAGACAACAAAGTTTTTTGTTGAAGCATAATCCTGGTGAGTGCTTTTTTTAGATGTAAAACCAGTCAGGATATGATATTTTGTAGAAAATATGATTTTGTTTGCTGCTTTGTTTGAACAGTGGAAAGAGGAGAGCAGAAAGAGCACATGTGGGCCTGTGATGCTCACTTATCTGAGGCAGAGTCTGACACTTGGTTGTGTGTCATTTTTGTACAGTTTATCAATGTTCACGGTTAGACTCTGAGCTGAGGAAATCCTCAGGATTGAGTGAAGGTGATTAACAGTAAGACAGCTCATGTGTGATGTTTTGATTAGCTTTATTAAAGAGAAAAGTTGGTTTTCTCCCTTTAACAATCCAACACACCTGAAATCGGTTGTCTAAGAGGCGGAGCGCGCTGATTGCGCTCCGCAATTACTGCGCGCAGTTGTCAGCAGAGGCCATCTGCCCCTCTGCCCGCGCCTGATAAGACATAGTATTAATGACACATCCACAGATGTGCAAATTTCTTTAAAAGGCAGTGTCAAAATTTACACACAAAAAAGTTTGAAGTGCAGTTGTCTTGTAACCCTTGTTTTAAAGTTTGCTTCTTCTTAAGGTTATCTTAAGTATTTTGCAACTATTGTTGTTTAGATTTGATACATATTAATTTGCAGGATAATTTAAAGCAGTGTATGGTGTGCAATTATAAGATATGAAATGGTTAAGGTTTTTTTTAGATTTTGTAAATTGTACTTGATTTGTTTTCCTTGCAATTCCACTTAAACACGAAAATACAAAAAAGGTACAGTATGCTGCTCGTGTGTTTTATTAAATATCTTTTTGGATAGTCTAGTCATTTAGATAACTTTTTACATAGCACTACAACAATTGACATACAGAAATAATTTAACTTAGTCAGCAACACAAAATGTGCCTTGATAATTAGCCAAAACACAACAGTTGTGCCAGATTTGATTGACAGTTCCTATTAAAGTGAGAGGCACCAGAGAATCCCAGATATGGTAACACGTTACTCTAGCAATTGCTCGCTCTACAATGATCCGCAGGCGAGCAATGGTCTGGGTCTCCTCTGTCTCTTTCTTGCTGAACTGGCCAGGATGCCTGAATGGTGGAATGATGAGTTTGGCTCCAACTTCTTGAAGGAGGTCTTGAATGAGGAATCCTTTATCTGCCAAGACTTCATCTCCAAGCACAAGCAGAGGAAGGATTCCTCTGACCTTTGTTATTTCTTTGTCTGAGATGCAGCTTTTGTACAATGCTAAGATAAATGTCACCAACCCACAGGGAGCAACTCTGATCAGCCCTTTCAGAGTGGTGTGGTTCTTGTAGGCTGAGAACGTTTCAGACTGTAAGGTGAGGGATGAGAGGGTCTCCAGAGCAACATCTGTGCAGTCCAACATGACACGGATATTTGGAGAGAACTTCAGAAATCTCAGAGAGAACTTCAAAAATACACACCTGTACACACAGTGTACAGGTGTGTAATTTTAAAAAAACATTTGTATGTGCAGAATTGATTGTGCAGAGGGCAATTTGTGCAAGAATACAGCTTGTAAATTACAGTCAATTTAAATTAAAGTATAAGGTGCAGCAGTGATTTTAAAATAAACAATTGAAGTGTGAACAATGCATGAGAAAGTCAGTGTCCAGGTAAGTATTTTTAAAACCATTTGTATGTACTGAATTGATTGTGCAAAGGGCATTTGTGCGAGAATGCATTTAGAAACAGAGTTTGACAGCATTTGTAATGCTAGTTGGAGATGCAATGATGCAAAATGAGCAAATATGCGAATGTTGTGCAGAGTTTATGGGTTATAATTATAGATAGCAGTGACATGCAGTCAGGGGAGGCAATCATGGAAAGAAATAAAATATAGAATAATGATAACATAATATATATTGTGATTCACTAATAGTTGTTTTTTTATCAAATTTCCTTATTTTTTTGATCATATTTTCTTTAAAATCGCAGACTTTTCGCTATTTTTCATGTAAATCCTTGGTGGCGCTTCATAGCGAAGCCGGTGAGGCCGCAGCGATCTTGGCCTCCCCTGGGATTGCGCAATCCCATGTTAACTGCGCTGACTTCCATTCCGTGAATGCATCTTCCTGTCTCTAGATCATAAATTCAATTGTTCAAACACTTATGAACTGATTTTCCACAATTTAATATATGTGGATTACGAATTGTGTTTTGGTCATTAAACTGTGTGTTTTCGTGTGCTGCTGGGCAATCATAAAAGCCAAAGAGCTGGTTGTAGGTGAGGCCGGCAGTTCCTTGGCTTCTAGGCAGGGGGCGCTCAAGGGGCACCGCTCTGATCCCCAAATAGTAGAGTCAAAGTAAGTTATGGATGTGTTATTGGTGAGTTTTGCTAAACAAGTAAAGCACTAAAAAGACTCTAAACATACAGCCGGAACAGGACTGATCAAGGAAGGCTTTCCTCCCTGGCAGTGAGCTCAACTGAGACTGAGAGACTTTTAAAACTGAAGAAGATAAAAAGAACTTTTACCGGAAAGTGACCGATATTTTTGTTCAGAAAGAGCGCAGCTGGACTTCATTTCTAAGTAGAGGTAAGACAGCGATAATTATTCATGTTTTGTTTTTGTAACGAAATGTGCGTAATGTAGGTTATAGTTTTTGAATGTTACAAATGTAGAAATCCATCATAACTCATAAACTGCTACCAATCAAATGACAAATAATTTAGTTTTATTTATTTTTTTAACAAATAATATTTTTTCCATGTCTCTTGGTTAATTGATTTGGCTCAACCAGTCTCCTTCAGCACTTTGCAATGAGTCTACTCTGTAGAGTGTATATATTTGTAAATCTGACTGACGTCAGTGCTTCACCAGCTATGAACCCTACCGCACGTCACTGATAGATAGATATATCTATCAACATCTGCATATTTTGATTCAAATGAAATGATTTTAGTCTTATTTAACACTACAAGCTACAAGGATAAGAAGAGAATATCTTGGTTGAACTTAGAATAAAAAGGTATAAGTTACGGGAAACATGTAATTCATATATTATGAGTTGTGATGAAAAGGAGTAATAGCATTAATGGTTTAAAGGGTCACTGTAAATGAAGAACATTATATATATATATATATATATATATATATATATATGGGGAACAGTTCATGGTGGGGGTTTGAGGGTCTCTGTTGATGCTATGGGCTGGGGACATGCAGCACTGGGATGAAATGTGCTTAATGGAGGGAAGAGGAGCCTATGATCCCTTCTGCTGTCCCCACCACTCTCCTCATTTTCCACCAGTCGGAGGTGCTGCCGCCTCCACACCACACAGAGAGACAGCTGGTCAGAATGCTCTCTATGGTACTTCTGTAGAAGGTTGTGAGAATGTGCGGGGACAGGTGGGCTCTCCTCATCCTCTGCAGGAAGTACAAGCGCTTCTGTGCCCTCTTCACCAGTGACAAGTGTGTTCACAGACCAGGTGAGGTTGTGCGTCATGTGCACCCCGAGGAATTTGGTGCTGCTGACCACCTCCACAGCTGAGCTGTTGATGAGCAGTGGAGCGTGGTGAGGCCGGTTCTTCCTGAAGTCCACGATGATCTCCTTCGTTTTCTCCACGTTCAGATCAGTCCTGGTCCTGGTCGTTGTCGTCTCTAATCAGGCCACCACCGTCGTGTCGTCTGCAAACTTCACGATGTGATTGGTGATGAACCTGGGGACGTGTGAGTCATCAGGGTGAACAGCAGGGGGCTAAGGACACAGCCCTGAGGGGAGCCCGTGCTGAGGGTGATGACATCAGAGGTGTTCTGTCCGACCCGGACCAAATGAGGTCAGGAGGTGAGGAAGTCTAGCAGGCAGTTGCGAAGGGGTGTGCTGAAGCCCAGATGTTTCAGTGTTTCCGCCAGATGCTGTAGGATAATGGTGTTGAACGCTTAACTGAAGTCCAGGAACATGCTCAAGGGGGCGGGGCGTGGGTGGGCTTGGAACCCGTTAATAACTGCTTGCAGTTCTAGTTTATTATTATTATTATTATTATTAGGGTTCCAAGCCCGCAGCGCAGGCGAACGGCTATGCCGTTCGTCTGCTCTGTGAGCAGAGAACCCTATTGTTTTTCGTCTGTTTTTAAATTATTTATTATTATTAGGGTTCCAAGCCCGCAGCGCAGGCGAACGGCTATGCCGTTCGTCTGCTCTGTGAGCAGAGAACCCTATTGTTTTTCGTGTGTTTTTAAATTATTTATTATTATTATTATTATTACAGGTAATTATTATTCTCCGCTAAAACGCGTTGGGCGGCCCATGCGGATTTGTAACGAACCTATTGAATCAGGTATCCAAGTACAGAATGTGTACCGCTACTCAAACCCAGAAATTCAGATCCCTCAACAACTAGGGGGCGCTATAACAAAGGACAATGCGTTTTGGCCTATAACCACCAAACTACTGGTCCCACACTCAAAAACTTCACATCACTTTGTTTATTGGATGATTCTGCAAAATACGAAAATAAACTTGTAATATTACAAAAATAAAAATATTACGAATACAAAGTATATTCTGAGATTAAAGTCCCCCTGATACTGTTTAAGTGACTGAGTAACTGCAGATTTGCCACATTTAACATGGCGGACGCTCTGACGCATCCCAGCATAGGCAGAACCCGCCCAACGATGCGTCTACGTTTATAATGTCTATGATTAGCACTCTAGTGTATAATATAGCTCAGTGGAGCGACACCACAGAGTTTTGAGCCGATTGCTAATTAGCTGCTAACCACAACAGAGCTACAAGCCTAATGCTAAGCAGCTGCTAACATCAAGTTGCTCATTTGTAGGTAAGATTTGAACGACGAGCCCGGTTTTCCAAATCATCCACTTTTCGCGTCAACTCTTCCAACGTCGCTTTCATTGTTTGAGACTGACCTCGTAGGGACGTGATTTCGTCTTCATTACTGCTAATTCTCTCCTCGGCTTCTGTCGTGCGTCCTGATAATTCTTTCAGCTCGCCTCGTACTCCTTGAATGGCGCCAAAAAGAGCATCAAATCTCGACGCAAAATCTTGTTTCATCGCTTCGATAGCAGTGATGATTCCACTGGAGTTAGCCAAGTTACCACTGGCCTCGGCATCTGTTGCTCGTGCTGGGCTAGAAGGGGCGTCCAACTTTGTAGTCGTCTTCGGAGGTTTAGGAGGCTTGTTTGACGGCATATTAGTCGCTAAATCGGTTTCAACACAAGAGTGGCTGAATGTTTGTGCTCAAAGCAGTATTTTATTATTGTCCAACTATTAGTATTGACACTTTCGGTCGGGAGCTCTCTGCTATGCGACCACCTAGCCCAACGCCATAACCGGAAGTCTATAACCACCAAACTACTGGTCCCACACTCAAAAACTTCACATCACTTTGTTTATTGGATGATTCTGCAAAATAAAGGGAATTGGCACACCCTTCGTTTCCCAGCTAGTTTTCACGCTACATGGCTACAAAGGTTAAACCTTTCTTGTTAAACTCCTCCTACATTTTTTATGCAATCCGCGCAAAACTCCATATATAACCGCGTAATGGACAAATAAAAAAGTGAACGCGCCGGATTTTTGAATTTTGACGCTAAAATAAGTGATTGTTGGCTAGCTAGCTCTAAATGTAATTGCTGATTATTCTAAAACCATAACAGATTTTGACATGTCCTTCATAACCCATAGTCCAAATAAGATTTTGCACATGTGACCCGCGTTTGAGGATCGTCCATCACTAGGGGGCGCTGTAATGTCAAGAAATCTACTACGCAAGAATGGCTGATCGGATTTTTACAAAACCTTCTTCATCCCCTTCCAGTCATACCCCTGAACTCAGGTATTAAATATGGTAATGATTAAAACAAGTGGGCGGGACCTATTTCCAAAAGTGTTAAAAAACCTGGAGAATAATAAAAGCAATAAAGTTAAGAATAAAAAATGCTTTAAAATCAATTTTTTGATCCCAGATTTTCAGGATGTATTCCGTGAATAAGGTGTAACAATTCTCTCACTGCATGTATTGTTTTTTTTTGAAGTGCTACACTCTGAATTTTTAAAAGTTTGTAAAATGGAGAAATCAATGTATTTTCCACAAATATTGTTCAACCCCCCAAAATATGGCCTCTATTTGTAAAGCACATGCAGAATAAACATGGATTTCAGTTTGGTAAAAATCCAGGCGAGTTTGACCAATTTACAATACTTTGAAAATAAATGGTACAAGACTATAAAGTTTAATATTTTATTTCTCTGAATCCATTTTTTTAATGACGATAAAAAAAATCCTGTGGTTAGATAAAGCACTCTTTGAGATCCATGAATATTTTCAGAATTTTAGAGCAAACCGTTGATTATTAACAAATTTATGAAGTTTGTGATCAGTTCACAGCTCTCATCCAGAGCTCTGACTCCACAGCTGTGAACAGGGCGGCCATTTTGCCCATATTTGGGCACATCACAGGAAGTGACGTCACATCCCGTGTTTTTTCTAAGCAGAGCAGAAACTTGAAGAGGGAGGATAGCTTTTAGGGGTTTCTAAAGAACACATCATTTAAAAAATTTAATTGAATATAAAAAAGATCAAGCAGAAGACAGGAAAGTTATTTAGAAGGCAAAGAAGACAAAATGGAGAGATTTTTGTGATTCAATAGGCAGAACAACCCCTATAGCTTAGGTTTGGGGAATGATTAAGAAAATGAAGGGAAATAGACCAGAGAGAACATATCCAGTTCTAAAACATGAAGAAGGAACAGCAGTAACAAATGAAGAAAAACTAGAAGTAATGGCAAGAACATTTGCAAAGATCCATAGTTCAGATAATTTAACAGAAACGGGAAAATTTAGGAGAGAGCAGACAAGAAGGATAAATGATTTTATTTTAGAAGGTGAAACAACTCCAGGAAATGTCATGGATGTTTATTTTTCTATGCAAGAAATGAAGAGAGCGATATTTAGATCAGGATTAACAGCACCAGGAAAACATCAGCTATGCTATATTATGTTAAAAAAACTTAGGGAAACAAGCTGAAGAAAAACTTCTAGGTTTATATAATAAGATTTGGAAAGAAGGAAGATTACCTTCTAATTAGAAGGAAGCAATTATTGTGCCAATTATTAAACCAGGAAAGGATCCAACAAACCCTTTAAGTTATTGTTCCAATTGCACTTACTTCATGTTTAGGAAAGATTATGGAGAGAATGATAACAGAAAGGATTACATATTATGTAGAAAGTAAAAGACTTGTCTTCATGTCAAAGTGGATTCAGAAAAGGAAGTACAATGGATCCAGTTGTGTGTTTGGAATCAGATATTAGAAAAGCTCAGATTAATAGGGAAGTAGTAGTAGCAATATTTTTTGATAATGAGAAAGCATATGCCATGGTATGGAAGGATGGGTTGCTTATAAAATTATATAAAATGGGCATAACAGGAAGGGCTTATAATTGGATTGAAGATTTTTTGTTTAAAAGTTATACAGGTACAGATGGGAGTAACAAAATCTGATAAATATAAAATTGATAATGGAACTCCACAGGAAAGTATTATCAGTCCTTTATTATTCTCAATTGTAAGTAATGAACAACTGACAACAGCTTAATCGGTAAGTGTATCTGTCGCTGCTCCTGCAGTTAATTAATGAATTATTTCCACCTGTGGCCACGTCACCTGTCAGCGTGTATTCCCTCACTGCCAGTAACTTAGCTGATAAACCAAACAGGGATATCCTCATGATTTGCTATTAGCTCAGGCTAATTTAGCATGATGCACTTTTTCTTTTCTTTTTTTTTTAACAATGGTCGGAATGTGAAACAGTGTCCCGCATTTTAATGGGTCTGATTCAGAAAAAGTGAAAAAATTCCACCTGAGCTTTTCTGTAACAAAGAAGGCAGAGCTGCATCGGCTGTCAGTCAATAAGCAGGGGACACCTGTGAAGGGAAAACCATTTCAGGTGACTATCTCTTGAAGCTCATTAAGAGAATGCCAAGAGTGTATGAAGCAGTAATCAAAGCAAAAGGTGGCTACTTTGAAGAACCTAGAATATAAGACATATTTTCAGTTGTTTCACACTTTTTTGTTAAGTATATAATTCCACATGTTTTAATTCATAGTTTTGATGCTTTTAGTGTGAATCTACAATTGTCATAGTTATGAAAATTAAGAAAACTCTTTGAAGGAGAAGGTGTGTCTAAACCACCTCCTCCATTACCATCTGGTACGCTGGTGCCACCGCCAAAGACAAGAGCAGACTGCAGCGTGTCATCCGGTCTGCAGAGAAGGTGATTGGCTGCAATTTTCCATCTCTCCAGGACCTGTAAGCCTCCAGGACTCTGAGGCGTGCAAAAAAGCACAGAAGCACACATTGATCCAGTAATCTGTTCTACATTAGATGGTAATAGCGGGTGATCTGTCTTCTCTGGATGATGTCACAGTTAACAGAACGTCAGATCAGGTGTGCCTACTATGAAGAAAAAAGAGAGAGCAAAAAGTTAAAAGATGAAATGACAACAGTCATTTCAATGTAATGCAATGCAAAACTGCATTGCATCTACTTTTTTTAGACAAATGCAAGAAAGTAATAAATATTATGACATGCTTAATTGGAAGGGAGTGGGGAGCAGATAGATGGTGCTGCTGTAGAAGGTCGTGAGGATGGGCGGGAACAGGTGGGCTCTCCTCATCCTCCGCAGTAAGTGCAAGCGCTTCTGTGCCCTCTTCTCCAGTGACATGGTGTTCACAAACCAGCTGAGGTTGTGTGTTATGTGCACCCCGAGGAATTTATTGCTGCTGACCACCTCCACAGCTGAGCTGTTAATGAGAAGTGAAGCATGGCGAGGCCATTTCTTCCTGAAGTCCATGATGATCTCCTTCGTTTTCTCCACGTTCAGGATCAGTCCTGGTCCTGGTCCTGGTCGTTGTCGTCTCTAATCAGGCCCACCACCGTCGTGTCGTCTGCAAACTTCACAATGTGATTGGTGGTGAACCTGGGGACACAGTCGTGTGTCATCAGGGTGAACAGCAGGGGGCTCAGGACGCAGCCCTGAGGAAAGCCCGTGCTGAGGGTGATGACATCAGAGGTTTTCTGTCTGACCCGGACCAAATGAGGTCAGGAGGTGAGGAAGTCTAGCAGGCAGTTGCGAAGGGGTGTGCTGAAGCCCAGATGTTTCAGTTTTTCCGCCAGATGCTGTAAGATAATGGTGTTGAACGCTGAACTGAAGTCCAGGAACATGCTCAAGGGGGCGGGGCGTGGGTGGGCTTGGAACCCGTTAATAACTGCTTGCAGTTCTAGTTCTTAATTGTTTCACGATTAATGCGGCCCAAACCTTAGCGTGCACCCCCACAATATAGGTATCGAAACGTGCGGCTCGGTCAGGAATGGTGTGCTATTACTTTTATTGGGGTTTCGAGTTACCATGGCGACAAAATTAGCAAAAAACCACCCCCGAAAAAACTCATAATAATCAATGGAGTCGGGGAGAAAGAAAGCCTCAAAAAAGCATCCAAATGACCATTTTCAACGCTGTACTGTGTCGTCATGCTTTCACCTACAAACACCGTTTAACTTCCAGTTTGTAGATATATCTGTGAACTACTCAAAAGTGAAAACGGGATGTGGATATCTTTTATTGTCTCTTCACAGTTACTCCTCAAAACTCATGTCCAAAAATCAGTGAAATCATCGTTTATAATGAAAGTCAATGACGGAATTCTCAGACTCTCAGAGTGGCCCACTCTAGCGTTTTCAAAGATTTTAAAACTCCAAACAACTTCAGCCTACTCGCTCAATTTTCACTCTACGTAGACAAATTATACATCAAAACGTAGGTATTTTTGTCTGGATTCAGGAAATGTAACCCCCATTGATATAGCATGTATAGATTTTTCGCAAATCACATCAGAGTGACACAAACCCGAAACCTCCCCCATTCATTTCCTATGGAGCGGTTTTGAAAAATGACGTCTGAAAATCCAAAACATCACACGTTTTCGCATCGCCGCTACTCCTAAACCGTTTCATGTACAAGCATGAGATTTTCATGAATGTCCCGACCCTTCTGGCACTCACAAAAATAGAAATTGTTTGGATAACTGTTACGGTTTTGCCGCAGGAACAATTTGTTCGGGAGTAGCGAATGTGCAAAATCCTGAAAACGCTTTGGAGCTGCATTTTCCCACATCATCCACTTTTTTACATCGTCGCTGTGCCTACACCGATTTTTGTACAAACATAAAAATGAGCACCATAGTCCTTAAAAGCCTGCTGATACTCACAGTGAAAGAATTATTTTGATATCTCTTATACTTTTTCAGCTACAGCGATTTGTTCGGGACCGTTTTTAGAGGATTTCTGAAATTCCATAAAAATCCCCTTTATATCATAATTTTTTACGCCTTTATTAAAATATTTCCAGCAAAAACCGATAGCTTGTCTTCTTCCCATATCCGTTACGAAATAAACGCAGAAAAAATTTCATCTCTCCCATTTACGGATCAGGAGATATGGAGCGTTGTTCGAGGCAATGTTCTCCATTATAACCCAATGGGACATAGCCTGAGCAAAGTGTCTGCACTTTCAGTAGACTGGCCTGCAGCAGAGGTATGAGTGAGTTTCCATGACGACTGAGCTCTGCTGGCCAGAGGGACAGGCTCCATTGGGATAGAATGGCAACTTTCGATACCCACTGCAGTGGCTGTGATGAATGTAGGAATCTGAAATTTGCACAGTCACTTCCTCTTAACAATTTAAAATTTTCCAGCGATTATCAGGCATGTGTCATTTTTCTGTCCCTTTTTTAATTTCACATGCTTTCCTATTGGGCCTTGGACTCCAACAGGACCTGGCATGACGCTCAGAGACGACCCAATTGGCCAATACAGCACCACCCACCTGTGGGAAATGACGCTAAACACCATTTTTGTCAAATGTCGAGTTCTGGCCCCAGATTTGGTGAGGCTGAGTTGCTAAAGGAGGCCGATCTTACCCATGACCTTTGGTGACCTTTGGTGACATTAAGTATTTGCACCCTTTTTGAGGCACTTCCCAGTACAGGATTTGGACCAAACTAGCAGAGTACACTCACCCGGCCACAAGAAATTTGGCCTACGTCGCATAAAGCATCTCCAAGCTATGAGGTGTCAAACATCCAATGCTTTTCAATGGGGGACCAAACCATTTATATTCCCAGAAATTCATGCTTATATGTGGCTACAGTATAGGTCACACACAAATTACAGGCTTTGCATGCAAGAGAGCGTGGGATCGAATCCCAGTGTGGGAGACTTACAGTTTTATATTATAATCCCCACAGTGTGTATATCAAAACATGTGTACTGATCCCATGAAGTATTTTTTTGTACCACCCGCCATTTTGAGTTACCATGGCAACGTTATAAACGACGTATTTTCTCCCTATTTGAGTCACATCCCAGTAAAGGATTTGGACCAAACTAACAGAGTACACTCACCCGGTGATACCAAACACAACCATTTTAGCGGCTAACCGTTAGCATGTTGCTAACCGGAAGTAGCTCTAGGACGCTCGTACAAACTTCTGTTTCACAGAGTCTGTACTTCCTATAGAGAGAAAGCTCCAAAAGAAATTTGGCCTACGTCGCATAAAGCATCTCCAAGCTATGAGGTGTCAAATATCCAATGCTTTTCAATGGGCCAAAACCACCCGCCATTTTGAGTTACCATGGCGACGTAATAAACGAGGGTATTTTCTCCCTATTTGAGGCACTTCCCAGCACAGGATTTGGACCAAACTAACAGAGTACCATCACCCGGTGATACTGAACACAACCATGTTAGCGGCTAACGGTTAGCATGTTGCTAACCGGAAGTAGTTCTAGGAAGCTCGTACAAACTTTTGCTTCACAGAGTCTGTACTTCCTTTAGAGAGAAGGCTCCACAACAAATTTGGTCCATGTCAGATAAAGCATGTATATTTTATGAGGTATCAAACATCCATTTTTGACCCCTCTTTGCCTCTGCTACATGCTGCAGACATGCTCCAAAGACACTGAAATCACACATCAACCTCAGTACCTCACATGATAAAGGTAATGATAATTAAGACAGAGGGCTACAGCTGTGAGGGAGTCTCCATGACAACGCTGCTAGCCAGAGGCTCCTAGGAGGTCCATTGACTTAACATGGCACCTTTGGACGGCCATTGCGGGGGCTGTGACGACCGTAGGAAGCTGAAATTCGCAGTGTTACTTCCTGTTGCTATTTTTGACGGTACGGTATACACCACGAGGCAGGCACCTTGCTAAATTTCTTCTGAAATTTTCTAGTGTGTTTTTACTGTTTTTTTTTTTTTAGGTATGACTGAAGTTAAGACCTGGAGCTAACAGGCTAACGTTACTCTCTAGCAACCATTGAAACAACGCTATGCCAATCTGTTTTGGGTTGTGTTTTACGATTATGACAAATTTTATTTCCATAGTGTTTTCAACACTGATGGAACATTATTGTTTGTGTTTTTCAGACCACTAATTACACAGAAATATAGCTTGGAATCCTTTTAAATGAGTGCCGAAAGTCTGCTAGCATTAGCCGCTAATGGCATCACGGCCTGGATGTGCCCAGACAAATTACTTACTGTCAATAGTCCACTTACAGTGCCCTTTAGCTCCTTAGTTACCAAACTGAGTCTTAATTATTTTCTGGAGAAATGATTTGAATAAAAATCAAATGTCCTAACGGTTATTGATTTTTATTTAGCAAATCATTCTTTAAAATGTTATTTCTGTAAATAATGTTTAATCTAACTTAGAGTTGTATTGTGAATGGGTTGAACACATACCAAATGTTCAAAATTAGTTCAAATAATCTAACCTCATTTCATATTCTTTAATATGAACTTTGGTTCTCTAACGTGGCTTTCCAGGGAACCCAAGATTCACTGAAGCATCCTTATGATAGTGGTTTTCTATATAATCTTTATTTGTCCTTTTTTCTTTTGTGTGTACATTGTTCCTTAGTTTCCTTAACCTCCTGAGACCCGAGCTTTTATTTGGAGTTTGTTTTTTGAATTTACAAGTTACATAGGATTAGTAAGACCTAATAAGTTTAAAAACTAAACTCTGTCATGATGCCATAAATAGTTTTTGAAAAAAATGATGTCCTCATATGAGGACACTGGGTCTATATTCTCAAATGACACAACAAAGACATGATTGGCTGAAACATATAAATCCAGTTTATTTCAGACATTTGGCCATTAAACAAAGGACTAATAAGAAGGTATTTCAAAGAGTATTTCATGCAACTGGGATGGCTACCCATATATATAGCCAAGTAACAGAAAACCTTTGTAAAAAGTAGTCTGGATATCCAAAATAGACTGGAAAATTTAGTAAATTGGAAAATTTACTACTAGCAAGAACATATTATACTTGTGAATAGTTTTAAATATTTCCATATTCATCTAATCAAAATATGGGATGAAATATAACTTACAATAACCATTTATATCTGTAAACTTTCCCACATTTATCCAACCACATGGCACAATCAATAACGAAATATAGCCCCGATGTCCTCAAATGAGTACGTTATCTTTACAGACATTGTGCTTTGCTACTGTAGATTTTTTTTTTCAAATTTGCATGTCTTTTGAAGCTAAAGATATAATTGTGCATAAAAACACTGGTTTCAAACATTAAATATTATTTGGATTTTTACCTTGGCCATTTTTGTCACGAGAGTTGTTGTAGAAGCTTTTCACTGGAATCCCCGCCATCTTGTTTTCATTCAAATGAGTGTAGTATTATCATGTTACCACTAGAGGATGCTGGGAGTATCTACTAATGAGGCCAGTGGGTTAAAGTTGAAAAAAATAAAGTATTAGAGGCAGAGAGGCAAATATGCAATGTCCCCGTATGTGGACGCAGGGTCTCAGGAGGTTAATATTAATTTTGCTTAGTTAGTTTTAGTTAATTTTCATTAGTCTAACAGAAAGGATTTGCTGATTGAAACATAGTGCTAATTCAGATGAGCAACAATCTATAATGGGCGTTCCCTGGGTATGCATTTATTTTTGTTAATAAATTATTATACTTGAAGAGAAGTTGTCACTCATTTATTCTATATGTGTGCATAGTTTGCTGTTAGAAGAATGTCAGTGCTCGAATCCATCTTTCACCTGTTGTCCTAATATCAGCTGATTGAGCTAATATTCCTTGGACAATACCTAACAGACAGAGAGTTTTTTAATAATCATTAAACAACTTAAAAATATGTGTAATGGCACAACAGAGATGGGTTGCACCTGTACGCTTAGTTGCTCAGTGTTCTTAGGTCCTCTGTGTTGATGATCAGGAATCTGCTCAATTCAATATATATATATATATATATATATATATATATATATATATATATATATATATATATATATACCACCAAGTCACAACATATGATGTCATCTCAAGGCACTTTATAATATCAAATTAAATTAAATCATACAGACAGATCTGCAATAGACTGGCGACCTGTCCAGGGTGTACCCTGCCTCTCGCCCAATGGCAGCTGGAGAAAGGCACCAGCACCCCTCGCGACCCCACAAAGGATAGACGTGTTAGAAAATGGATGGATACAGACAGATTGGACAAAAAGTTTCTTATCTGAGGAACCCCAGCAGATTGCATCGAGTGTTGACAAGCTACATTCACTCCTCCTAAAAGAGCATAGAGCATGGTGATGTGGAGCTGTGTGTCGTCTACAAAGTTAAGGTAACTGATGTTGATTTTTATGATTTGAGCAAGAGGGAGCATGTAGATATTGATTGGGCAGGAACCCAAGATGGACCGTTGGGGAACCCCACATGATTTTTGCGGTTTCTGAAGTAAAGTTACCCACTGACACAAAAAAGTGCCATCCTTTAAGTGGGATTTAAACCAGTCGAGTGTTGTACCAGAACGGCCGACCCAGTTTTCTATGCGCTCTAACAGAATGGTGTGATCGACAGTATCAAATGCTGCACTGAGGTTCAATAATACCATGATATATTAAAGAATTATTTTTGCTCTTTAACAATGTATTAAGGGAAAACCTGCTCAGTTTTATAACTGGTTTTAACTTTTGATATTATGGGAAGACTGGTCAGTTAAATATATAGTTTTTTGCTCTTTAACACTAGGAGTCCCAGAGAATTTCAGTTTTCTTGCAAGCCCCCCCTCCCCTTCAAATTTGTGTATTCACTCTACCTTGCTAACTGTCCCTATTGTAATGCAAATAACCTGTGACGGGTCCTAGTTCCTGAGCTGAGAACAGGTCATAGCCATGCTTTTCCAACAAGGCAAGGCAGAGCCTATTTCTATTGTCCATTCACCAACAGACTCATGTATATTGCAAAGCTCACTATATGAACGAAAGAATAATTGTATTTTGTCTTGTCTCGCCATTTTATGTCATTCAAAATTTAATCTTAGAGAATGACAAACAGTATGCCTTTAGTATTGGAGTAACATTTATGTCACACAAGGAACAGCCGTAGTCCCCCCACCCCCCCACCCCTGCTTTCAGGTAAAACACTCCTCAACAGAGAGGCTTGAACTAAAACCAAAACTGAAGGGGGTGGAATGGTTCTGAGAGTTGTGAAGTACTGTTGGGGGGACTGGAGCCAAATACCACCCCAAACAGCTCAATTTTGAAAAACAACAGACAGAAGGTATAACTTCAGAATTTATTTTTTTATTTCAGATAAAGAAAAGCAGTCTACATATGGATAACGCACTAAATATAAAGTGGAAAAATGTAAAATACAATTGTCCCATCTAGCAGTTTCCAAATTCCCACAGTGAGCCTTTCCTACATTTGCCACAGGTAAATTTGCCGCAGTGGACACAATGTTCAGTACTTCTGTTGTTATTGCAGAGTATGCGCACCTGGCATTGAGTCTTTTTCTGCTGGGAAACTCTCATCTCACGACGTAGCTGTTTTTGCTCTTCCTCTTGTGTCTTTTCCTGCAGGAGCCTGTTTTTGAGTTCCTCTGAAAGCTCCAGCATGTACAGTCGACGACTTTCTTTGGATCCTGTACACGCTGTGTACAAAACATGTGCATTTGTGGCGGCCATGTCAAGCAGGTTATAAAACACAGCCATGGGCCACCTCCGTGTTCCTGCACGCACAGAGTAGTTGTGCAGTTTCTGGTCCATAATATCAACACCACATTTGAGCTGGTTGTAATCAACCAAAGTGTTTGGTTTTTGTTTTTGAATGTCCACAATTTCCACTTTGTGATGCATGGTACTCAGAAGACAGACAGATTTCTTTTTTTTGTCGCATACACCGTCAGCAAGGCACTTCCAGATTTGAACACCTGTGTGGAGTGCAACTGGCGCCCCGAGGTTTCCTTTGCAGTTGCTGGTAGCTCCCAACGAATTTTGTTGATGGTGCCAAGCAGAGTTGTATTTTGCTGAAGGCAAAGACAGAGAGGTGAAGAAATTGTCCATAGCTACAGTCCTTCCCTTGTCCAAAAATGGTTCTATCAATTTTAGAACAACGTTCTCTGACAACCTCTCTCCTTTTGGACGAGTGGGATCTTTTCCCAAGTAAGGGATGGCATTACACATGTATTTTGTGTCCAGATCTGCTGCAATCCAAAACTGGATTCCAAACTTGTCAGGCTTGGATGCAATGTACTGCAAAAAGGGGCACCGAACCTTGGACGGAAACAGCTGCTCATCCACTGTAACATGCTGTCCTGGACTGTAGGACGACACACAGTTCTGAACAAACCGCATCCAGATGTCAGAAATTGCTGCAAATTTGTCACTGTGTATGCGTTCCTTGCGGGTGTCCTTGTTGTCAAAACGAAGGTACCGTCTTATTTCAAAAAAACGGTTACGAGGCATTATGGGTTTGATATCTGCGTTTCCGAATTTATTGGCCCACATGTGTCGCATGGGACCAATGTAACCCATGGCAGCCCTTCGAAAAAGGATTGCGAGGAAAGCCATCAGCTCGTAGATACTCATCTGCCAGCTGGAGTTTGTTCTGCGGGCCTCGTGGACTGTGCAGTCTCTGATGGTCAGCAACATGTTCACATCCAACAAACACAGGAAGCTGCGAAGGCGACTTGTGATTTTGCGTTTTGCAGAATCTGTTGGCCCTCCAGATCCATTGAAGGCAGTCTGTGGGGTTTCAGGAACAGAAAAGTCTCCAACTTTCCAGTGGGACCAAACAGTGCCATCTTTCGCCTTCTCTGTGGTTCCAGGCATTGTGCCAACATCAGCAGTTTTTTGTTTTTTGCAAGGAGGGGGGTTGCCGTGCACTGTGTCTTCCTCTTCATCTGATGTAGCCTCAGTGTTTGAACTGTCCCGCTCAATCATATAATTGACCACTCTGCCCCTGGTGCGTCTTTGGAGGGGAGGATTTGCTGGTGCAAAAGCAGTCGCATTCTCATCAGAATCATCCTCTTCACTTGAAGAATCGGTTGCGCTGTTTTCATTCTGAAATGCTAAGTCTCCAACAGATCCACCATCAGATTCGTAGTCTGACATGCTATGAAGCATGGCTAAAGCCTCCTGAGCGTTCTCCTTCTTGGTCGCCTTGGTTGTGCCATGGTGAATTCCGGGTGAATTCTGAGTCTGTGTGCTGTGCCTGCTCTATTTATCCCCACAGAAATTCTGTAAATTACTCAACTCCTTGAAAAAACTCCTATACAACACAAAGGGAGGCAGCTCAAACAAGGAAACCCCAGCACACCAGCTGAAGTCACCAAACCACATTCTTACAATTGCCTTTTGATTTGCAAATGGCGCTCATTCCACCAGAGGAGAGCCGTTAACACCTTTGGGGGGATACTCGATACAAACTAGGTGCAGACTAAAGTCTGCACTTTGGGACTCTTAGTGTTAAGAGAGAGGACTGGCCAGTTCACACATTGATTATTGCTGTTGTGGTGTTCGCACCTGAGTTCACATGAAACTAAGAACCACATGTGTTATTGTGTTAACTTATGGTGGGAACTTATGACAATGTGTTGTGGGAAAGACTGACTCTGTATTCCTTATTTTATTTGATTTGCTATATTCGCAATATTATTTTGCTTCACACACTGCTGAGATGCTGGGAACGGTTTTTGTTTGGAAACATGTTTTGGAAACGGGACGAACAGATCAGCTGAGAGAGAGAACTGGCCACTCTTGCTCCCATCTGATACTTTGTTTATGGGTATAAAAAGGAGGGAACCGCCCTCAATCGATGAAGTCAGCCGTGGGTTGTGTGGACGCCCGGCCGCGTGGATTGTGCTCTAACCGGACTGACCGACTTCCCAGTCCTATACCATGGTAAGAGATGGAACAACACGCCTGTTTGAAAGCTTGCCAGGCTTTGATGCTTGCTACTTTGCGTGTGTGAAGAGCTTGCTGTTTGTCAAATCCCGCATGGCGCCAACACTCCCCTGCGATGCCTTCATAAACGGATCTGCAAGGAAAGCCACCAGCTCATACACACTCATTTTCCAGCCCTGTTCTGTTCTGCGACCCTGCTGGACTGTGCAGTCTCTGATGGTCATCAGCATACCAAGATCCACCAAACAGAGGAAGCTTTGGAGGCGACTTGTAGTTTTCCGTCTTGAAAACTCAGTTGGCCCTCCAGTCCCGCTGAATTTCATCTGCGTGGTTTGCTGAGAGGTGAAGTCCTCAACTTTTCGCTGGACCCACACACTGCCATCTTTTGCTGTCTCTGTGTGTTCTGGTGTTGTGTCCATACCGTTAACCTTGCGTTTCTTGCTACCAGGAGAGTTGTCGTCCTCATCTGATGTAGCCTCCTCGTCTGTGCTGTCGTCCTCAATAACAACACAAACTTTCCTGCTTTTTCTTGGAGGTGGAGGATTATCTGTTGCAGGAGGAGCGGTCACATCCTCATCAGATGAAGATTCTGCATCTGTGGAGTCTTCCTCTTCAAATTTAAAGTCAACGTTTTCGCCATCAGAATCACAGTCTGGCATGTCTTGTAACATAGCCAAAGCCTCCAAAGCGCTCAGTCTCCGTTTGGTACGCCAAGCCATGTTGATCTACCTTGAAATCTCAATAACTCTGAGTCGATCTGTTGGGCCTATTTATTCTGAGAGCTAGACTTCACACCCACAACATTTACATCCCCCCGCCAAACTGGTTTTGAGCTGGAAACCTATTTCCAGTGCAAACTCAGTCGGGCCCTCCAGTATATATATACGCGCGCGTGTGTGTGTGTGTGCGTGCGCGCTCCGCTGCAGCACGGCTTTCCCGGCGCTGCAGCGGAAGAGAGATCGCGCTGAAGTGACTTGAATTATATTTGCCCCCTAGTAAATAGGGCAGGTGGTCATTATTGTATAAATATTAAAATATAAAAGCGTTCCAGCACATGCAGCATTTTCATTGTACAGATCAGTTATCAGCTGATTGCTGCGTGGGTGGCTCCGCTGTCTGAAATCATTACAGTGTTGGCGACACTGATGACGTAGACCTAGTTATATTTAATTACAAATAGGATTTTTTCCCCCTGCTCTCAGGTAAAATACCCGCCAACAGAGAGGTTTGAGCTGAAACCGAAACTGAAGGGGTGGAATGGTTCTCCAACAACAGCGCTAATGGGGCATTTACATCTGAAAACAGATTCATGAGTTGTGAAGTACTGTGGGGGGACTGGAGGCTGACGAAAAATCTTGTATCTCTGGGACTTCTAGTGTTAATGGAATGTCTGTTACTGCTCGAAACTATGTAATACCTCCCTTGCTTTTGCTCATTATTGTTATTATAATGTTAACATTATGTAATCTATGCACATGTAGGCACTTAAATCAGAAATTGTATAACTGCTTTATTATGAAAATCACCATGAAAATTAGGGATGGTTGGTATGGAGCAGAACATGCTACACTACTGATTGACACCACAGTTCCTACTGATACCTTTGAAGTAGATTACTTTGTTGGACAACGTTGGTACATCAGACGTGTGGTAATGGAAGAAAATAATAGAGTTGAGTTTCTTAATCAGGTAACTGTATTATGGGATACCTATACCTATTCTCTGTGGCCGACTAACATTGGACTTTTGGAAATGGAGGAACCCTGGGGACATTTTTTCCAAAATTAGGTTTTCCCAAAATTAGGATTCTCAAAGACCAAGGGGTGGAGTGATATATTAAAGAATTATTTTTGCTCTTTAACAATGTATTATGGGAAAACCTGCTCAGTTTTATAAGTTGTTTTATAACTGGTTTTAACTTTTGATATTATGGGAAGACTGGTCAGTTAAATATTTTTTTGCTCTTTAAGAGAGAGGACTGGCCAGTTCACACATTGATTATTGCTGTTGTGGTGTTCGCACCTGAGTTCACATGAAACTAAGAACCACATGTGTTATTGTGTTAACTTGTGGTGGGAACTTATGACAATGTGTTGTGGGAAAGACTGATTCTGTATTCCTTATTTTGTTTGATTTGTTGTATTCACAATATTATTTTTGCTTCACACACTGCTGAGATGCTGGGAACGGTTTTTGTTTTGGAAACATGTTTTGGAAACGGGACGAACAGATCAGCTGAGAGAGAGAACTGGCCACTCTCGCTTCCATCTGTTTATGGGTATAAAAAGGAGGGAACCGCCCTCAATCGATGAAGTCAGCCGTGGGTTGTGTGGATGCCCGGACGCGTGGATTGTGCTCTAACCGGACTGACCGACTTCCCAGTCCTATACCATGGTAAGAGATGGAACAACACGCCTGTTTGAAAGCTTGCCAGGCTCTGATGCTTGCTATTTTACATGTATGAAGAGCCTGCTGTTTGTCTTGCTGTATTCTTGTGAATAATAAATATGGGCGCTATTATCCCAATAGAAACAGTGTTTGTGATTATTTAATAATTAACGTGTTTAACCCAACAAGTTAAACACATCATATATGGTTTTATTGAGTGTTTGACAAAAATTGACAAAAATTTAAGAAAATGAGATTTAGTGATAAAACCTGTCAATTTATTTGTTTATTAGTTTTCAAAACCTATATTTGTCTTATTTCAAAAGGACTGGTTTGTGATTAGCCATCATTGTTAAAAGAAATTTCCTATTCTCCTTTTTTGAAATTTTTTAAAGTTTACATTAGTGTTAGAATCTCTGCTTTTCTATTGTAATTCTAAGAAAAATCTTGACCTGTAGTTTAACACCTGCAATCTACAACACTGAAAATGTAGGAATCTGATATAATAAAAATAATATGTCAATTTGTCATGTACCTATCTTCAATCATAATCTCTGGATAAATCAATGTCTAATACCGACTATTTACTTATATGTCACAAAACTTTAAAGCTTCAGGAACTGAATTTTTAATTCAATAAATTCCTTTTCATTATTATCGTCAGTCCTATTTATTCTTAAAGAATCTGAATTATTGTGAGTTAATGAAAGCTCCCCTTTCTGTTTTATTTAATCAAACTGGACTTTTATTGTTAAATGATGTGGCTTGGCCTTATTTAAAAGATCGATCCCCTGCTAATTAATTTTATCTAAATCTTTCAGATAGCTGGCCAGGTGACCCCTGAAAGCTTATGGATAACTTCAAGGTCAATCATTCTAACAACAATAACCACACATAATTTACTCACAAAAACAGGTGTTGACATCCACATCCACAAAACCGAACAAATATTTAAAAAGCACACCCAGACCTGTTTTTTTTAGTTCCTATTGACACAGATCTGTGGTTTTGTTTGCTAATGTTGTCTAAATAATTCCCAATTATTCAACCCGTGTTGCAATTTGTTTGACACAGACTAATGTTGTGCAATTATACACTGTTTAAAGTTATTTAATGTTTAATAAATAACTCTCTGTCTAAGTATTGTCTGGTGATAATCAGCTACACACTGATAGGACCCACCTTATGTCAAAACTTGATTTATGACAACTGTCACCCCCCTCCCCCGACCCCCTCCCCATTTTATGACACCTGTCACCCCAATGTGACCCCCCCTTCCTGACCCCCTCCCCATTTTATGACACCTGTTACCCCTATGTGACCCCCCCTTCCTGACCCCTCCCCATTTTAAGACACCTGTCACCCCTATGTGACCCCCCCTTACCCCCACCTCACACACACACACACACACACACACACACCACTCCCGGCTGAAGTCCCGCCCCGGAATTCCCCTTCAATACGCCCATGGCCGCTTCTCTCATGATATAAGCCCCTTTTCTCCAGCTTCCGTAGTGAATGAATACTTTTCAACATGGTGTCTGGAAGAACTACCTTTGAACCTATCATTTCTGAGACACCTGTCACGATCTGCCACGATCAGAGCGATTTTTGGCGAGCTCAGCAGACCCCTCACAAGGCTATGCTGTTTTTATGCAGAACTCAGATGCCTCCCCATGACTCAACTATCTGTCGAAGATAAGGTCTACATCGAAATATTACCCGTGTCAGCGATTACAGACACCGGACCGATCTAATTCTTTATCGCCGGAGATGGAGAAAAATACCTGGATTTGAACGACACCTTGCTGCACATCCGTCTAAAGATCACCAACGCAGATGGGAGCGACCTGGCTAACGATGCCGCAGTCGGACTCATAAATTACCCACTGAATACAATGTTCAGTCAATGCGACGTTATTCTGGGAGACAGGTTAATTTCACAGAGTAGCGTGACTCACCCGTACAGAGCAATGATTGAAACTTTGCTCAACTATTCAGAAGGCACATTAAAAGGTCAATTTAGCGCAGGTCTCTTTTACAAAGACACCGACTCGATCGTTATGACAGATGGTCCTAACGGGCTATGAATCGAAGAGCCTCTTTCACAGCTAATTCAAGGGAGTTACACCTGATGGGGCGGCTTCACACATATATCTTCTTCTGCGAAAGACTCCTTTTGAATTCTGTCGACATGAGGGTTAAATTAACCCGAGCCAGCGATGCATTCTCTCTCATGGGACCTCATGATTCAACCGTCCGACTGAAAATTCTGGGGGCTTCTCTTTTTGTGAAGAGAAGCCCCCAGCTCGGGCATGCTTCAGCATTAACGAGGAGAAATGCCCTCTATCCTCTTTCACACGTGAATGTGAAAACATATTCTATCCCTGAAAATTTGAGGATATGTACTCAGGAGAATCTGTTTTTAGGAACCGTGCCTAAATATGACGTTTTAGGTATGGTGAACCACGAGGCATTCACAGGCAGGAGAAGCATGTCACCTTTCAACTTTAAGCATATGGATGTGGAATATTTAGCTCTCTGCAAAGACGGCAGACAGGTCCCTGCCAAAGCCTTTCAACCTCAATTCAATGACGGTATTTCAGTCAGGGAATATTACAACATGTTCACCGCTACAGGTTGTCATTTAAAAGACATTCCTTTAAGCATTTCTCGTAAGGTCTTTAATCTCAATCCGAGCGAGGACGCAGACGCTCTGTCACCGGTGTGTAACGGAAATTTGAGACTGGAAATGAGATTCAGAGTTCCTTTGCCTCACACGACCACCCTGATTGTGTATGCGTGTTACGACTCAATTTTGGAAATCGACTCGAAAAGCAGGTCCTGGTGGATTTTTATTAAAACATGAATAACCACGAGGTCGAAAGAGTGATGCATCACCTGTTGTCCTGATTTTGAATTTTATCCGTCAAGCATTTTTGAAAGATAGATCCTCGAAAATATTGTATCATCGTCAACTTCAAGACACTCTATCAACCGTGTGCGGTCCCTACTGTGTTTATTATCTGTGTCATAAAGCCTGTGGGCTTTCGGTCCATGACATATTGGCTACCTACGACGATGATGCTTATAAAAATGATGTCATGGTATATGATTTTGTGAAAAAATATCAGCAACGTATCAAAAATAGGGCCTCGTGCTCGTTTAATCATGGAACTTGTTCTTTACAAATGTTGAAAGATTGTTACAAACTGTAACTAGTCTAAAAGAAAAAAAACACTGTACGCATGAATAATTTGAAACATTAAAGTATTTTTATTACAAATTCTTTTCTCCAGTTTTTATTTCATACAGACTTTAGGGTGAAAATTTCAACCATGCAGGGTTTTTGACTCTTTTGCTTCGTGCGCGTCCGTTCTCGGGGGTTGGATCCTCAAACTCTATTCCGGGGAATTTAGGGGACAACACAATTTTTCCTTTTCGTTTCATGAGAGGTTTATCACCGTTCTTCTCCGATACGCCTGTTTCTGTCATGCCTCTGTATTGGTCGCGGGCTTGTGGATTACTGACTGACGACACAGGGATGTTTAGCTCCTACAAGGCTGCCATGAATGGGGTCCAACCAACAGGTTCCTGGGTCTGTGTTTTCCTCTTAAACGGAAGCAGAAGGTTTTTCAGCAAATCGACCAGATGTGACCCTCCCATCACACGATCGCGATAAACAAATTCGCCTTTGGAAATCCAACTCCTGCCAACTTCGGATAACTTTTTCAGTATGTATTCAGCGTTTTTGCGATCTCTGTTAGGTAGAGCTTTTAAAACCTCGTTAGCGGTTTGGTCCAATTCTGCAGGAGAGGCTGTAAAACCGGTAGAGTCAGCCTCATTATTTTCAGGCACAGGGTCACGCTGCATAGTTAAAGTCACTCGGGGTTCGTCCAGCTGACCCTGCTTCATTAGAGTGAGATATCTCTGCAACAGAGCGTTGTACCTTTTAATTTTTTCATAAGAACTCAGTCCCGGTTCATTCATAATCTCTTTCATTTTAGAATCCAAATCCTCTTCAGCCGTCTGTCTGATAGAAGGCTCTGACGGGGTCAAACGTTTGAATTGATGCGGTGAAACGAGATACATCTTTTGCGCCGTCCTAAGAGACATTTTCTCTCATCTCCTGATGATACCACCCAGCACCTCTCCTATTAAAGGGGCCATGACGCTCAGCAAGGGAAGAATAAACCCGCCCGTTTGATTTTTCAGAACCGACTGCATGCATTTTAACCCTGTTCTTTTATCAGCCAGCAGTCTGATGATCTTTTTCTGCTTTTCCAGTTTTTTATGTTGAGAAGGAGATAGTTTAACGTTACATTTTAAGATATTCAGAGCTATCTCACACAAGGCTTTGAGAAAGTCAGGTGAGCAGTGGGCTAGAATGTCTTTACGTTTCCGCGGTGTAGCGTGATACAGAGCTCTGAATAAGGGAGTATTCCTTCTTATGCCGCTGACATGATGAATTAATTTGACTTAGGTACATACACAGCGGGCCATTGACCTGAGAGCATTCCAGTTCTCAGTCTGAAACGATCTGGGTAAGTCGGAGTCAGATCGACGATTAAATAGCCGTGAGGGTCTCTGGTGGCGTCTTGAAAACTCTCCACAAAGAACATTTTCTTAGACGGGAATATTTGACGAGCTAATATATTCAGTTGCAGTTTATCTCTGGGGCTCTTAAACAACACCATATAATTAGCGTTTAAACTGATGGTACGGCTGTACTTGCCTTGATGAAACACATTCTGAGCCAACATAATAACGCTCATACTTTTATGATGCTGGTATTGCGTAAAAATCTTGACCACTTCTGGATGCTCCGAAGCCTGGAATATTACATCATCTATGTCAGGTCTAAGCACCTAGAACATCATATAAACAGGGAAAGAAAGGCACAAAGACAATTAGTTTGGTTTCATTCTCGAGGAGAGTAGGAAGAGACCGCACAGTTACAATCTCCAACCTACTCTGTCGGTCTCAACGTTCTCCTCGATTTTATTAAGAAAGGGGCGTGTCCCTAGTTACAATGACTGAGGCTGTACTGAGGGGTGGGGAACAGATAGTTTACAGCCTCAGTTGTCAACAAAGATACACAGCTGAGTAATCACGTTCAGTCAGCACATAATATTGTAGCTGAGTCTTCTTGTTTCAGGAAGGGAAGAAACAGAGTCTCTTCTGTTTCTTCACAGGGGACATGATAAAGCTATCATGTGAGTAATATGATTATATCAGAAGCTTACATTATTACATCATAACAAGATAAATTGATTAATGAAGTATAAACATTAATCTCAACATTCCCCCCTGTTTATGGTGTATAATGTCAGATGAAAAATACTATTACAATTTTCACTAAACAGCCACTTCATCGACGATTTTCGGCTTCTAGATCATGGAGTAACAGCCACATTACCACGTACACTCGGAGGGGTTGTGAGTTCACACATGGTCGACAAATAACATTTTCTGTTACAATTGTCTTCTTCTTCCTGGTCATCTGCATCGTCACTGGGAGCCAAAAGAGGATACTGTTCCTGCGGAGGAGATATTGCAGTAGTTATTAACTGCTGCGTTAAACCTCGAAGAAATGGGATGCACCAGCACCCACAAAGGGTCAAGATGGCAGCAAACACAGCTGTGGACACAAGCACTGGTGAAATAAGGGTGCGGTATTCTCCAAAACCATCCAACCATGAGTCCCACATGGACGTGTCCACGCCGGAATGCTCCTTCATTTTACCATTCAGTGACCGTAGGCCTTCGAGGGCGACAGTGAGACTGCCGTCTGAGGCTGTGTTGTTTGGAATAAGAGTACAACGTCGCTCACCAAAAATTGCGCAGACTCCTCCTTTTTCTGCCAGTAACATGTCTAGAGCAATTCTATTCTGAAAAGCCATGAGTGAAGTCGCAGCCAGTTGTCCATGTACTGCTTCAAAAACACTGTGTCCAATTTCCTAGTCGTTGCACATTGTAATGAATGTGATTTCCATATTCTTGTAGATAGTACACCACCAGCAAGATGCCAATTCAATGCTGATTCAAGAACAAAAGTTTTTGTTCTTGTGCTGTAGCCAAAGGGTAAATTTTGTCCATTGTGAACAGTTGGTAGTTGGAACAGTTTTGTTCATTACCTCTAGTAAACATTCAGCATCCATTACTGCTGGAACAACTTGGAGTAGCGGCCTGGGACCCATACACACTACGCAGCTTTGTCCAGCCATGTTAGCAGCTTGCTCTACCATTAACAGCCAGTTGTTTGTTTGTCCTGAGACTCCTGTTGTGACCTGAAACCATTCATTGGTAGTAAGGGGGCTGTTAAGGGTACCATCTCTGAATCTGTCTTGGGTCCCCGTGTGAATGTTCCTTCTTCAGAGATTTTGTTATTCATTTTGTTTACATTGAAGGCAGTTACATTAGGACAAAATCCTAAATGAACACAAGGGTCCTGTTCGTGTTCTCTCCAAATACAAAGCATTAATACATGACAAGGAGGATCTATGTATTGACCGGAGGATTCAGGTTTTTCTGGCAGTGGCTCACTAGTTGTATTGAATGTAAAAAAAAAATCTTTTCCTGCTAGATGCATTGTCATTCTTGTTTTCCATATTTTAGCTCTATTGGAGTGGCCATATGATCTTTCTGGCCATCGGCCAGTGGTTGCAAAAACATTTCCCCAATAATGTCCTGACTTTTTTAGGCCGGTGCTGTCCAGGTACCAATCGTACCCTTTCCAGGAATCTCCGCTGTAGCCTCCTATCTTTATTTTGCTGATGTCTTGTACCAGAACTGCCTGAAATCTTGTACTGTTATAACAGAACTACAGATCTCCTGTTCTTCTATGTTCTGTTTTTAAACATGGGTTCGGGAAGGTTGTTGATAATTCGGGTGATTTGTCATAATAGTCTATTGTGGTTTCTACCAGACTGAAGAAAACGCACACAGTCAGCAGTAAAAGGGTATTCATCTTGCCTCTTTAGTGCAATACGGCTTAATGCGTCATTCAAGCTGAATTCCTCTACTTGGTTCCGTAATGCTCTTTTTCTTCACTGAATTTTGGGTCGCCCCGACTCTAAATGTCTGGGTCCACCCTATTATCAGACTGGTAAGTACTTCCCCTATCGGAGCTTTCAGCTTGAATGACCTTTTTACAATGAGATAAATGGATCCAGGCGGACCTTTCTGCTATTTTTACTGCTGTAGGGGTGGTAAGGAGCACTTGAAGGGGTCCTTCCCACTTGGGTGAAGTTTCTGTTTGATGGCTACTGTGTCAAGGTTCATCTCAACTCATTTAACACACTCTTTAACAGTCTCAACAAAGAATTGTATTAAAACCTTTCAAAAACTTCTTGCTGAACCAGCCTTAAAATACTTCACATTTTTCTAAAAACCTCAAACAGAAAACCCTTAAGTTTTTAAAAGAAAGCTCCACAATGTATATTTCCAGAATATTGTTGTGATGTTACTCAGAAGCATTCCCATGTATCCTTTGTCTTATTTTGAAAAGCTCAGCTTGAGAAAAAGGAAGTGTGTGCATACCCCAAGCGCACAAAAAGTCGTAATTGGTTGCTATTCAGGAAGTGGGTGTAGCCCAGGGCGGAGACAGGAAGTAGTTCTGTGAATCAATTTCAGCTTGACATGCATCAAACCAAAGGATTAGTTGAATATGCCTTTTACCCAAAGCGAAGAGCTATTCTAACCCTATTATTCTCTTATATTTTTGATCATTTCTGCTTGTTTTAACAGACAGCTTTTGTAAGCAACCCTGGTTGTGTTTTATGTCCCCTATTGGAATCTTGTTGAAAAAATAAATAAATAAAACTTTAAACTGTGGTATGCTGCGAACAGTAATTCATTGGTCTTCTTTTAAAAATATCTCCCCCTGATCATTTAACTGCTCCATACTGCTTTAGATAGACTTTTTATGAGTCTTTAGACCTTTTTCAGTCATCTAACATTAGTTTAATTGATAATACTCCCCAATACAATCTTAACCTCATCTAATTCAACCTTTTAACAAGTATCTTGTTCTCGGTTCTCATGTGTTTAGTTTACCCTTAAAAAACTTTAAGCAGACATTACTCTGAGTGATTTCTTACATTTTCATTTATCCCTTATTATTATTGTTGCATTTTCTGCGTTCTTACAAATTTAGGATCTGTGTTCGTTAAATTATAATCACCCAGTGATCTATGAATCCTTATTTTATGTTTGCACCGTGACATTTTTCTCATATAATCTGCTAAATCAGTTTCTTCTTTTAGTTCCCATTCATTCTTAAAATATGGCAGCCTGTATTGCCTGCCAAACAATGTCTCATAGGTCTCGTAGCTTTGAGGGTGATATGAACAATTATTCTTTAAGTCTATGTGAAAGCACTGTCCTAGCTTTTTGATTACTTGGTTTACAAAATGAGTGCTATTGTCACTGTAGATTTTTTTCTTTTTTTTATATATATATATCATATCTAGGTACAATGTCTTTGCACAAAGCTTTAGCTACTGTTACTGCCTTTCCATTTAGAAAAGCATCTATTATCACTAGACAATACTTTTTTTCTTCACTCTGATTTAATTCAATGAAGTCCATGTGAATTATTTGAAATGGGTAGCTTGGAGATGGAAACTTGCCTCAGTTCACAGTGTGAACTGTTGAAAATGCATACTGACTGACTGACTGTAAATAGTCGTTCGTTTTCCTTTCATTAATTTGAAGCCTCTGTGAGGGCTACCAGTTCTGCAGCTTTTGCAAAGTAGTTTGATGGCAGTTTTTCTGCTTTTAAGACTTTTGTTGCTGTAACAACAGCATAACCTGTCTGTGTTTTAACATAGTTGTCTTTTCTTGATGAGCCATCTATGAAAAGAGTTTGTCCCTCGGTTAAGGGTTGATCTTTTAGATCTGGTCTGGATTTAGTCAACTGTTCAGCTATTTGTTGACAGTCATGTTTGTTGCGGGCCGCGATAAGGCGCAGGCCACACTATCTAGTTTAGATGAAAAGTAAGCAATTGGCTTCATTTTTGCACCGTGCTGCTGTACTAAAACCGAGGTCATGTAACAGCCTTTGCAGTCTACCATTTGAATAAATTGTTTATTGTAATCCGGCAACGCTAGAGCGGTGCTGGAAACTAAGGCCTGTTTTAGATCACAAAAGGCTTTTTCTGCTTCTGCCGTCTGGTTTAATTGTGTTGACATTTTCAATTCTTGTTTATACATTAGTTTTTGTAGAGGCCCTGCTATTTCCGGGTTCTTCTTTCTGCAGTAGTTTGTGAGGCCTAAAAGGGACATCATTTGTGCTTTGTTACAGGTTTTGGTACTTGTAGTACAGCTGTCTTCCTTTCCTCTAAGATGGTTCTGCCTTGTGCATTCAGGTTATGACCTAAATACTTCACCGTTGTTCTACATAGTTGAAGTTTGTTTTTGCTGATTTTATGGCCTTGGCTGGCTAGATGATCTAATAGGGCTTTTGTATCTGTTTCACAAGTCTTCTTATCTGGAGATGCTAAAAGCACGTCATCCATGTATAGCAGAATTTGACTCCCTCCAGGAGGGTTATATTTTTCCATACTTGCGGACATTACTTGTGAATAGGTAGTTGGACTTTCACAGTAACCTTGGGGTAGCCTGGTGTAAGTATATCTTTGACCTTTAAAGGTAAATGTAAACCAGAACTGACTCGTTTTGTCCACTGGCGAAGAAAAGAATGCATTTATGATGTCTACAACAGTGTAGTATGTTGAATCTGGTCTTAAAGTATTGAGAAGAGTGTAAGGATCTGATATGCATGGTGCTCTTTGCACTACTGCGTTGTTAACTGCCTGTAGGTCCTGGACCATTCTCCACCCGACTGATGGGGCCTTTTTCTTCACTGGAAAAATTGGAGTGTTGCATGGTGAGTCACCACATTTAACAATTACTCCTGCTGTAATGAGATCTTTAATCACTGGCTCAATTCCTTGTTGTGCATCAGGCTTTAAAGGATATTGTCTGACACAGGGTCTGTAGTCAGATTTGGGTGTTATTTGCACTGGTACTGCTCCTTTAACCAGTCCTACGTCAGTGAGACCCTGGGGCCAGAGGGAAGGTGGTAGATCTTTTAACAGAATCTCCTCTTCCTTCGTTAAATTCATCATAGATCATGTTTGTGATGTTTCTTTATCTAGATGTACTCCAAACTGCACAGGCGTGCTTCCCCAGTCCTCTGCCCTTTGTGCACGATACATTATCTGTCCCAACTGTTTCTAAACACCGGGTTTTTTTTTGTTTTGTTTTGTTTTTTTTAAACGACATGTGAGGGGAAATGCATTCTGTTAAAACTCTTAGTTTTTTTTTTTTGCAAGATTATTCCTGCTACCGCGGTGCTGTGAGCATCCGAGTAGAGGTAATCCACTGTTATTGTTGCCGGTGTACACTTTTCAACTTGTTTTTCATAGCTCATACTCTCTGGCTGTTTTTGTACCTGAGAGTGACATTCAGATCTGTTTCTGTCATTTCATTTTGTACAAGTACGTCTTCATGTCGTCTTTTTACCACAATCTTTCCATTTGCTGTGGGCACCAGGGCCAATCCTAATTGATACAACCCATCTCTTCCCAAGAGATTAACTGGGCAGCTGGGAATGTATAAGATTTGCATGTGATATTTATTTATTTATTTATTCCAAATTTTAAAAAAATGTAATTTCTTTCCTGTTTACCAGTAAGTTGATTTCTGGCTTAATTCCCCCCACCAAAAATAGTTCATACAGATTTAGCATTACTTCTTCCCAAGGGGGTTCTGTTGTATTTTTCTCTTCATCGGTTAGTCATGCTAAAGGATTTCTCCCTTGTTTTGGATTAGGGCAATCTCTTTGGATGTGTCCAACCTGTCCACATCCCCAACATTTATCTGATAATTTAGGACGGCCGTGGAATCTTCCCCCTCCTCTGTTATTGCGATGGGCTCTATGGCCTTGATAAAACACTTCTTCTTCTGAGAGGAAGGTGTTTTAGTTTTTTGTCGTTCTTTATCTTTAATTACTTTTTCTGCATGGAGTGCATAATAAATGTAATCTTCTGGTTTACCAGACACCATGCCTATGTAATGTTGATTTACCCATTGCTGTATTGTGTTACTTGAACCTGCATGCAGAGCGTTCTTTAACTGCTGCTGATAGGGACTTTGGGCTTTTTGTTCCTCATACAGACCTGAATGTATTTTGAACACAGCGGTCATCCTTACTCTGTATTCATCAAAACTTCCATCGGTTTTTTGTTTGGTTCTTCCTATTTTTATTTTTATTTTAACATGACCTTGGTCTACAGGCCCTGTTTCATTATCCTCCTGCCTACAAAACATTGTTCTGCCTTTCCGCTTTTTCTTATTTCTTTGCCCTTTTTCTCTGGATTTTGCTACTTTTTCCTACCATTCTAAATCCTCCCATCCTTCTTTTGGAATTTTGTTTTTATCATTTTTGCACCTTTTTGTTATTTTGTCTTTTAATTCTGCAATTTTTTGGGAATTGAGGCGTCCCTCAAATCCATATTTCTCAATCCACCTATTTAAATGTTTATTTTTGCCAGGATCTTTACTTTGTACAAATTTCCAGTCACTGCTGGTTAATCCTTCTCTTATTTTGCTTGAGTTTTTTCCCATTTTTAATCAATTTGGTCCAGTGTGTTAATACCTAGGGTATTCTAAACACTGGGTTTTGTTTTTCAGCAGGACAATACTAAAAAACTATTGTGGTAATTTCTGCTTCAACCTTTTCAGGTGAGAAATTCTTGCCTTTGCATCCACAAAAGTCGTATTGTACTTTTCCTGCTGTTTTAGTATGGAGCAAATAGAACCTAGTGGTTATATTGTTCCTAATCACACTCTCAGTCACACTTTAAGGCCTATTTAATTGAGATGACAAATATCCTACATTTACCACAGACAGTTCCGGGGGCCTGCTCCCTTGGTAGGCGAACTAGTTCCACTTCTTTTATAGACGAAAAATATCCTACTTTTACCACAGACAGTTCCGGGGGCCTGCTCCCCTGGTAGGAGTTATTTAGCTTCTATATTATTGCCCGAGCAGAGTCTAGAATTCCTCAGGTCTTTTTCTTTTATAGACGTAAAATATCCTACTTTTACCCTTTAACGGGACTACAGACAGTTCCGGGGACCTGCTCCCCTGGTAGGAACTTATTTTACTCTATTTTATCTTTTTCACTCAGGTTTTTTGTTTTTAATGAAAACCTAGCTCTATCTTGTTTCACTCTATTTTGTTTCCTTTTTCAGTCAGGTTTTTGTTTTAATAAAAAACCTACTTACGGAATTTATAGGACTCCATCGTCCTCCTTTGTGCCTTAATCCCTCGGATCACCGTCAACCTTCAGAATCCTAGGGGACGGGGGGACCCAGTCCCGTTAAAGGGTCTGAAGGACTCTTCAGTCCTGCTGTGGCCACAGTCTTTCTGGATTTCACCTGCGTCCACCAGTATCTTCAGGTATGTTGGTATCCGGCTTGAAGGACCAAGTTAATGTCAGGTCTAAGCACCTAGAACATCATATAAACAGGGAAAGAAAGGCACAAAGACAATTAGTTTGGTTTCATTCTCGAGGAGAGTAGGAAGAGACCGCACAGTTACAATCTCCAACCTACTCTGTCGGTCTCAACATTCTCCTTGATTTTATTAAGAAAGGGGCGTGTCCCTAGTTACAATGACTAAGGCTGTACTGAGGGGTGGGGAACAGATAGTTTACAGCCTAAGTTGTCAACAAAGATACACAGCTGAGTAATCACGTTCAGTCAGCACATAATCTTGTAGCTGAGTCTTCTTGTTTCAGGAAGGGAAGAAACAGAGTCTCTTCTGTTTCTTCACAGGGGACATGATAAAGCTATCATGTGAGTAATATGATTATATCAGAAGCTTACATTATTACATCATAACAAGATAAATTGATTAATGAAGTATAAACATTAATCTCAACAGTCTAAAATAACCAAATGATTTTGATCAGGAGGAAACAGATTTTCATCATCAAAAGAATCAGGTAGTCCTTCGATGAATTTAATCTTTTTATTCATTTTTTGCAATTCAGAATACATACTTTGGAAACAGGTGTAAATCCAGACTATATTTACAGGAACAACATCCAAAACATGGTTACAATTTTGCAAAACACTTTTAACAAAAAAAGATTTACCACAACCACTCAGCCCTGCTATTAGAAGTGAAAAAGGGGTTTTGAATCTTGGATCAAATTCAACCTCCTGTGTTTCACAGGACAGCGACATTTTTTCTCAGTTAGCCTTTAATAGCCAAACGGAAGGGTTGTTCCGTCAGGAAAAAGCCTTCTTTTATCATACACCCGGAGCTTTTTCTGAAATGCAGCATTTTGAAGCTGGAAGCTTCTTTTATCCCTTCTGATGGCATGCTGTGGAGCTTCTAACACGTCCCCTTTAGAACCTTGCAAATAACCTTCTACCAGGTCTTTCACGCTGTCAAAATTCACCCTCTCACTGCATTCATGAGTCTGAGTGATACCTTTAAACTTCATCAACACTTTTTTCCGGTTTCTTGTCTGGTAAGCGTAGCTTTTGAGACCTGCGGAAACAAATTCCTGTATGGTATCACCAGACAGTTCGTCTGTTAAATCCCCCAAATAATTTCCCAGCTCGAGGGAGGTCTGACCCGATTTGACCTTTGTGCAAATTTCCCCCAAAAACTGTTCAGACAATTTAGCCACCTGCCTTTTAGCCGGATTCACCTCAATGTTCTCCACATCCAGCTGGATGCCTTGCTCACATTTGTAGTCAGCCACATATTTCAATCGACTTTCCTCATCCGTCACTTCAGCCGGGAAACCTGAAGCTTCCTGCTTACCCTTGAGAAAAGTGTGTATATACGGTTTAAAGATTGAACTGCTTTGTTTTTCAAAATGCCAAACCTCGGTGATTTCAGCGAGGCGATAACCGTGTTCTAAAGCTTTGCAGAATTCCACGCTTACCCAAACACCCGTCAACGCTCTATCTCGATCAGAGTGGGTGCAGGGACCCATCTGGTAGTTGATTTAGGCGCAAACCCGGCACAGAGTGAACACGAGTTTACCGGTAGATGTCCTGTATGGCAAAATGGGGAAAACAGACCGCGAGGCGGGAACACAGTCGCCCTGATGAACCCGAAATGGTTATGAGGATCGTCAAAATCTTTGCAGATGATTTCGGAGTGGCGGAGTGGATAGCTGCAGTTTGCATTCACGTACGGGTACAGGGAAGTAAAGTCGACATAATGCACCGATTCCTCCTCCCCAGCCGTGTACCTCAGCCTGAGAGCACAAATCCTGCCACCAAACAGTGCATCTCGCGGGGAAAGAGGCTCCGGTGCGCAGAAACCTTTTGAGACCCTAGTGCGACGCCTTCATCAGAATCCAATCGTGTTCCCACATAACCTGTAATTGCACGCCGTAAACCGATTGCAATAACCTGGCTCTCTCCATGGTAGCTGAGTAGAACGTTTCAAAGCAAGCTCCTCTGAGAGGACACGTCTGGTCAGCTGGAAAGCAGGTGGGACAACCATGGTAGAAACATTCATTGAACTCAAACACAATTTTCACCCCTTGAACCAAACTTGACGTATCCGTCGACATGATAAGGCCCGATTTTCATTTCACCTTTATTGAGCGCATGCTGAATGAAAATGCCTCGTTCAAAAGCTACCTAGTCTAACCACTGAATGTACGTGTCCGAAAATTTCTTACACTGCCATCGGTAATCCACCAGGGAGGTCATCGTGAGAGTTTTAGGAGGCAGGAAATTGGAGGTGAAGACCTTCATGCAAGCTGACGCAATTGTGATCGACTTTAAAGGATCCACATTTGTCTCTTTAACACTAGTAGTCCTGGAGAATTTCAGTTTTCTTGCAAGCCCCCCTCCCCTCTTTAAGTTTGTGTATTCACTCTACCTTGCTAACTGTCCCTATTGTAATGCAAATAACTTGTGACGGGTCCTAGTTCCTGAGCTGAGAACCGGTCATAACCATGCTTTTCCAACAAGGCAAGGCAGAGCCTATTTATATTGTCCATTCACCAACAGACTCATTTATATTGGAAAGCTTACTATGTGAAAGAAAGAACAACTTAGAGAATAATTGTATTTTGTCTTGTCTCGCCTTTTTATGTCATTCAACATTTCAGCTTAGAAAATGTTGCTTTATTTAACATTTCTCACAAGGCAGTAGCACAATGGCAACACTCTGACAAACCTCTGCTAGAGTTTGAATGGATTTTTTGCACCCACATTTGAATCCGACTGTGTTAAACACACCGCATACTAAAGAACATCAAACCAAATGCTCGGCTTACATTAATGTGTAATATCAGAAAAGAACTTTCGCTAACAATTGTGTGTACATGTGAGTTTCATCAATCAAATCAATAAACCTAAACCAGCAAAGAAGGCAATATAGCAATGTCCTGAGTGACACACCTCTGAACCTGACCGTGTTATACATGCAGCATAGAGCAATGAAGAGAAAATAATAATGATTAAAGAAAATCAAGTAATCAGCTGATCACAATCTATGTGTGTGTGTGTGTGTGTGTGTGTGTGTGTGTGTGTGTGTGTATTTTTGACCGAAGAGGACCAGAGGGTTAATTATGAAGTGCTGGTTGTTCATAATTTTCCAATGGCTCCAGACTAACTTTTTAAATTGGTTTTACTGGTGTAACTAACTTTAATTTACATGGACCAGCAAAGTATTTAGGTGCTTCTGACATTCTAAAAAGTGCTGTGATATTAGGTCAGGCAAATACAAGACTTTGGATAGCATATCTCTCATGTATTTAAATACAATTGTAGGCTAATGTTACAGCATTTTTGTTTGGTATAACAAGACAGGTATAAGTACACTCAAGAGCGTTCCCCCACTTGAATAGGCATTTAAGACGTACAGTTCTACAAACACTATTGTAATCCTGTCTAGGCCAGCTGAACTGTTATTTAAAAAAAAATAATAATAGCCCCTGTAGGGTTGCTCTAGTTATTCACTCTGTATGGTAAAAAAGACGTTTCGTACTCGAGCTCAGACTAGGAAATATATAATTTAAATATTTTATTTAAATAAAATATGCTCTCTCTATTTGTCAGGGGCATCAAAACATGAATCTGAAAGGACCTCAGTTGATTATCTATGTTACACGATTAGCTTGCCTCGGCTTTATGCTATTGTCAGGCCAAAGTTAGCCATCTGAATGTCTAGCTACAGCTGGCAAATTGGCGGGTGCATGTGGCTTCGACTACTCAAATGTAACCGAGAATGTAAAAAGCTGCATTATCGCACCTAGCCAATCATTTAGTGCACTTTTCTGTAGCTAGTAGAATCTATCTTAGAAATGTAAGGAAGTTTATTTTAATGTACGTACCTTGACATGCTTCCGCAAGTTGGAGGATGAATTTTTGTAGGCAGTGATGAAGTTCTGTTTGGGTAAACACAGCAAACACTTGAAGTGAAAACTATCATTCAATTGTTCCGAAAATTGAAATAGTCGGGCGAGGTGGGGCCACGGGTTGACACATTCCCGGGATGGACCTGCTGCGTCTTCATCCATTGTTCGTCTCTTGTCTAATAAATCTGACCATGGAGTTGATTTTGGCGGAAAGCTGAAGGTGATTGCTGATAGGCTGTCCCAATCAGTGGTGCCTTGCCGCCTGCACAATCCAATCACGTTTGAGAGGGAAACAACAAATTAAGGGTTTCTGAGATTTTTTTTTTTATTTTTTTTTTTTTTTTTACTCACGGTTATGGATAGAAATGTAGCGGAGTAAAGAGTACAATATTTACCTTTCAAATTTACTTGAGTAAAGTCATGAGTACTCCCCAAAAATTATACTCGAGTAAAGTACAGATCCCTCAAAATTGTACTTAAGTACTGTACTCAAGTAAATGTACTCCGTTACTGTCCGGCTCTGAAGATGATGTATTTCAGGAATAGATTATGCATGCAGAAGTGAGCTTCTTGAATGATAAATTCTCTATCATCAGTATCTCAGGGTCAAGAATGCTGCACTTTAACACTTGGCCCCATAGACCACAGGAAAATATCCAGACATACTGGTTACAACTGATTAAATATGTTTTAACAGGGCCCAGATGAAGTCAGAAGAGCGATGGCAAGTTGAAATAAACAATTTCAGTCTGTTCTAACACTCTCCTTTTTTCCTATTTCAAAGCTAAAAATGACACGTAAATATATTGCAAATGATCCCAAGACAACAAGATGTGACGGGGGAAATCAGCAGTGCTTAGCTGCCCCTTTGAATCATGCTTCACACAGGTGGAAAAGATCTTAATACTTCAAAAATGTTTATTACCATTTTCTGTGAAAAAAAACAAAAAACAAAGACTGGATCAGAACTGCATGTGCTCATATTGCAGTGAGTCACTATAAACACAGGCCAGGCCCTCATCAAGTGTTACTGTATTAAAACAAAACAAGTAGTACCATTCATTGGTGTTCACTGACAATACTTAATAAGCAGAAATCTCTATAGCATGATATTACTGACATATTTTAAACACAACAGATTTAAACATTTCTCTTTAATTGCAAGATTTTCCAAAAATACTCAATGAGTAAAAATGTCCATATTAAAGATGTCAAATAAATTTCCTTGAACCATTATATCTGTGAGATGACACCAATTGCTTTCTGTGTTCCTACAATCCTTGATCATGATTCTCAGGCACGTGCTGAAAGAAGTATCTGCCATGTCAGCAGGAAACGGAAAGTGGCTCATCAGCTTCCCATTTTGAATGCCATTACAGCTCCAGCTTGAGATTGCTGGCATCGTTTCTGTTCACATCTGGCGCTTTGCTCTCTTTTTTTCTGCCTTTTTTCTTGAGGATTTCATTCGGCATGGTGTCCTTTGTTTTGTCCTTCTCAGTAGCTCTCCCTGGAAACACTTGTCCCTCCACTGTAACGTCTGCACACCGTTGCTGGGCCACAAGGAAGTCTTTCACTTCCCAGGCCAAACTGCCATCTCGCAGCATGAAGATTACCCTATTTGAGCCCACCACAAATCTGTAAGAACAAACATGAATCAGTGGATTATAAAGAGACATTACCAGTGTAGAATTGTTGTTAGTCATTGTTTTAAATGGATAAGACAGGTTTAAATATGGTAAAAGTTAAATAAATTAGACACACGGAGGAAAAGGAACACTAGAAAATAAAAAGCACCCCCCATTGAAGTGATGAAAATGAAAAACAAGATACAGACAAGAGAATCCTCTTGTCTAGGTCCTGAAATAGATTGAACACAAAGACCTCCCACCGTTGGTATCAAGGACCAAGACATTCAGAACTCATTCCTAAAGACTTCATTTTAAATGCTTATCAAGGCTTATAGGTTTAAAAATGTTCAACTACTAATATTTAACACTTGTACATACAAAACTTATCATATTTTTGGATAGGATTATAAGGCACACCGTGAATAAATGTGTCTATGTGTATCTTTGTCCACATGAAACGCACCGGATTATAAAGCGCATTACATATTCTTCCCGAGTATGTAATATCACTCCGTCCCTCCAGTAGGGTGACCAGACGTCCCCAACTTCTGGGGACAGACCCCGTTTTGGATGACCTGTCCCTGGCAAAAGCTGTCCCCGGAAGTGTCCCCGATTTCAGTGTATCATGATGCAGTAAAAACGTTTAGCGCAACAAGAGGTATTTACCCAGTCTTGCCGCTGTCCCGACGAAGTACAGTTTTGCCGAACGCACCTTCCCCGCCCCCCGTCGGCGTTGCAGTTCAGACTAAACAAACCAACCCCCAGGCAGAGATTCTGTGCTTAACAAAGTCAGAGACATCCCCGGTTTTCATTAGAGAAATCAAATCTGGTCACTTTACACCACTCTCTCCTGAGAGGGAGAGCTATGCGTCTCTGCCGGGAGGACAGAGTAGTTGGACGGCACTGCTCTGTTTCTAACATAAGACCAAAATAAACAGAACTTTTATATTGAATTAACTTAATTTATTGTTGCTAGCGCGTACTCCGGACACGGGCTGCCTTACATGAATGCACTTGTTTACACATTACAGTCAGGCAGTCTCGTAGACTGCTCAGAGTTCTTATTACGGTCCTATCAGGTAGTGACCACCACAGACATGAATACGTAGACGCCGGAAAACTCCCGGCAAGATGGCGATGTGGGCACACGTATTATTCTGAGCTCCATCTGTGCAGCCCTCAACCAGCTACTTGAACTGGCCCTTTGCACATCATTTCGTCCACAAGGTGAACCTGAACATCCACGCTCTAAAATAAGAGGGAAAAAGTCTTATAAAAGATGTCGGCTGTTAATGAGAAAGGTTTCCCTACTCTGAAGAAGGCTAATGATGCTAAGCTAAAAATGCATAACTATGCTGCTGCTAGCGTTGAAACACCGATGGAGTTGTCAAGAAATGCCTCCGGTACAAGACGGCAACTGAATGCAACTCCAACCAAACTGCCACCTGCTAAAAAACAAGCCACTGAGACTGAGGTCTCCTTAGCTGCCGTCTTAGAAGCTATTAAAAGACTGGATAGCAAAGTTGATGACTTTGGAAAACAGCTAAAGGAAAATCCTGACATGTTTGGCCGCATTACCCTCCAAGTGGAGCAGAACACACTTTACGTTGCTGAATGTAAATCCACAATAGAAAACCTTCAACAGAAGTTTGATGTAATGAATAAAGAAAACGCAACTCTGAAAGAAAAACTCCTGGAGGCTGAAAGAAACAAGCATTAATGGAACCTGCGATTGTCGGGGCTCAAAGAGCAAGAAGGAGAAAACCTCAGAGAAAAGGCTGAACAACTTCTCTCAAAAATCTTACCACAATGGGCAGAACAGGCAGGAGATATGATTGATACAATCCACCGGTTGGGAAGAAAAGAACAGGGACGGACCCGTCAGGTCATCCTGCAGTTCACTAGGAGGCGCCATCGAGACGCAGTCTGGAAAGTGACGAAGGATTCAGCGGTATGCAAAGAACAAGGTGTGCGTTTTGCTCAGGACTTTATTAAAGAAGACCGGCTGGCAAGAGAAGAACTTTGGCCTAAGATTAAAAAAGCCAGATCCCAGGGTAAGGTGGCCTTTTACAGAGGTCATATTGCAGTGATTGACGGCAAAGTGTTCAAAGCTTCATCTCCCTTCTGAGACCACAGATGTTTCTCTGTTTATAACATCCCCCTATTATAGGGTTAAAAAAATCAACACTGTTTTTCCCTTTGAGTTATATCTCTAAGCTGCTTGCTACAGTTCTCTTATCTGCACTCCAGAGGTTATTCCTCTTGTTTAAATGAAAAGGGAGTAGTTTTAAGTTAAGTTTAGTGAAAGTTGTGGATGTAAGGTAAATTTAATTTTTTTTCCATGTTGTAAAGGGCACTCTTATATTTTCCAGGGGCTTGCCTTTAGTTCATTCTACCTTAACAAAAGTTCTTTATTAAGGTTTGTGTCTTTAAAACCTTTCTTTTCCTTTGTCTTTTTTATGTCTTTAAAATCTAATCTTAGGTTTTTGTCGTTAAATGTAAGGGGCTTGAGAGAAAATGTCAAAAGGAAGGCAATGTTTATGTATTGTAGAAACAAGAATCCACACTGTATTCTTCTTCAAGAAACCCATTCAACGGTCTCTGATGAAAAATTTTGGTCAAATCAGTGGGGAGATCAGATTTCTTATTCCCATGGTACATCTAAATCAGCAGGTGTGGGTACATTACTGAATAACTTTACAGGCAAAATAATTCATACAAAACATGATAGTGATGTTCATTGGTCTCTTTCCGTATTACATACGGAGGACACATTAATACTCCTAGGCAATATTTATGGTTACTGTAACATTTCTAAAAATAAAGAGCTTCTTACGATTATTGAAGTAAATATCGAACAACTTAAACAAAGATTTCATACTAAATATGTTTTATTAGGCGGGGATTGGAACATGGTAAAGGACGAAAATCTTGATAGATACCCAAACAAATCCTCAAATGTCCATCCAAACCGAATTCTGTCTGATTTCTGTGAGAGATTGGGATTAATTGATTTATGGAGAGATAAACATATTAACAAAAAACAGTTCTCTTGGTTTAAATCAGATGCTTCAACCAGATCTAGAATAGATTTTTGGCTAGGAACAGATGATATTCTGAAGCTAACATCAGACTGTAATATGTCTCCAACTCCTCTTACTGATCACTGCAGCATCGATTTATTAATTACTCCTCTTCCTGAAAGTCTGAGACACAGAGGGTACTGGAAATTCAACGCAAATCTCTTAAAATATGAGTTGTACTGCAAGGAAATCAAAGAACTAATAAAAAAGATTCTGTTAGACGATTCAATAATAACCTACGCCAAAAATGGGAATTCTTAAAATATAAAATAAGGGCTCACTCAATTTCTTTTAGCAAAAATCTAAAAAGAAACAATGACATGGAAGAAGAAAGGTTAGTTAAACCTACTATTTCTTAAACAGACGTTGACTGATGATGATAAAAATAACCTCCTGACCCTACAAGCTAAATTAGACAGCATCTACGAAACAAAGGCCCGAGGAGCTTTTGTCAGATCCAGAGCTAAGTGGATTGAGGAAGGGGAAAAAAACAGTTCATACTTCTGCAGACTGGAAAAGAGAAGACAAGTTAAACACATTCAATCCCTAATTATTGACAACAATGAATGTACAGACCAAACTGTTATTGCAAAAGAAATTAGTAACTTTTATCAAAACCTTTACTACTCTTCTTTTTCACCCCAAGAATGCGACCTTCTGCTAAACCAAGTCAAAGACTTTATCCCTCAAATCACTGAGGATTTTAAGGAAAATTGCGATAAAGATATTAATATTGAGGAACTAGATAACGCCATTTTATGCTTGAAACTTGATAAATCCCCCGGCCCTGATGGCCTTACTGCCAATTTTTATAGACATTTCTGGGATTATCTCAGAGAATTTTTATTCCAGGTTTTTAAAGAGATCCTATGTAACAATTCACTTCCACACAGCATGAAGCAGGGGGTTATCACCCTTATACCCAAACCAGGAAGAGACAACAAGATCCTAGACAACTACCGTCCTATCACCCTTCTAAACTGCGATTATAAACTGTTAACGTATATCTATACGAATAGATTAAAGACTGGTCTTAGGTACGTTATTTCTGAAACACAGACAGGTTTTATGTCCAAAAGATCTATACATGATAACATCACACTGGTGCAGGATTTACTGGAATATAGTGAACTGATTGAGGATAAAGGATTCATCCTTTTCCTAGACTTTTATAAAGCCTTTGATATGTTGGAGCATCAGTTTCTTTTCAAAGTTCTGCACTTGTTCGGATTCGGGCCAAACTTCTGTAGAATAATAAAAAGCTTTTACAATGGCACCACAAGTTCAGTTGCACTGCCACACGGTACGTCTCCACGTTTCACCATTAATAGGGGAGTAAAACAGGGCTGTAATATTTCCCCTTTTCTCTTCATCTTGGCTGTTGAAGTGTTGAGTATTTTCATCAAAAACTCAAATATACCTAAATTGAAAGTTTTTGATGACCAAATTATAATCAGCCAACTAGCTGACGACACTACAATTTTTTTGAAGAATCTAGACCAAACCCCTAAAGTTCTTGAGTTAATTAATACTTTCTCCAAAGCATCTGGATTAACCTTAAACCTGCAGAAGTGTGAACTGATGGCGATTCATGACTCTGATCTGACGGAAGCTTATAATATTCCTATTAAATCCTCAGTTAAATATCTTGGAATTTTAATTACTAAAGATGCTAAACTCAGTGAAACTGTTAACATAGATAATAAAATACAGAATTGCAAATAGATGGCTCCAAAGAGACCTGACCTTGTTTGGGAGAACCTATCTAACCAAAATGGAGTCCCTGTCCCGGTGCATATACCCAGCTTACTCTATGGCCATACCCAACAAATACATTAAAGCTATAAATCAGTTGAACTTTAATTTCATCTAGAGAAATCAAATCCACTACTTAAAGAAAGCAAATATGGTTAAAGACTATAATGATGGTGGTTTACAAGCTATTGACTTTGATTGTTTAAATGCAGTCTTAAAAGTAAACTGGTTGAAATCCTTTTTAATAAATGTAAATAGTATCTGGTTCTGTCTCACCAAAGGTTTGTTTAAAAAAATTGGAGGCTTAGATTTTGTTCTCAGATGTGACTTTAATGTCCACAGACTTCCTGTTAAGTTATCTGCCTTTCATAAGCAGGTTTTGTTGTGTTGGAAACTTATGTACACACACAACTTTACTACTCACCAAACGCCAATCTGGAACAACAGATATGTGTTACACAGAAACAAGTCTCTGTATTTAGATCACTGGATGGAAAAAGGTATTTGGTCCATAAAACATCTTCTTAATGACAATGGAGACTGGCTGTCGTATGACGAATTTTGCTTATTATATAATTTGGATTGCACACGCACTCAGTTTAACACAGTAATGAACTCTATCCCAACTGCAGTCAAAAATCTGGTTCAAAATATAATCACTCAGTCAGCTAACCTTCAGTTACCCACTCTTCAACTGTTTGGAGTTAACCTTTTGGACCAAAGTAACTAACAAACGGATGCGTCAACATCTAACCAATTCTATATTTCCTACCAAACCAAATAAAAACTCCATTTTAAATTTGTTTACTGATTCAGAGGTTAATAAGTGGAGAACCGCTTACCTTAAATACCCTCTATGTCCTAAAGCTAAAGAAGTTCATTTCAAAATTCTCAATAACATTTTTCCATCCAGAGAACTATTACGGCAAAGATTCAACTTTGATACCAACACATGTACCTTTTGTGACAAAAACATTGAAACAACAGATCATCTCTTGTTCTATTGTGTGCATACTGATACATTTTGGAGAAACTTTCAGGACTGGATCTCAACAAAACTTTCCCTCCATCATCCCTTTAAAAGAGAAGATATAATATTTGGAACCACCCACAGAGACAGAAGAACTGACCTCATTCTTGACAACCTGCTCATTTTAGCGAAATTCTTCATCCATTCCTGTAAATGGGGTAATAGGAAACCTGCATTTTCAGCCTTTAAAAACCTTCTAATGGACAACCACTTAAGAACCTTAAAACGGATAAAAAACAAGCATGGACTACAACTCCTGAATGCCTATATTGATCTAAAAATTTTTTGAGAACTAATGCCCCATTGTTTTTTTTTTTTTTTGTCTTTTATTTATTATTTATTCATTTTTTTTGTTTGTTTTTTTTTTCTTTTTTTGTTTTTTCTTTTTGCTTTTCCCGTTTTTGATTTATCATTATCTTCTAATATGTGTGCCTTAACCTTGTACGACCTCATTTCTTTATATTTGTACATGCCACGTTATTTTGTACATTTGTTCAAATCTTTAATAAAAAAATAAATAAAATAAAAAAATACGTAGACGCCGCGTCCTCGGTTGAGAGGCGTGCCGACAGAGCGGCCATCTTAGGTCAGACCAAACTGCAGTCAGACAGAATACAAGTCAATTCAGGAAAATGTACTTTATGTTTTCAGACACTCTGAATCCGGTGAATTCTCGCCCGATTTCCAGATAAATCAACTGACTGAAACGGCACCCCTTTAGGGGCTACATGGGACCAATTTATTGAATTAAATTATTGTGTAACTTAATAAATAATTTCGATTTTGTATTGAAAGTACGCAAACTTCCAGAGCTCCGTCCCAGGAAGCCCGACTTTTACTCCGCTTATGGGTGCGCAAATAAAAGGACACTAGGAACCAGATCCTGGGGAATTACCTTCCATAAGGAAGATTTTATGATAGATAATCCTCATGCTTTACAGTTACAGTTTTTCCGGCATAAACACAATATGTGCTAATGGGGAGCAGGGATGGAAGTAGAGAAAAGTACATTAAACACCAAAAACAAACAAAATGGTCCTAAATTACTGGATAGACATGATTTGTGGGGGGGTAAAATATTATACAGTTTTTGCTATGATTTTGTAATGTATTTGATTCTAAGATAGATTAGGTTTTTTGTTGATTTTTTCCCCCCCAGATTGCGGTTTGTAATATATAATTTTTAAATGCTGTTATGGGCACCTCTGCTCTCACTTGTCTGTATATAGTTTTGCTCCTATGTAGATCAGTGCTGTCTTCTGTAGATCGGTGTCAGTGTATATATATATATATATATATATATATATATATATATATATAGGAAGAAAGAGAGAGACTTGTGTGTATAATTTGTGTGTATATTAGATTAATATGTAACTGCAAAATATGTAAGTGCGTGTACATTTTTCATCCAGTTTGACTTCAGTTTAAATAGTTTTGGTTCTGAATAAATATGTGTAATCTGTCTGAAAGGTCACGATCACTGTGAACATGTGATTAAAATGAGATCTGAGCTGCCTCCTATTCATTTTGACAGCAGATGTCTGATCTGTGGTCTGACCCAAGATGGCCGCCCTGTAGGCACGTCGGCCTAGCGGCCGGCAGCGTACAATGGGGCGTCTACGTATATGATGTCTATGGTGACCACCATAATATAAGAGTAGACCCCGCAGTGACTGTCGCGGCGCAGGAATTGCGGCCGCCATCTTGGGGCGGTCGACCTGCTACCCTAACCTGCTGATTAAAGCTGAACACACTAATGATACCTCAGCACTGTGCGGCGTATTTTTGTTTAGATCGATGGACTATTGACGTCAGGGCTCGAGGGATAACTTTTCACATTTAAGATTAAAAGATATTGTTTATATTAAAATGTGATTTTTCTAATATTAGATAGAGATACAGGTCTACATGTCCATGTTTTTGTGACTTAGTCTCTCCAAAATTGCATCTACTCCGTGAGGGCATCAGAGCTTTAGAGATTTGCTGACCGACCGACCGACCGACCGACATACATACATACATGTCCATCTCAAAATATTAGCATATTGTGATAAAGTTCATTATTTTCCATAATGTAATGATAAAACTTGAACATTCATATATTTTAAATTCATTGCACACTAACTGAAATATTTCAGGTCTTTTATTGTCTTAATACGGATGATTTTGGCATACAGCTCATGAAAACCCAAAATCCCTATCTCACAAAATTAGCATATCGTGAAAAGGGTCTCTAAACGAGCTATGAACCTAATCATCTGAATCAACAAATTAACTCTAAACACCTGCAAAAGATTCCTGAGGCCTTTAAAACTCCCAGCCTGGTTCATCACTCAAAACCCCAATCATGGGTAAGACTGCCGACCTGACTGCTGTCCAGAAGGCCATCATTGACACCCTCAAGCAAGGGGGTATGACACAGATATTTCTGAACGAATAGGCTGTTCCCAGAGTGCTGTATCAAGGCACCTCAGTGGAAAGTCTGTGGGAAGGAAAAAGTGTGGCAGAAAACGCTGCACAACGAGAAGAGGTGACCGGACCCTGAGGAAGATTGTGGAGAAGGGCCGATTCCAGACCTTGGGGGACCTGCGGAAGCAGTGGACTGAGTCTGGAGTAGAAACATCCAGAGCCACCTGCACAGGTGTGTGCAGGAAATGGGCTACAGGTGCCGCATTCCCCAGGTCAAGCCACTTTTGAACCAGAAACAGCGGCAGAGGCGCCTGACCTGGGCTACAGAGCAGCAGCACTGGACTGTTGCTCAGTGGTCCAAAGTACTTTTTTCGGATGAAAGCAAATTTTGCATGTCATTTGGAAATCAAGGTGCCAGAGTCTGGAGGAAGACTGGGAGAAGGAAATGCCAGAAGTCCAGTGTCAAGTACCCACAGTCAGTGGCTGTGTCTCATTCCGAATACTTCCGTCAGTGCACTGCTAATGGGCACTGACCACTTACTGCCGTAGTGCCCACTTTCGACCGTTAGTAGTGTTCCAAAAGGAACACTTATGTTAAAACACTTACCGGAAATGACAGGATGACGTGACGAACGCAACACACGTGACCGCGAATTTTTCAGACCGCCAAAAAATATATGCCGGCGTTTTTTTTTTATAAAAACAACAATCGTTTACATTCACAGCATGTTGAAATTACATCGCCTCCGACGTCAACGCAGGATCCTCCAAATATTGGCTGAACATGAGGTATGTTCGTGTATTTTACAAACACCTATCGAGTACAATGCCTCGTATTACCACCATTACTTACATTTATACGATTGCGGTGTCGCAGCTCCGGCTGTCTCGGCTGAATTGTCCGCCATTATTTTCAAAATGGGAACATCTTCCCCTCGTCCTTAGCCTCTCCCTTTCCGCTTTGTAGTCAAGATGGCGTCCGTTTAGTGCGAGTAGGGTCCATCGTTACACACTGCATTTTGTGCCCGTTTTTAGGGGGTCATCCGGGTACTTTCAGTGCACTGACTTTTTGTGTTATCTACACTACCTACTTAAAACTAAGTGTTCGAAGTGTAGAAGTAGGCGGAATGAGACACAGCCAGTGATGGTCTGGGGTGCCATATCAGCTGCTGGTGTTGGTCCACTGTGTTTTATCAAGAGCAGGGTCAATGCAGCTAGCTATCAGGAGATTTTGGAGCACTTCATGCTTCCATCTGCTGAAAAGCTTTATGAAGATGAAGATTTCATTTTTCAGCACGACCTGGCACCTGCTCACAGTGCCAAAACCACGCCAAAATGGTTTACTGACCGTGGTATCACTGTGCTCAATTGGCCTGCCAACTCTCCTGACCTGAACCCCATAGAGAATCTGTGGGATATTGTGAAGAGAAAGTTGAGAGACGCAAGACCCAACACTCTGGATGAGCTAAAGGCCGCTATCGAAGCATCCTGGGCCTCCATAACACCTCATTTCTGCAAAAGGATTCCCGACCAAGTATTAAGTGCATAACTGTACTTAATTATTTGAAGGTTGACTTTTTTGTATTAAGAACACTTTTCTTTTGGTCGGATGAAATATGCTAATTTTGTGAGATAGGAATTTTGGGTTTTCATGAGCTGTATGCCAAAACCATTCGTATTAAGACAATAAAAGACCTGAAATATTTCAGTTAGTGTGCAATGAATCTAAAATATATGAATGTTCAAGTTTTATCATTACATTATGGAAAATAATTAACTTTATCACAATATGCTAATATTTTGAGATGGACCTGTATATATTATTCGCTAATGTCTAACAAAGCTCTGATGCCTTCACTGAGCAGCTGCAATACATATCTATCTATCTATATATATATATAGATAGATAGATATTTATTTTGTTATGGCCTGGCTCTTGGACCATAAGAAAATCAAAAGGAGGCCCCGCATAGGATAACTTGTAAAATGGGATTTATTTAACAAAAATCATGACTGGTTGGAGAGGAGAGGGAAATAGAGAAGTAGGTGGCAGAGAGAGAAAGAATGAGCTAAGCTCCTCCCAGCTGGGGTTGATCATCTGGTGCTTGGGTTGGAGCAGAGCTTGGGCTGTCAGGTGAGGAAGCTTGCTGCCGTCAGTCTGGCCAGCTGCCTCCACTTCTAATGTGTGTATGTATGAGTGTCTGTGTTTTGCAGCATACATAAATTCTGTCAGAATATTCAATTACTTTTAACCACACTAAGAACATTTCAATGCATTAAACCATTTGTTATAATAGCTATAGCTTTAAAGTTTTCAGAAAACAACGTGAAAATTAGTTCAATAATCAGCGAGTATAGCTGACTAAAATTGATTCTGCACCTGGTTAACACATTACACTGAGCGGAGTTGTCGACCGCCCCAAGATGGCGCCCCTAAATCTCGTCAGCGCCTATAGGCGAGAGCGGTCGAAGCTCTTTATATACGTCTATGGAGACCACTCACAGACATCATATACGTAGACGCGTCATAGGGAGCAGGTTCGCACGTCAACGTCATATTGTATGTGGCAGAAAAAAGTTGAGTTCTGTTATTGTGAACGTGAATCAGAAAAGATGCCTCATTCCTGTGCTGCATGGAAATGTATTCTGGCTGATTTCACTACTTGTATCTGCCTTCTATCTATCTATCTATCTATCTATATATATATATATATATATATATCTATATATCTATCTATATCTATCTATATCTATATATATATATATATATCTATATATATATCTATATATATATATATATATATATATATATATATGTGTGTTATGAATATAAGGATCAATTTGTTAAATCAAAACATTGTGATCTTGATTATTTCATAAAACCGTGTCACATGTGAACCTTCAGGAACAGACTTTTTGGGAGAGTATTAAAGAGGTAAAATTAATAATGAGAGAAAAAAAGTCCTAGGTCAATAAAGTAAAAAAAAAAAAAAAAAAACACAAAAGTGATAATGTTATGAGAAAAGCGTCATTATGAGAATTAAGAGGGAACATTTCCAGAATAGTCACAGTTTGCAGAATTATTTCACTCCTGGAGTAATAGGGCCAGGTTAGATTATGTTAAATATTTTTATTCTTTAGGAGAATAAATTCAGGAGAATGAAGCTAAAGGGATAGGAAAATAAACTTGTAATATTACAAAAACAAAAATACTACGAACACAAAGTATATTCAGAGATGAAAGTCCCTCTGATACTGTTTAAGTGACTGAGTAACTGCAGATTTGCCACATGTAAGGTGGCGGACGCTCTGACGCATCGCAGCATAGGCAGACCCCGCCCAATGACGCATCTACTCTTATATTATGTCTGTGGTGACCACTGATCTGTATTATACACTGGATTGATGATTTGCCCAAAAACTGAAGTCACTGGCCGCCATCTCGCTATTTCCTACTCTCACAGAATCCCATAGGATTTGGTTGCAACAACAAGCAGTTTTCTGGCTGTGTGAAAACATTTCACAGGTAATTCTACAGTCAGTGGATGTACTAACGCTATCAACTACTAGGAAATTATGTGCTGAAATATTTTACATGTTATGCATATATATATATATATATATATATATATATATATATATATATATGTGTGTGTGCTTTTGTATATGTTATTTATATATTTATAAATGTTATTTATAAATATATCAATAAATAACATGCTAAATATTTCAGCACATGACTTTCTCAGTACAGTAATAGTTTTAGTACATAACATAAAAGTATATGGCATTTGACATTTTAAAAGTTTTAAGGCCCCCCTGAACATGAGAAAATCCTCGTTATTCGATGCTGTAGCGCACATATTCCCTAGTTACTGGGAGAAAATGGGGAGTACCAATATGGCGGCTGGTGGCTTCAAAGCGACTCGTTCTAACAGCGGGCTATTAGCAATCCAGTGTATAATAGAGATCAGTGGTAGTGACACAGTGTACTGTAATGCTCCAAATATCCATTGATTGGAGCGGCTTTACTGCTTACCAAAGTCGCACTTACACATTTTAACAGATTTTTGAGCAAATTGTACCACAACATCAGTCAGTAAGCACAACGGTAATCATATATAAAGGTGTACTTGATTATAAGGCACACTACCAAGTTTTGAGAAAACTTAAGGATTTTAAGTGCACCTTATAGTCTGAAAAATATGGTAACTTCTGATCAAGACTTGAAAAATACCTTCTTGTTGCATAAGACTGAACTTAGACTTAGACAACTTTATTGTCATTTTGTATGTACAGAGTGCATACAGAACAAAATTTCGTTGCATACAGCATACGACAGTATAAGGGATTGCAGGTGGGATAGGCAGCATTACAATATAAAGTGCAGCAGTGATCAGAATGTAACACTACAAGAGAATAAAAAACAGTGTGCAAAAATAGTATACAGAAGAATGTTCAGCCATTGTTTATGTGCAAAAAATAATTGTGCAAAAAGGCAAAAGGCAATAATGGTGCAAAAAGGAAGATGGATAATGAGAGTTCAGCATATTTGTAGCGCAAAATAATGATGCAAATGTGGTGCAGAGTCCAGTTCAGAGTTCAACAGTCTTATGGCAACAGGGAAAAAGCTGCTGCAGAACCTGGTGGACCTGTAGCAGAAGCTGCGGAACCTCTTCCCAGAGGGCAGCAGGGAGAACAGTCCATGGTGGGGGTGTGAGGGGTCTCTGATGATGTTACGGGCTCGGGACACAGCGCTGGGATGAAATATCCTTAATGGAGGGAAGAGGAGCCCCGATGATCCCTTCTGCTGTCCTCACCACTCTCCTCACGTTCTTCCAGTCAGAGGCGCTGCAGCCTCCACACCACAGAGAGAGACAGCTGGTCAGAATGCTCTCTATGGTGCTTCTGTAGAAGGTCGTGAGGATGGGCGGGGGCTCTCCTCATCCTCCGCAGGAAGTACAGGCGCTTCTGTGCCCTCTTCACCAGTGACATGGTGTTCAGAGACCATGTGAGGTTGTCCGTGATATGCACCCCCAGGAATTTGGTGCTGCTGACCTCCTCCACAGCTGAGTTGTTGATGAGCAGTGGAGCGTGGCGAGGCCGGTTCCTCCTAAAGTCGACGATTATCTCCTTCGTCTTCTCCACGTTCAGGATCAGGCTGTTGTCTTTGCACCAGCCCACCAGCTGCTTCACCTCCTCTCTGTAGTCCCGGTCATTGTTGTCTCTGATCAGGCTCACCACCGTTGTGTCATCTGCAAACTTCACGATGTGATTGGTGGTGAACCTGGGGACGCAGTCATGTGTCATCAGAGTGAACAGCAGGGGGCTCAGGACGCAGCCCTGAGGGGAGCCTGTGCTGAGGGTGATGACATCAGAGGTGTTCTGTCCGACCCGGACTGACTGAGGTCTGTTGGTGAGGAAGTCTAGCAGCCAATTGCGAAGGGGTGTGCTGAAGCCCAGATGTTCCAGTTTTCCCACCAGATGCTGTGGGATGATGGTGTTGAACGCTGAACTGAAGTCCAGGAACAGCATCCGCACGTGGGTGTTCTTCTCCTCCAGGTGTGCCAGGCTCAGGTGAAGAGCGGAGGAGATGGCGTCCTCAGTGGAGTGGTTCCGCCGGTAGGCAAACTGGAACGGGTCGAGTGTTGGTGGGAGACTGGAGACGATGTGTTCCTTTACCGGCCTTTCAAAGCATTTCATCATGATGGGAGTCAGTGCAACAGGCCGGTAGTCGTTAAAACAGGTGACTTGAGGTTTCTTCGGCATTGGGATGATGGAGGCAGACTTGAAGCAAATTCATCTTTTCATTCAAGAATCTTTATTGTCATTATGTCAGCATAATGAAAATACAATAAAACTTCACTGAATCTGAATTTTGTAAAAATCACTGCAAAATGTAATATAATCCATGAATTAATTTTGTAATAGTTTATGTATTTAAGTACTTTTTTTTATACATTGGTAACAGTAATATCAAAGATCGTATATAGCACAGCTATTCAACTGGCAGCCCGTTGGCAACATCTGTCCTGCAAAGGACTTCTTTGTAAAAAACAAACAAAAATAATAAATCTAATCACATCTATGACAAACACGCTCAGGGCAGCTGCGTGGTTAAACCTTCGTGTGTTGTTTATTTACTACCCTCTAATGGCCAGTAGCAAGTTTAATTTTTCTCTAAACTAGTTTACTAGTTTAAATCAAGGTTAAAACCTTTTTTTAGAGTTGCCTTTAAATATTAATATTGAAGTTTTTAGTCCAACTTGTCTTATACTGCATCTCACCTGCTGCTACTATCCCAATGCAATGTGCTTGCTCTGTAATGTTTTCCCCTCTGTCTCTGTAATGTGTTTCTTTCCCATGTTTGTTTTTTTGTTCATAAACAGCACTTTATAGTATAAATTTGCCTTACTATCATAATTGTCTTATAGCTGGCACAGAGACTGTCATTGGCATAAGCCTTGGAGTAAGCTACCTCCAAGTACAAAATAAGACCCGTTTTGCCTTTTTTTGCACTTCAATTATTGCTCAACAAAGAACTGTTGAAAGGCAGATTTATTAAACTGAAGGCAGAGCAAACTAGTGTTGTCATTCTTGAATGATTTGTTCTACAGAACGACACATTCCAGTGAATGAACTGAACCAAATCACTTTGTTAACTGATTTATAAAATTTTCAGTTGTGGAGGTCAACGCACATCCTGGTCAGTACTGGAACTTCTGCGTTCTGTCACGCTCATGAATCTGAACGAAGCACTGACTGGCCTGAGTGATTCAATCTAGTTTCCACTTGTGAAGGATACACTCTCATGCCACTAGGAATGGTTTCCATTTCTCCAAGCTAACTGTCAGTCACGAGACAAGCCACATGAAAACACACGCCTGTCACCCCCAGTCCCTATTATCTGAACAGACAGAGTAATAAAATTGAGGGCAAAGGAGACAGAAGACGAACGTGGAAGAGCAGGGGAGACACTGAAGAAATAGATAAATACATCTGTGTAACGGCAACAATTTGTTTACTTCATTTTTTTTACTTTTATTTTCTTTAGATGCTAAATTAGCCTGAGCTACCGCGTTACTCTTCGTGTTTTAAATAAAAACATAATAGCGAATGATGAGAAGATCCCTGATTGATCGCCCGAGTTTATCAGCTAAGTTACAGTAAGCGAGGGAATAAACACTGTCAAATGACATGGCCTCAGATGGAAATACCTCTCATTAATTTAACGACAAGAGGAACCAACAGCGATAGACACACTTGCACTGTTGCCAACTCCTCAGCAAGGAAAGTTGCTATAAGCTGTCCTAAAAGGCGCTAGAAGTCGTTAGATGACGTCATCACGTAATTTGCATATTTCTTCATGGACTTGTGGTCCAGGTTGTAGGAAAGCTTTTGGTAAGACAAAAATGGGATTAAAACACAGAACTTCAAATTAACTTTATGAAATAATTTGAATCCACACTACATAAAACTAATCTTACCAAAAAGACAGTTATCAGAGGCATACAGTGAACAAAAAATGTGCGCATGTGCGAAAGCTGCCGGTTACATCGCTCCAGTTTGCTTTTTTAACTTTCTTTTATCTTCTTTTGATTGCTCGTTTTTTCACGGTAACTCTGAAGTATTGTCCTCTCTAACGAGGTTGTTTTCAGAGGGTTTTTGTGGTTTTTTTTGTGTTGTTTTTATCATGCCGCTCCCACCGGGACACGCTGCCTTTGTTTACTCCGGAGAACAGCTGATCGCACTAATGCCGGCCGGCGTGGTGGCCAGACCAGCTGAAATACCACCCGAACTCTGGAGGAAAACACACCGAGGTTGTAGAGGAGGAAAGCAATATCAGGGGATGAAAGGAGGGTCGAGATGGGACGGGCTTATTGAAAGAAGATTTAAGCGGTGTCTCCCCTCTGTCGTTATGGGAAACGTGCGGTCCCTTAGCAACGAGATTGACGAGCTAACGGCGCTGACGCGGAGCCACTCGGAGTACCGGGAGTGCAGTCTGATGTGTTTCACTGAGACATGGCTACACAAGGACATTACGGACCAGATTGTCTCCGTGGATGGCTTTCACACCGTCCGGGCCGACCGGGACACTAAGAGTGGTAAGCGGAAAGGAGGGGGGCTTGCCATTCTAGTAAACAGCAGATGGTGTTACCCGGGTCACATCCCCATTAAAGAACAGCTCTGTATCTCGGATGTTTAACTGCTGGCCGTGGGACTCCGTTCATACCATCTGCCCAGCGAGATCCCACACGTCATCGCTGCTGTCCTGTACATCCCTCCCTCTGCAAACCCAACATCTGCCTGCAGCATCATACACACCACCATCTCCAAACTACAAACTCAACACCACAATGCCCTCATCATCATGTCAGGAGACTTCAACCATGTCACCATGAACAAAGTTCTGTCGACCTTCAAACAGTATGTGAGCTGCCCTGGTTCACCTCAAACCCTGTTATGTGCCTCTGGTGAAGAGGAAGCCTACGATCACAAGGACTGTGAGGAGGTGGTCGGAGGAGGCTTATGAGGCACTTCAGGCATGCTTTGAAGTAACTGACTGGCCTGCACTCTGTGAGCCCCACGGGGTGGACATCGATGGGCTCACAGAGTGCATTACGGACTATATCAACTTCTGTGTGGACTGCAATGTTCCAGCTCGGACTGTCACCTGTTACGCCAACAATAAACCATGGATCACCAAGGACATTAAGGCCATCCTGAACGAGAAGAAGAGGGCGTTCAGAGATGGCAACCATGATGAGGTGAGGAGAGTGCAGGGGGCACTCAAACGTAAAATTAAGGAGGATAAAGACAAGCACAGGAGAAAGCTGGAGAATAAACTCCAGAAAAACAACATGACGCATGGGTGGAGTGGGATGAGAGCCATCACCGGGTTGCAGAAGAATGCTGGCATGGGGTTGGAAGGCCGCGAGGACCGGGCCAATGAATTTAACCTATTTTTCAATAGATTTGATACTACGGCCCATCCCCCACACGTCTCTGCTGCTGGCTTCCCAACAACGACCACTCTACCTCCCCCCACTCCTCCTCCTTACAGACCCACTGTCTGCTCCTCACCACCTCAATCCACATCCACCTACTCCACCTTTCTCCTCTGCTTTACATCATGTCCTCCACAACCTGATGACCTCACCCCTCCCCCAACTGTTACCTCTACAGTGTCCTTCACTCCTGACCTGATGAGAAGACAGCTGACCAGACTCCACTCCGGAAAAGCTGCAGGCCCTGATGGTGTATTCCCCAGGGTGCTTAACGCTTGTGCCTATCAGCTGTGTGGAGTACTTAGCCAAGTGTTCAGCCTGAGCCTGCACCTCCAGAGAGTCCCCATGCTGTGGAAGATGTCCTGCCTCGTTCCTGTGCCAAAGACGCCACGTCCTAGCGGCCCTCCGGACTACAGACCAGTGGCACTGACGTCCCATATCATGAAGACCGTTGAGAGGCTAGTCCTGGAGCAGCTAAGGCCTATGGTCAGACCCTTCACTGATCCACTACAGTTCGCCTACCAGCCACGCCTGGGAGGCGGGGACAGCATCATCTTCCTGCTGAACAGAGTCTACACTTATCTGGACAAGCCGGCGAGCACTGTGAGAATCATGTTCTTTGATTTCTCCAGTGCTTTCAACACCATCCGTCCGGCTCTACTGGGTGAGAAGATGACTGCGATGCAGGTGGAGGCCCCCATCGTGTGCTGGATTGTTGATTACCTGACGGGCAGACCACAGTATGTACGCCTACAGAACTGTGTGTCTGACAGGGTGGTCAGCAACACTGGGGCCCCTCAGGGGACTGTCCTCTCCCCCTTCCTCTTCACCCTTTTCACCTCAGACTTCAACTATTGCACCGAGTCCTGCCACCTTCAGAAGTTTTCTGATGACTCAGCAATAGTTGGCTGCATTGAAAAGGGTGATGAGAGTGAATATAGGACTGTGGTGGTCAACTTTGTCACTTGGAGTGAGCGGAACCATCTGCAGCTAAACGTGACAAAGACTAAGGAGCTAATTGTGGATCTGAGGAGGGCAAAAACACCTGTGACCCCTGTTTCCATCCAGGGGGTTCCTGTAGACACTGTGGAGGAGTATAAGTACCTGGGAGTGTACTTTAATAATAAGCTGGACTGGACTAGAAACACCGAGGCGGTCTGCAAAAAGGGCCAAAGCCGACTCTTTTTTCTGAGGAGGCTGAGGTCTTTTAACATCTGTCGGACGATGTTGAATATGTTTTATGAGTCTGTTGTCGCCAGTACGATATCCTTTGCTGTCTCATACTGGGGCAGTGGGCTGAGGGTCGTGGACAACAACAGACTTAAACTGATCAGGAGGGCCGGTGATGTTGTGGGGGAGGAGCTGGACACCGACGACCGTGGCAGAGAGGAGGATGCTGTCCAAGCTTCAGTCCATCTTAGACAATGTCTCACACCCTCTCCACGACACACTGGCCCAGCAGAGGAGCTCCTTCAGCAGAAGACTCCTCTTACCCAGATGCACCACAGGAAATCATTCCTGCCTATATTTAAATTATTTTTGTGTGGAATGTTGTATATATATTTGTATATCTGTTTGTATATCTGGAGCATGTAACGAAAGTAATTTCCCTCTGGGAGTATCTCTGATTCTGTTCTTAGGTGAATGAGGGATTCAAGCTGTGCGGGAATCAAATTCAGGGAATTATTTTAGTGAAACATTTACAGAGAGAAATAAAGACTAGATTAAAAATTATATTTACATTATATGTATATCCCGCTTTGTAATCCAAGGCGGAATCACTGGCAGCTTTGCGCATGCGTTATTCATTGAAAACGGAGCAGAGTGGGCCTCTCTCCTCTACTATCTTTGCTCTGACTGCAAGCGTGGGGCTCTCAGGATGAGGCAGCTGCCGTGTGTCTGTGTGAGAGAGACAGTGTGCCTCTCACAGCAGCACTCGCTGTTCCTTCAAGACAGTAACCGCAGATTAATAGGTACTTTCACAGTAACACAGACAAAAGACGCTAGATTTGTCGCTACTCGCTTTTTTGAAAAAAGTTGCAAGAGGGGTCTGAAAAGTCAGTAAATATAGCGACCAAGTTGGCAACACTGAACACTTACCGAGGAAGCTGTTCTCAGATGTTCGAGCCGCCGAACTTTCTGACTTGCTGGTTCTACTATCCCGGCTCTGCCAGACTTTATTGGTTGAGAGCAGTTTCAGTTTGAAACCTTGAGTAAAAAAAGCTAAACAGAACCAAATCAATCTATTTTTTGCTCTAATTTTCCAATTGATGGAAATCCATCGCAGCGACAGAGAACTTTAACCCCTGTTCAAATGTCAACTGTTACACAGCAGTGGAAGCATTTGAAAAGAATAATCCCTATGTGCCCAGACAGCAGTGTCTTAACAAAAATCATGTGTGGGCTGCCAGTGTTGACAATTCTTAATAAGACACAAGCAGAACTATATAAATTACCCAGTAAATAAACCAATATACTTTAAATGTTTTAATCTGACCCAATCTGTATAATATAATTGAATTTGACTTTGTAAAGTCTTTGTCGAATCTGACATCATCAATGAATAATAGTTATAATGAATAATATTGATGTCAGGATTCTGTGTTTCCGTGCTCTACTAATTCTGCTCCACAGGTGGCTGCAGTTGACGGATGGGCGTGGCCCGCACCTGCGGCTCATTTTGGACTGCTCTTCTCTGGCTTAAAAGGAGTGCTCAGTCAGCTGGAAGACACCAGAGTGTTACCCCGTTGTGGTATGCCTAGGCCATAGACCCGTCACCTGAGCTTCGTACCTGTGAGTTTTGAAATCCCTGTTTTTGGATCTAACTTTGTCTCCTGTCTTCTTCAGTTTGTCGTGTTTTTGGATTTACTCACCTGTGTTGGCTCCGCGCATCGAAGACCAGTTTCCCGAATCCCCGCTGCTCAGATTTTGCTCTGCCGTTTCCCCTCAAGCCCCCTTGGTATTACCAAGTCGGACAAGAGAACCCCCCCTTCCTAGATTGACCCTGGTTCTTCTTGATTCACCCTGGTTCTTCCAGCTGCTCCTCCTGCCTGCCGCCGTAGTGGTGCTGCTCGGGCTCCCCGCCTGTGTAACATCTGCCAGCCCTCCTGTCACTCAGCCATCTCCTTCCATCAGAGAGTATACGGTCACAAAACTCCTTTCCACTCATCCTCCCCGGATAGGTCCTCCCAACCAAGCGGTAAGCAAAGCAGCATCTGGAGAATTTCCCCTGGTTCAACTAGTGTTAATATATCCTTTTTCTTCCCGCAGTTACCTCCGTTCTGACGTTCCAACCTCGTCTGTTGCTCATATTGTGTGCAAATCCTCATTGAGCCTTTAATAAATATCTTGAAACTGTTTCTGTAGTCCGATTGTGTCTGCATGTGGGCCAAATATCTTAAAACCATGACAATTGATTGTTATAATAAAACAAGAAAAGAATAATGGTTAGTCAAGTGTCACTATGAAATTGTATTGGTCAATGTAAACGCCCAAGAGGGGTTGAGTTCTACTGATCAACTTAAAAATATTTCATGGCTGTGAAAGAGAAATGTTTGATTGAGCTATTCTCTGTAAGAGAAATGAAGTTTATATTAAGGTAGATTTACAACTCATGTTGGGAAGCTATTGACAAAAGTTTTTTTTCCGGTTGATATATCATGATTGTTAAAGTGATCTTGTGTGTTATTTGGTTGTCTTATTGTACATTTTGTGCAGAGTCCATATGCGCAAAGTTTTTTTCTTTTCTTCAGCGCAGTTGTGTGCTAATGGCATGTTCTGATGTGTTTAATAGTTCTGTGCTTTTAACATGAGAGAGTTTGAGATTTGGGCTTGTTTTTTTCTTTTAAATTGGGCAGATTTAATGCTGGGTTTGGGCTGGAAATTAACAGTGAGACAACCTGTAGTGCTGCATCTTGACTCAAAAGTCAAGCATAAGCTACACGCTGATAAACATGAGCGCTGGTATCACGCTGAACCAGACGCGGCGGCATGGGCGGGCATTGGGGGGCCGTGCCCGCCCTGGACTGGAAGCTGTCTTTTTTTTTTTTTAGGACGAGTGGCTATCGTCCTATTAGTACCATCTTTGATGTGTTAATCACACAATTCAACCAATCAAATCAACGACTGAAGGCAACATGCTAGCCAATTACAGCTGGAGAGGGGCGGGACACTGAGTCACACCTTCATAACCTTAAGAGACGCCGCGTGTCGGCTGTTGTCACCGTCGGTGTCGGTAGTGCGGGATGGATATTCGGTCTTATTACCAAACAATTACAAGAAGTGACAACAAAGCAAACAAGAACGAGCTGGAAGCAGCACTAATAATTTCTGTTTGAAACATCAGCATTGAAGTCAACATTGGAGCAAACATTCACGCTAGGAGGGTTATCTACGACAGCTAGGAGCACAAGGAGCAGACCCAAGCAGTAAAACTCTGCCAAATTGAAGGGTTACTTGCAGGCAGAAGGGAACTCCGCTTTGTTCTGATCCTTGTGCTTTCTAGCTGCTGTAATTACATAACATCTGCTAGTAGGAATTTTTACTTCAGTCAGTGTTCAGCCTGACACCAGCGCTCATGTTTATCAGCATGTAGCTTAAGCTTGACTTTTGAGTCAAGACGCAGCACTACAGGTTGTCTCACTGTTAATTTCCAGCCCAAACCCAGCATAAAACCTGCCCAATTTAAAAGACAAAAACAAGCCCAAATCTCAAACTCTCTCATGTTAAAGGTATACTATGCAACCGGGGTTGATTTTCCAGCGAGGCTCCCCCCAGAGGGCGAAAGTAAAAGTGCACTGTCGTAAAGATGCTCAGCTGTTCTCCTGGTTTCTCCGTCAAGCCAGGCGCGGTTGTTTTGAGCTTAGCAGACAGGCGAACGCAACGAATCACCATCCTGCTGTTCAAGCAGAGCTACGCCCGGCCCGGGACCCGCTGGGCCCGGACGTCGACTCGCGGGGGTGTGGGAGGGCGAGCGTTCCGGTCCGCGCGACGCGCTGGCCGTCTGTTTCCGTATGCCGCGCGGGCGCCAGGGCGTCTCGTCTTTCCTCTCTCCCCTCCGTTCCCCCCGACGCCCGGTGCCTCCCGAGCCGCATCCAAGCCTCGCGCCGTACAGTTTGAGAACACAGATCAGCACACAGATGAGCGGTGAACTGTTAAACCCCACGATTCCATTGCACAGTTTGAGATGTATATAAGAACCACGACTGAAAAACTCTTACAGTGTATGCCCGGCTTAACACAGTGAAAGTATGAACATGTACAGAGAGAGAGAGAAACCATTCCAATGTTACTTACAATCGCATCAGCAGAAACGCGAGGTCCGCGTCAGCTTTGCAGCCGTCTCTTTCTTTTAGCTCTCGCCATTCGGAAAAAGCTTGCCCGATGTTCACCCGTGTACGACTCCTCTTTCTGTCCAGAGCCCTTTTCCTCTTTCTTGCCTGCTCCGACATGGGCTTTCGCTGTTTTATCGCCGGTTCCGCCATGATAACTGCACAAATATCGCCACTGCGCTAGCACCGAGCATGCGTTTCACTGGGGGCGTGTAGCAGTTCTCGCCGTAAAGCAAGACCGACTCTCGCGATGCACGAGACTTCTTTGCCTGTGGGTGCGGGCCGAGGGCTCCTGCAGTTGCAAGTACGGTATTTCCCCTACAGACCACCAGGGCGGCAGAGAAAACCTTTGTTCGACCTGAAATGACTCATTTAATCATCCAAAACGGTATGGAACACATTAATTAACTGAAAAATGTTGCATAGTATGCCTTTAAAAGCACAGAACTATCCACCTTATTTTTGACGGAAACATGGAGCCAGCGAGTTGCCGTTTTTTTGTGCAAGACTTCCAGCCGCTCACTTCCTGTCAGTGGGTAGCTTGCTGAAAAGCAACTCATGCAGCTACTTCGTCTCAAATTACTTGTCTTTATGGCTTCGAGGAAGACCGGGATCGTTTGTACGGTTAGAGGTTGTTATAATAACGCGTGTAAAACAAAGGTTTATGTGGAGCAGGAGTGTTTAAATCATCGACCATAAACAAGAGCTGCGGATGCGGGGAGCCCTACTTCATTCACCCTCAGTCGAAGAATGAGGAATCTCTTCGCCCTGTGGTTAAAAGCTTTAAATCTGAAGAAACCACCGAAGCGACCGTATGTTTATTCTTTTCATTTTGTGGACAAAAGACCGACAGAAGAGCACACGTCGCCAGAAAAGCGTCTGGGCTACGAAGTTACAAAAACAAGGAGACGTCAAGAGGAGAGGAGACACAGGTAAGCTTTTTATATTATAGTCCTTGGTGTCGTTTATATAAAAATATGGATAGTTTATAGTGACAACTTAAACTATCCATTTAAATTTTAAATTTCAAGCCTAAACATTAAATGGGCAGAATGTTTTGATGTACTGTTATAACATCAGTTCAATCCGCTCCGGTCGTCTCGGTGGAGCCGGTTAATGTAGTCAGGATCCAGCAGAGTGAATGTCGGACTTGCTTTGGCTTGAATGGACATCAGCCTCCATGAATACCAGGTCCATGTTGCTATTTATTATCACCGACACCACGTCATCCTCTCAGTCATGAATAGTTTGAGGCTGTGGCTCTGACCTGCCACCTTGATCGCTCTTCAATTTTTGACAATGTTGCTGCGACAGTTTATCATTTCTGTCAAACTAATGTTATTTGGCCGAGGGAAGCGCTGAAACAGAAGCGCCGCACAAAAAAACGGAAGTTGGACCCATAGTTACTTCCGCGTTCGAAAATAAGGTGGATTAAACACATCAGAGCATGCCATTAGCACACAACTGCGCTGAAGCAAAGAAAAAACTCCGCACAAAATGTACAATCAGACAACCAAATAACACACAAGATCACTTTAACATGATATATAAACCGGAAATTTTTTTTTTATCAATAGCTTCCCAACATGAGTTGTAAATCTACCTTAATATAAACTTAATTTCTCTTACAGAAAATAGCTCAATCAAACATTTCTCTTTCACAGCCATGAAATATTTTTAAGTTGATCAGTAGAACTCAAGCCCTCTTGGGCATTTACATTGACCAATACAATTTCATAGTGACACTTGATTAACCATTATTCTTTTCTTGTTTCATTATAACAATCAATATTATTCATTATAACTATTATTCATTGATGATGTCAGATTTGACAGATTCGAATATATTCGATATTTAAAAAATAAATTGACCAGTAAAATGAGTTGAAAGAGATGGCATTTTATTTAAATGGTTTTAGTTTTCTGCCAGACATTGACAACTATTTTGATATATTTTGTTAGTAATTCTTTCTAAAAGCCCAACAAATGTTGTGAAAAGCTTCCCAAATTTTTACAACCTGCCCATAAGCTATTTCTGTTCCAGCTCAATGGGTTCAAAAAAAGCCTAATTGGGTGGAAACCTGCCTAATTTGGCAACACTGACTACACTATTGCTTTTTGTTTGTTCGTTTTTTTTAGTTTTTGGGATTTTATTGAGAATTTCTTTCTCAGCACTGTAGGAGTAGTCACAGAGCTACTGTTCAGCCTGAAGCATATAAAAACATTTTTTTTTAAAAAGTGTGCCCCCCTAAAAAAATGGAATGCCCCCCCCCCCCTGTAATTTGTTTCTGCAGCCGGGTCTGGTCGGATTGCTACAAATACGGTGCGATTTGTTAAGGAACATTTGTCCAAACATTAATGGGAATGTGTGGATTCTATTTAAGCCTGTATCAATTTCACTAGTGAAAATTCCCAATATATTTCAACTTCTGTACCCTGTTCATGTTTTTAAATTGGACTGAAACTGTAAAATCATCCCAAGTTTGATAAAGAATTATTCTAGGGGAAACACTGAAAGGCCCATATTCATACAATTTGTGTCCACGTTGAGTGTATGCCAAACTCTGACTATAAGTGCATTGATTGCGTGACTACCTCTGAATGTCATAGTTGGCATTGAAGAGGCTTCCCTGCCACAGGCCTGTGATCTCCTCAGTCTCCTTCTCAGTAGTATCTCCCGACACTGTTGCAAAGACCATCAAAGTTCTGCCTTTCTTTGATATCTTGAGGAGGTCCTCGGGCTTGGAGGGATCCACCTTGGAGAAATCCACAGGCGGAGGAGAGCGCCTGTGCTCAGGAAGGTCCCCTTCTTCAATATCATCATCCTTCTGCACGAGAGAGAAGAGTTTAACTTCAACTCATAGAACTTGTAAACTGGTAGTTGGAATTATCACCGATTTTTCCTAGACTTCCATGAGTGTTTAAATGAAGTTCCATTAATCAGGCCTTGGCAGCTCACGCTTTCTGGATTCCAGCTGGAACCACAAAGCATACGTGACACATCAGACATCACTAGCCTAACGGTCAACTCTCCAAACCAGCCCATTTCATGCATATGGCACCAACTCCCAGCACAGTGCAGGACGACGTGTGTGCCCTTAGATTCCAAGAACAGGGATCACATCGGCACCCGTCCTACTCACGGGCCGAGCAGCGGTACCCTATCTGTGCAGCACCAAACTCCGACTCCCACCCCCATCAGACTCATTAGTGTCGATAAGGCGGTCTATGGTGTGCTCTGGGCATCCACTGTTATTCAACAACTGTTGACTATTATATAACAACTGATTACACTGTGGACAGTAAAACTTTTACTGATCACTGATATAATTTGGATCTCGTGTCGAGCAGCTGTTACTAACTAAGGCGGTGTGTTCCTCCTGAACGGCTAGCAGAAAGCTAACAGCTAAAGGTAAAGCAGGAAGCTGACAAACCTCCCACTGCTCCAGGAGCCGCGCCATGTCCGCGTCATTGTAGTCTCGAATGTCCTTCTTTCTCTTTGGCTTACCTGCACTATCTGCTGCTAAAATATAGAGCAAGCATGTGCAAATCACAATAACTTTAAACGCCAACTTGCACTGAGATGCCATGTTTACAGATGGTGTGCTGTGATTGGTCTAGAAGGAGCCGGTCACCATACGGTCACGAGCCAGAAGGGGCGTGTCAGAGACGTGAAAAGAGTCTTTGGCCTTTTCTCAATTCACGAGAACGCGAGTACGGACTCGCGTTCTCGTCAAGTCCGGTCTTGGCGAGAACACAGGAAGATCGGACTTGACAAGAACACGAGCACGCAGCACGCACAGACATGAATACGTAGACGCCGCGTCCTCGGTTGAGAGGCGTGCCGACAGAGCGGCCATCTTAGGTCAGACCAAGCTGCAGTCAGAATACAAGTCAATACAGGAAAATGTACTTTATGTTTTCAGACACTCTGAATCCGGTGAATTCTCACCCGATTTCCAGATAAATCAACTGACTGAAAACGTCACCCCTTTAGGGGCTACATGGGACCAATTGATTGAATTAAATTATTGTCTAACTTAATAAATAATTTCGATTTTGTATTGAAAGTAAGCAAACTTCCAGAGCTACGTCCCAGGAAGCCCGACTTTTACTCTGCTTATGGGTGCGCAAATAAAAGGACACTAGGAACCAGATCCTGGGGAATTACCTTCCATAAGTAAGATTTTATGATAGATCATCCTCATGCTTTACAGTTACAGTTTTCCGGCATAAACACAATATGTGCTAATGGGTAGCAGGGATGGAAGTAGAGAAAAGTACATTAAACACCAAAAAAAACCAAAATGGTTCTAAATTACTGGACAGACATGATTTGTGGGGGGGGGGGGGGTAAAATATTGTACAGTTTTTACTATGATTTTGTAATGTATTTGATTCTAAGATGCGTTATTAGGTTTTTTGTTGATTTTTTTTCCCAGATTGCGGTTTGTATTATATAATTCTTAAATGCTGTTATGGGCACCTCTGCTCTCACTTGTCTGTATATAGTTTTGCTCCTATTTAGATCAGTGCTGTTGTCTGTAGATCAGTGTCTGTGTATATAGCCTATATATACAGTATAATATATATATATATATATATATATATATATATATATATATATATATATATATATATATATATATATATATATATATATATATATATATATATTGGAAGAAAGAGAGAGAGATTTATGTGTGTATAATCTGTGTGTATATTAGATTAATATGTAACTGCAAAATATGTAAGTGCGTGTACATTTTTCATCCAGTTTGACTTGAGTTTAAATAGTTTTGGTTCTGAATAAATATGTGTAATCTGTCTGAAAGGTCACGAGCATTGTGAACATATGATTAAAATGAGATCTGAACTGCCTCCTATTCATTTTGACAGCAGCTGTCTGATCTGTGGTCTGACCCAAGATGGCCGCCCTGTAGGCACGTCGGCCTAGCGGCCGGCAGTGACTAATGGGGCGTCTACGTATATGATGGCCGTTTCTCAATTCACGAGAACGCGAGTCCGTACTCGCGTTCTCGTCAAGTCTGTTCTTGGTAAGAACACAGGAAGATCGGACTTGACGAGAACGCGAGCACGCAGCACGCATTGTGCATTGGAACAGAAGTATACCCATTTTTTCAGTGAAATGGTAAAAATACCAGAGAAGGGAAGCCATTTGCTACATTTACTTTACATTTTACCTTTTCTTTCTTGAGAACTATAATAATCTGCATGTTAAGCAGGTATAGTTTTATGCTGTGAAAAGGTGACAACTGAAAAAAAACAATTATGGTAACATTTGGCATTTTTTCTTTACAGGAAGAAACAGAAACCAAATATGTGAGGATAAACACCTCTGTGCCAACCCTCCAAATATTTTTTAATGAAGGGGACCTGAAACCAGCCTTCAGGCTAAACAGGTCCACCATCGTCCTCCTCCATCAGCTGCTGTCCATCCAGAAGGTCCATGGATGGCCACAGGAGATAGAGGTGCTGGTGACCCTCTACTGGCTGGCCTGCGGTGCATCCTATAGGGAAACAGCTTGCCAGTAAGATTTCTTACCTTCTTGTCCTTAAATAGAGCCAACAATGACACACAATTGATACATAGATTATATTAATTGGATAGAAGATTAAGACATATCAGCATATTACCTAAATTACAAGTTAATTTTATATTTGGTACAGGTCTAGTGGAGGCACGCTACAACAGGCACCACGCCAAGGCGAGAAACATCATTGAGCGTGTCTTTGGTGGTCTGAAGACACGGTGGCGTTCCATCTTCTTAAGGGCGCTGGAGGTCTGCCTGACGTTTCCCCCAAAAGTAATCGCCGCCTGCTGCATCCTCTACAATATTAGTATAGAGGCAAGGGACCAGCTGGACGTGGAGGACGAGACGGTGGACCCAGAGGAGGATGACCATCCGGCGGCTGAAGACAGGGAGCTGCTCCAGCTGGCTGCATGTTTAAGTGAACATGACTACACCTGACCTAATGTAGATCAGTTCTAGTCATGTTCACATGCTGCTTCATTTCTTTTTTTTTTCACCACCTGGAAAAATACATTAAATAATCATTAAATTACTTTCCATTCCAACTATTTTTAATTGTAAGTTTATAGGCGTTGTCTATTTGTATGAGATCTTAATAGGAGTTATTTCTTTGTTTTAAACCATGTTAGTAACTGTTAATAATTTGTTGAATATATTACACCTTCATTCTGTTCCAAAGATTAAACATTTGTATAAAATAAATGTCTGTTTTTTCATATACTATTATTACTATTGTTTTCTTTCCCTCTTTCTCCTCTCAATTATTCGTGTCCTGACTCAGAAGAAACTCACTTAGATAGGAAAAACATTTATAGAATTTATTTATTTATTTTATAAGCTGCTGTCGTCCTAGGGGGAGATTTTCAATTTATTCCAGCAAGTATTGAGTTAATAAAGCAACACACGTCAGTCAGATAAACACAAAACAAATAAATCATAACCAGCGGTATTATGCACACTACTTTTTTTAATTACGCACTAACTCTGTAAACAGGCCACATAGGGAAGCTTAAAAGTATAATGTTCTCACCTCAAACGATCTGAAAACGTACTTTTGAAGAACAACAGCAGCAGAAAAGAGAATTTTTTTACTTACCGCTGTGAGCTCTGTTTGCGCTGTCTGGAATCAAGCTGCGGCCGCGGTGCATTCTGGGCAAGCGGTCAGTCTGAAGAACGCACAAGTCTGCTCTGATGCATGCTCGATAAAGAGGGCGGGGCGAGAACAACATCCGGGGAATTCGGCGCGTTCTCGATTTGGCGTTCTCTGGATTGGAACAGTGCTCGGGCTGAGGCTGATGACGTGACACGAGAACACGAGCACACGAGAACGCTCAAGAACGCATATTGAGAAACGGCCGATGTCTATGGCAGCACGTATGGTGTATTGGAACAGACGCGTACTTGTGACGTCATGAGACGCACAGTTCTTTAGCATTTCTTTAACATTCAAAACTATTTATATACTACACCACAATAAATCTTATTGAACATTTTTTAAAGCTACATTTTTAATTTCTAAAAAGCCTAAAAATTATCTTGCCGCGGTGCATTCTGGGAAAGCGGTCAGTCTGAAGAACGCACAAGTCTGCTCTGATGCATGCTCGATAAAGAGGGCCGTAGACGCCCCATTGTATGCTGCCGGCCGCTAGGCCGACGTGCCTACAGGGCGGCCATCTTGGGTCAGACCACAGATCAGACAGCTGCTGTCAAAATGAATAGGAGGCAGTTCAGATTTAATTTAAATGATATGTTCACAATGCTGGTGACCTTTCAGACAGATTACACATATTTATTCAGAACAAAAACAATTTAAACTGAAGTCTAACGGGATGATATATATGCTCACAGTTATATATTTTCAGTTACATATTAATATAATAAACAGAAATTATACACACATCTCTCTCTCTATCTATCTATCTATTTATATATATATATATATATATATATATATATATATATATATATATATATATTTATATATGTACTTATATATGTATATATATTATACATATATAAATATATATACATACATATATATATATATTATAAATATATATATACATATATATATACACATACACACACATATATATATATATATATATATATATATATATATATATATATATATATATATATATATATCCTCAGTCAGATCTTTTAGAAATCAGGGTGTTTAATGTACTTTTCTCCGCTTCCATTCCTGCTACCCATTAGCACTTAATGTGTTTATGCCGGAAAAAACTGTAACTGTAAAGTATGAGGATTAACTATCATAAAATCTTAATTGTGGAAGGTAATTCCCCGGGATCTGGTTTGTAATGCCCTTTTATTTCCGCACCCATAAGCCGAGCAAAAGTCGGGCATCCTGGGACGTCGCTCTGGAAGTTTGCTGACTGTCAATACAAAATCGAAATTATGTATTAAGTTAGACTATCAATCTTTTAATTCAATCAATTGGTCTCATGTAGCCCCTAAAGGGGTGACGTCTTCAGTCAGCTAATTTATCTGGAAATCGGTTGAGAATTCACCGGATTCAGAGTGTCTGAAAACATAAAGTACATTTTCCTGAATTGACGTGTATTCTGTCTGACTGCAGCTTGGTCTGACCTAAGATGGCCGCTCTGTTGGCACGCCTCTCAACCGAGAACGCGGCGTCTACGTATTCATGTCTGTGGGGCCATAGACATCATATACGTAGACGCCACATTGTATGCTGCCGGCCGCTAGGCTGACGTGCCTACAAGGCGGCCATCTTGGGTAAGACCACAGATCAGACAGCTGCTGTCAAAATGAATAGGAGGCAGTTCAGATCTCATTTTAATCATATGTTCACAATGCTCGTGACCTTTCAGACAGATTACACATATTTATTCAGAACCAAAACTATTTAAACTGAAGTCAAACTGGATGAAAAATGTACACGCACTTACATATTTTTCAGTTACATATTAATCTAATATACACACAAATTATACACACATAAATCTCTCTCTCTTTCTTCCTATATATATATATATATATATATATATATATATATATATATATATATATATATATATATATATATATATATATACTGTATATATAGGCTATATACACAGACACTGATCTACAGACAACAGCACTGATCTACATAGGAGCAAAACTATATACAGACAAGTGAGAGCAGAGGTGCCCATAACAGCATTTAAAAATTATATAATACAAACCGCAATCTGGGGAAAAAAAATCAACAAAGAACCTAATAACGCATCTTAGAATCAAATACATTACAAAATCATAGTAAAAACTGTACAATATTTTAGCCCCCTCCCCCCCCCCCCCCCCACACACACACACAAATCATGTCTGTCCAGTAATTTAGGACCCTTTTGTTTGTCTTTGGTGTTTAATGTACTTTTCTCCACTTCCTTCCTGCTACCCATTACCACATATTGTGTTTATGCCGGAAAACTGTAACTGTAAAGCATGAGGATGATCTATCATAAAATCTTACTTATGGAAGGTAATTCCCCAGGATCTGGTTCCTAGTGTCCTTTTATTTGCGCACCCATAAGCAGAGTAAAAGTCGGGCTTCCTGGGACGTAGCTCTGGAAGTTTGCTTACTTTCAATACAAAATCGAAATTATTTATTAAGTTAGACAATAATTTAATTCAATCAATTGGTCCCATGTAGCCCCTAAAGGGGTGACGTTTTCAGTCAGTTAATTTATCTGGAAATCGGGTGAGAATTCACCGGATTCAGAGTCTCTGAAAACATAAAGTACATCTTCCTGTATTCTGTCTGACTGCAGCTTGGTCTGACCTAAGATGGCCGCTCTGTCGGCACGCCTCTCAACCGAGGACGCGGTGTCTACGTATTCATGTCTGTGAAGAGGGCGGGGTGGGAACAACATCCGGGGATGTGGTGCGTTCTCGCTCTGGCGTTCTTGGCAATCGGAACGAGAAGGGTATAACTGCAGAGCGTAAGAATGCCCCTGTCGGAACGCCCACACAGTCGGAACGCCCACACGCCAACGCAAACGCTGATTGGTTCGTTGATTTGCCCACTTCAATACATATATTTTTTCCCTCCATCTCCTTCATTCAGCGGGACGGACGAAAAATGTCCGTCCCGCTGAAAAAATCCGTCCCGACGAAAAAAATCCCTATCGCAGGGTATTAGTTTTAGCTAGGGACCACATGTGATTTGTAATAATTACGGCGTTGTATGCAGACAGATATTAACCGGCTCGCGCTGTCAGGAGAAAGCAACAGCGCGAGGACTATTGTGTAGTACGATAGAATCCTGTCCTGTCAAGATTAAGGGCTTCTACTGGAGAAACACCCCAAATATGCGACTGCACGTTAAAAAAAAAAGCTAAAAAAATGCAACTCACGAAATTTACCAGCGACTGTAGAAAAACAAGAAAGCATACAGAGGCGGAGTTGACAGCTCTGCTTCTGTCACACAGCTGCAGCGTATTAATTACATGTAATCCCAGGTAAAAACCAGATCCGTGCGAGTAGGCGATTGGACATTTTGCTGCATGGAGCCAGGCAAAGTTGGAAAAAAAATCCGCTTCCAAGCATAAAGCCTGAAAAAGAAGGACAAATATGCGTGTGGGGCATTCAAAATCCGGACTGTCACCTGCCTTACGACGGACGAAAGCTTCGGATGCTTTTGTGTAACTCTGCAACATTTTTCAATGTATGGTTAGTTTAATAAAAAACAAGTGTCCTAGTGTCCTTTTATTTGCGCACCCATAAGCGGAGCAAAAATCGGGCATCCTCAGACGGAGCTCTGGAAGTTTGCTTACTTTCAATACAAATTCGAAATCATTTATTAAGTTAGACAATAATTTAATTCAATCAATTGGTCCCATGTAGCCCCTAAAGGGGTGACGTTTTCAGTCAGTTGATTTATCTGGAAATCGGGTGAGAATTCACCGGATACAGAGTGTCTGAAAACATAAAGTACATTTTCCTTGTATTCTGTCTGACTGCAGCTTGGTCTGACCTAAGATGGCCGCTCTGTCGGCACGCCTCCCACCCGACAACGCGGCGTCTACGTATACATGTCTGTGCGCAGAAGGACCGCCCAGTCGGAACGCCCACACAGTCGGAACGCCCACACAGCTCTGCAGTTACCTCTTATTGATCGGAACAGTGCTCGGGCTGAGGCTGATGACGTGTCATGAGCACACGAGCACACGGCCGTTTCTCAATTCACGTCATCAGCCTCAGCCCGAGCACTGTTCCGATTGCCGAGAACGCCAGAGCAAGAACGCACCACATCTCCGGATGTTGTTCTCGCCCCGCCCTCTTTATCGAGCATGCATCAGAGCAGACTTGTGCGTTGTTCAGACTGACCGCTTTCCCAGAATGCACCGCGGCCCCTCCTGGGCGACCTGCTTTAGGGACCCCTTTGGGAGTCCGGGGTTATGGGTCCCCTGACTCCTGCCTCTGTGCTCGGGGAAGGCGGGCCTTTGGTTCTCCACAACCACTATCAAGCTATTTCCTTTTGGAAAATTTTCACCTAAACTAGTGCACTCTCACAAACTCCCACAGGTGCTGGGTCCCAGGTATTAAGTGTTCACTTATATACAGTAATCTTATAATTTATTTATTTATTCATGTTCTTTCACTTTCTTTTTTCAAGTATCACATTACACATGTCAGCTTACATAATAATATATATGATTTAGCAATGGCATCTAGGTGTTATTCAATTGTATTTGTTGCTTTATGTCTGTTGGTTGTGCTGTTCTTTTTGCATCTCTCTTTCCAGGTGACGGAGCAGACGGAGAAGGTTTTATCATTCTCTCCCTTTTATCTCCTCTTTCTTTCACCTCTACTCTTTTTTTTCTTTTCTTTCTCTTTCACTTCTTGTTCTTCCTTTACTCTCCCATTGTCATGTCCATATGACTTGAAATTCTCCTTGCAGGAATCACAATAAAGCTATTTACAAGCATAAATCAAAGTGGAGCACTATGGCGAAAGCTGTTCGCTCCACTTGTAAAAGCAAAATCTGTCGAGCTCTATCTGGCATTGAGACATCAATTCCTATTGCCACAATGCTAGACAGGACACTGGAAAAAAAAAAAAAAAAAAAAGAATGCACCACGGCAAGATAATTTTTAGGCTTTTTAGAAATTAAAAATGTAGTTTTAAAAAAAATGTTCAACAAGATTTATTGTGGTGTAGTATATAAATAGTTTTGAATGTTAAAGAAATGCTAAAGAACTGTGCGTCTCATGACGTCACAAGTACGCTTCTGTTCCAATACATCTACGTATTCATGTCTGTGCGTGCTGCGTGCTCGCGTTCTTGTCAAGTCCGATCTTCCTGTGTTCTCGCCAAGACTGGACTTGACGAGAACGCGAGTCCGTACTCGCGTTCTCGTGAATTGAGAAACGGCCCATGTCTGTGAAAAGAGAGAGGTCTTCTTCTTCTTCTTCTATTGTGTTTTCTGGCAGTTTACATCCTGTGTGCATTACCGCCATCCAGGGGTGGACTGGGACAAAAAATCGGCCCTGGCATTTTGGATTAGACTGGCCCACCATTTTTTTTTTTTTTTTGTACTGAATGTGTATACCAACTGTGCAATACCTTGAGGCCAGGTTAATGGAAATTAGTGACTGGACACTTAAAATACTTCCAAAATCTTAATTTATTAACACTGTAAAATGTAAACTCAGCCAGGCCTCACTTGTCATCATGGAAAGAAAGAAAATATATAATAACATAATATAAATTTTGATTCACTCATAAATAAGTATTTTATTTATGTAATTTCCTCATTTTTGAACATATTTTCTTTAAAATCGCAGACTTTTCTCTATTTTTCATGCAAATCCTTGGTGGCGCTTGACAGCGAGCTTGGCCTCCCCTGAGATTTCCCATGTTAACTGCGCTGGCTTCCATTCTGTGATGCATCTTCCTGTCTCTAGATAATAAATTCAATTGTTCAAACAGTTATGAACTGATTTTCACAATTTAATATATGTGGATTACGAATTGTGTTTTGGGCATTGTTACGACCCCAAAGGTCTAGGGGTACAGGGGAGGTAACATAAAAAGCCAACACAAAAGAGTATGAGAAAAAATGTAACAATTTATTGATAAGTTGGCTATAGAAACAATATGTACACTACCAAAAAGGACAGGACATGATCTAATGACAAAAGAAACCCAAATATGACTTAAGGCCACAAGAACTAAGGTGTTGATGCTGGAAACAGCATCAACACTAAACAAACCACAAGACAAAACCAAAACATGAAACTAGTAACACAACCAGGAATTGAAAGGCTAAAACCAAGTGCCACGGCAAATTGCCAGACGAGTGACACAGCCTTCAATACACAGGTTAACAAAGTGTCACAGAAAACAGGGGACGAGTAACACAACCAGGAGTTGAGAGGCTAAAACCGAGTGCCACGGCAAATTGCCAGACGAGTGACACAGCCTTCAATAGTCAGGTTAAACGAGTGTTACAGTAAAGTAAAGCAAAACACATCACAACAAACAAAACACAACCGGCAGTGTGGCAAGCTGCTCTAAAACACAGCTGCCCTGATTGAGAGGGAGAGCTGAGTTTAAATAAGGAGGGCTCTCCACGGATTGGTGAGGCAATCAGGCGAGTGTCCAATCCAGAATGAGGATGATGGTAGAAGGAAGTAGCTGAAGGTAAGCCAGGAGGAGACTTCGGGAGGTCTGCAAGTTTCCACAGTGGCACCAGCTGGCAGGAAGATGCAATTACACCTGCAACATATTAGAAAGAAAAACAAAACAGACAAAAAGGCCACTGGCCGTAACACCTCCCCTCCTAAAAATCAAACCAAAAGGTTTGGATACAACACAGTATAGCATGTTGTTCAAACAAGCTCTTGGTTGAGCGGCGTAGACAGAGCCATTTTACACTGCACAAATCGGGACCAAACATCAAATGCCCACTGAAAAGCTTGCACTATTCGAGTGTTGGGAGGTACCTGGAACCTTAGTACTTCGAGCTCCAACTGATGAAGCCTCGCAACCTTCTCTGCTTCCACCCTTTTCACTTCAAGTCAGAAGTGTTTGAGCTGGGCGTTCTCCTCAGCCTCCAATTGTACACGAGCCAAACAAACCAGACAAGCATCAAGCTTTGAACTAGCAGTTTCAGTTGACACTGATTCGAACCGGGAAGGTGTGACGGGAGTCTTAAACCCAACCACCATCTCATGATCAACCTCTAGTGTCTTCCACTGTGGTTCTCTAGCAACCGTATGAGAGGGGCCAGGAGGATAATGCTGCAGGAAGCACGTCAGCAGGCAGATCTGCGTAGAAGGCAAGAATTAGGTTTTACTTAACCAACTCACAAGCAATCAGATCCCTCAATTCCTTAATATTTTGTTTTAAATAAGAAATTGAGTCGTTAGCAGTCTGAGCCAAGTTAGCTTTACGGCAACTAGTAATTGTTCAAGAGAGGGGTTTTCCAAAAACTGAGCCATGTTAAATTGAGCCATAGTAAGCCAATAGTGCAAACTTTACAAGTGTACCTTAAACCACAAACAGATATAACTTAAATAATTTGATCTCCCGGACGAGCCCCCACTTATGTTACGACCCCAAAGGTCTAGGGGTACAGGGGAGGTAACATAAAAAGCCAACACAAAAGAGTATGAGAAAAAATGTAACAATTTATTGATAAGTTGGCTATAGAAACAATATGTACACTACCAAAAAGGACAGGACATGATCTAATGACAAAAGAAACCCAAATATGACTTAAGGCCACAAGAACTAAGGTGTTGATGCTGGAAACAGCATCAACACTAAACAAACCACAAGACAAAACCAAAACATGAAACTAGTAACACAACCAGGAATTGAAAGGCTAAAACCAAGTGCCACGGCAAATTGCCAGACGAGTGACACAGCCTTCAATACACAGGTTAACAAAGTGTCACAGAAAACAGGGGACGAGTAACACAACCAGGAGTTGAGAGGCTAAAACCGAGTGCCACGGCAAATTGCCAGACGAGTGACACAGCCTTCAATAGTCAGGTTAAACGAGTGTTACAGTAAAGCAAAACACATCACAACAAACAAAACACAACCGGCAGTGTGGCAAGCTGCTCTAAAACACAGCTGCCCTGATTGCATGGGAGAGCTGAGTTTAAATAAGCAGGGCTCTCCACGGATTGGTGAGGCAATCAGGCGAGTGTCCAATCCAGAATGAGGATGATGGTAGAAGGAAGTAGCTGAAGGTAAGCCAGGAGGAGACTTCGGGAGGTCTGCAAGTTTCCACAGTGGCACCAGCTGGCAGGAAGATGCAATTACACCTGCAACATATTAGAAAGAAAAACAAAACAGACAAAAAGGCCACTGGCCGTAACAGGCATCAAACTGTGTGCAGGTAACATGTTTTCATGCTGCTGCGCGTGATCATAAAAGGCAAGAGCTGGTTGTAGGTGAGGCCGGCAGTTCCTTGGCCGCTAGGCAGGGGGCGCTCAAGGAGCACCGCTCCTGATCCCCAAATAGTAGAGTCACAGCAAGTTATGGATGTATTATTAGCGAGTTTTGTTAAACAAGTAAAGCACTAAAAAGACTCTAAACATACAGCTGGAACAGGACTGATCAAGGAAGGCTTTCCTCCCTGGCAGTGAGCTCCACTGAGACTAAGAGAGTTTTAAATCTGAAGAAGATAAAGAGTTTTTACCGGAAAATTATGATATTTTTGTTCAGAAAGAGCGCTGCATGGACTTAATTTATAAGTAGAGGTAAGACAGCGATAATTACTCATGTTTTGCTTTTGTGATAAAATGTGCATAGTGTGGGTTATAGTTTTAGAATGTGTCACAAATGCAGAAATCCATCATAACTCATAAACTGTTACCAGTCAAATGACAAATAATTTAGTTTTATTTTTTCATCAAAGAATCAATATTTTTTCCATGTCTCTTGGTGAATTTATTTGGCTCAATCAGTCTCTTTCAGGACTTTGCAACGAGTCTACTCTAGTGTATATATTTGTAAATCTGACTCTGATGACGTCAGTGCCTCACCAGCTATGAACCCTACCGCACGTCACTGACTACAACCACCACCACCACCACCATATTTTACATCAGACACCGGAGCAGATGAAGGGCCTGCTGTTGGGAACATGTCAGTCAGTTTGACACATTTCGCAGCGTCCGTTTGAAGAACTCGTTTCTTTTTTTCGTGCAGTTTCTCTGCGCCTCCCTTGCGTTTCTTATCCATTACTACTGTGAACACCGCTGCACAAAGTTCCACATGGAGCGTGAAGGTGTTTTTCTACTTTATGATTGGCCTAGCCCTTTAGACTGTCAGGGATGATAACCAATGGGCTGCAGTAGCCTGTGGTAAGGGCCGATGAACGGAACAGACTCTTGCGCTGCTGATTTTATTTTTCTTCATGCATTATGCAAATATAACGAGGCCGACATATAAAAAAATAAAAAAAAATTAATAAAAAAAATTAATAAAAATAATACATATTATTAATATACATGTCGGGTCTGCCGGCCCAAACAGCACGTCGGCCCACCGGGAAAATGCCCGGTACGCCCGATTACCAGTCCATGCCTGCCGCCATCAACTGGACAGAGATGTAATTTAGAAATATATTTTTATATCTTAATGAAACTAAATTATATCTATACTTACACACTCACACACACATACAAACTAAATCCTCCCAGCTAATTCTGTATCTTTTAAATATTTAATAAGTGCTTTAATTATTTTATCTGATTGATGCTTCCCTAATAAATCCGCCATCTTTACTGAACTCCCCAAGACCCTTTCCAGTTCTTTCCTCTCTTTTATATATTTTCTACAATAAATCAACACATGTTCTACTCCTTCGATTTCTCCACAATAACAACAATTACCTGTTGTGTTTCCCTATTATTTTTAAACCAGTATTTAAACTAGTATGCCCAATCCTCAACCTGTTTATCCATATTTCCTCTCTTCTATTCATTATACTATTATATCTTATGATAATATCTTTCTGTATTTTATATAAATGTCTTCCTTTTTCTTCTAAATTCCATCTCTCCTGCCATATATTATTTATTTTATCTTTAATAATTACTTTTATTTCTGTTCTACTTAGCGGGACATCATATTCAATTTCTCTTGCCTTAACTGCTTCTTTAGCTAACTTATCTACTTTTTCACTACCTAAAATTCCTTTGTGTGCTGGAACCCAAGTGAATTGAATACTTATTTTTTGTTGCTTTATACCATATATCAAATAACTGACTTCATCTAAAAGATCTTGACGGCTTTCAGATTTTCCACTTTTAAAACTAGTCAGGCAAGACATTGAATCTGAACAGATAACTACATTTCTAGGCTTCACCTCCAGCATCCACTGCAATGCCAAAATAATTGCCAACATCTCTGCTGAAAAATGTATACATTTTCTGTTGTTCTTCTTTTTATAGAAATATTTTCTTTCGGAATATATACTGCTACTCCTGTTTTACAAATTTCGTCTTTTGATGCATCTGTATATATTTGTGTCATATTTTCATACCTTATATCTAAATACTGCTGAATAATTTGATACAAACTTCCACAGGACTGTTCTATTTTTTTGGTTTCTAAATTTACTGTTGGCATTTCAAATAACCATGGAGCAATGTAATTACATTTTACAGTATGCTATATTACTTATCCCAGAATACTCTGCATAAATATTTCCTTCCCATGCAAAACTCCTTATGTTATGGCCATATTCCCAACATTCTCAGAATATCTGTTTAGTAGGGTGATTTTCCTCATGCCCTTGTAAATTTGGTACAGTAATTTATTGACAGTTTCATCCTCCTTGAATCCAGTGGAATTTCTCCAGTAATCTGAAGAGCAGGAATTGGAGATGTTCTAAAAGCACCACAACATATCCTAAGTGCTTTGGCTTGGATTCTATTTAAATCTAATAACAAAGAATTTGCAGCTGACTTATAAACAATACATCCATAGTCCAACACAGATCGAATTAAAACATCATATATTCTTTTCAAAGATGTGCTAGTTGCCCCCCAGTCATTCCCTGACAAACATTTCAAAATATTAATACCTTTTTTACATTTATCAATAATCTTCTGTGTATGTATCTTAAATGAAAGTTTTTTTCATCAAACCATATGCCAAGGTACCTTATGATATTTACCTATTTCATTTTATGCCCATATAATGTAAGATCTACTGTTGGATTAACCCTTTTCCTTGAAAAACATATTACTTGTGTCTTCTCAACAGACAAATGGTGAAAAGAGGTCTTGTGCGAAATTCTGTTCCCCTGTGAAAATCTGTCCCCCCTGTGTCGGGAGCGCGCATTGCAGCCAGAGAGGTGGGTCTGACCATTTTCACGGCGCTTCTGATCGATTTCTCGGTAAAACAACTCATATAATCATGTCAAGGTTTTAACATTCAGTTTAATTGGCAGCTGTTGTTTACAAAATTGTAAAATAAAAATAAATAAACGAGGTATTCTTACGCTGTTTTATGTTATTTTAAATGCCAAGAGAATCTGTCTTTTTCCAACTTTTGTCACTTAAGCCTGACAAATAAAGGTAAGTCACCAAACACAGTATTCCAACACGTAGTGTGTATTTATGATTTTCCATTGCTGAAATAAGATGATGGAAACTGGCTGATAGCAGGGCACAAAAATTAAGACTTCCTGAAAAGACGAGAGTGTAGACTTTCTGGTAAATCCCGTTGTAATGTAAAATATGACAGATTACTGGATTAAGGACATTTCTAGCATACTACATGCTATCAACATAACAATTTTTGAGAATTTGGAAACAGTTGCTCTTTATTTCCCAAAGTTATGGGGGGAGGAGAGGAGAGAATGGATATTTCAGCTGACAGTTCCCCCTCAATAAAATGGGAATAAATCAATTTACCAGAAAGTCTTTAACTGTGTTTATTCCTCTCATCAACAACAAATCCTGTGATTTTGGTAGCATTTGCTCCTTATTTGCCAGAGTTATGAGGGGGGAACCATATATTTTAGCTGTTTTAGCTGCCTGATATAATCCGTTCAGCCCATAACATGGGACAAAATAAATTTCCCAGCAAGTCCTTAACTGTGCTTTGAAAACATTTGCTCTTCATTTCACAAAGGTAAGGGGCCTCGGGATTTAAACTATCTTTCCATAGCTACCTTATATTAAAGTCTTGTAAGAATAAATCAAACATAGTTTTCAAAATGTAATTTATTAACCATTATACAACATACATAAACTAGCACACCACAGCAAACTCAGGAACCTAAGGCAAACACGCAAAGCACTGATACATTTTTTCAATTGGTGGGCTTCCCACACATGCCTGATGGAACCACCTCAGGCACATGTCACACTGGATCTAGGAAAGAAACCAAAAATATGTCTTTTTTTTAGAAAAAAATGTCTTTACAATTACAATATACAATCAATCATTTTAGATTCCCTTATATTCCAACTGTCGGAGGATCCTATCAAAGCTTGTTTATGCAAGACAAAATTAGATAAAACTTGTCCTCTTCATTTAACTTACTAACACTAAATCTTTGAATAATTCTAAAAAAAATCTTACCCAGTTCACGTCTGTGTCACTTTCCATCTCTCCACAGAAGTGGCACAAGTCTTTTAGGTCATCTGTTAACAACAAAAGTATAAAAACATACACACACATGAATATACATGTACAAACAATTTCCTTAAATAAATGTTTTCAGATTCCATGTTAATGTATTAAGTTTGGGCTAAGTACAGATGTTTTAGCGAAACATACAAATAAGAGTAATCATGATAACAATTGTCATAAACACTCAAAATAAAAATATTAATGTTATACTCACCACTGTTAAGGATAAGTCTCACAGCAATTTCCAACTTCATGCTGTAGACTGCCTCAGTGGAAACAGGAAAATCCACAACCTCTTTTGCTAGGATTCTTTCTGCAAACTGAAATGTACAGCTTCATTTAATGGCTTTAAATTGAAGCAACAAAGAAAGTAATTCACTGTACATGTCTCAAAATATATATCAAAATCCTAAAGTCATACACTGTGTGACAATATGTATGCACCTTCAGTGAAAATACACCACATGATGTACTATCCTGTTGTTTTGGATGCTTGACTGTGTCACATGTCACATGACACGTGTCACATGTTAACGTGAGACATTGCATCCCTTCTTCCCCATAAATGCCCTGTAAATATAGATGTATTAATAACAACAACTTTATATGATTTTCATACTTGAGTTAAACTTACATTTTTAACCATACCTTGTGATTTGCAAACATTTCTGGATGTCTTCTTTTGATTCCCCCAGTGGATTCAAGAACAAAGACTTTTTCTCTTGTGGGTAGATCACCTAGAAAGTGTGCATTCAACAGTTTTCATGTGGTTTTTGTCTATGAGATAAGTATGATATAGAATGTTTTTAAAGTTTAAAAAACATTTATTACCACTAAAGTCCAGTAGTGGTGTTTATTGTTGATTCCCGGAATTATTTCATAATTCATTGGGTTAATCTGTGAATAATCAAAAAAAAAATTAAGATTTTTCATATCAAGAACAAAGCATGTTTAGTAACACACACATTGCACTAAGATTAGATTTTTGTATAGGTGATACAGAAAAATCTGTAAAAACATATAACCATCAACATATTTTCTTTTCTTACTAATAGACCCTTTTCACAGTAACGTCATGCAACTTCCGTTCTGCGGTGAAGCAGGGTATCTTTACTTCCGCTTTCTCCGCGAGCAGTGTTTTTACATAGGGAATTCACACAGTCCCTCACCAATCTACCCAAATTTCGTTTGGGAGACGTGCACAGACTGGCACAAAAGCTTTCGACCACACCAGCCTCCAAACTCGACAAAGATGACAAGTTCTTTGTGGAACAATACCTTTTCGATTATGAAGGTAAGAGCTTTGTCTTCTTAGCTCTGTTGTTAGCATAGATGCTAGGATAATGATAGCAATGCTACCAACAGGACTTTTGTCATTTATTAGTTTTCTATTTCTCCATTATATTGCTACGCTAGCTTTATTGCTATATCAGCTTATCTGTTTCACAGCTTTTAGCCAATGAGTCTCACCAGGGATATAGTTGATGTATAATGTTGAGCCTTTTCATACTTTGTTTTGGAACAGTGTCAATGCTTTTGGCCACTTGGTCACAGTTAGAGCACACTGTCACACCTCTATGAATAAAAATGAGGAGCCTCATTCCCTCCCGTTTTTTTTTTTTTGTGTAGTATTTTACTGAGGTTGCAGACTTTGCAGTATCCCTCAAAATTCCTCTGTGGGTTCAGTGTGTTTCTCAGTCTCGTCAGTACATTTGGAGCCTCAATTAATAAAATAATTCTGTCCATTCCTGTTAAAACTGTGATAGTTTAGGACATCATAGACTGAGAAAGACGCTGTCAATAATGTTGAATGCACACTGCATGCACACTAATAATCAGTTCACTATAGTATTTATGGATTATGCTGCTGTCGGGGCAAACCCCTTGTGTCCTATACTGTTATTTTTCAGGAACTGACCAAAAAAACATGGATTTTAAAAAACTTCAGACATCACACTTCATATATTTTAGTTATTTATTACATAGATACTTCATAGCAGCTCTGTCCATTTTACCTTTTACCTGTCCTGTTTATCCTGCTGCTTTGCTCCGGTTCCCCTCTGCCTTACAGAAGAGCCTGCTGCCGATCTCTGGTGGGTTCTCCCCTGAACTGTCAATTCTCTTCCGAGCTGTGGACCCTGCTGCCTGTTCCTGGTTCCAAGAAGTCTCTCTCCGGGCCGTCAGCTCCTGCCAACACCATCACCCTGTTCCCGTGCAGTTCTACCTCGCTGGTTACATCACCCTCCATCCCATCAAACCTTCAATAAAGACTTTCATCTTAAGTCCCGTGTGTGTGGTTCTGGGTTCATCCATAGACAAATTAGACTTAAACAACTTTATTTGTCATTATGTATGCACAGAGTGCGTACAGAACGAAATTCCGTTTGCATACAGCTTGAGAATTACAGTAAATTACAGGATAAAGTGCAGCAGTGATTTAACAGTAAACAATTGAAATGTAAACAATGCAGGAGAAAGAGACGGTGTGCGATCACAGTGTACAGGTGAGTATTTTTAAAAACCATTTGTATGTGCAGAAATTAATTAATTTCTCAGATTAATTTCCTTTCATTAACAAATTGATTTTGACAGCTCTAATAAAAATTTACGTGGTGAGCCACTGAAATTATCTTGGGAATAGCTAAATAAACTTATAACTCAATTATCTTTAAGAAAGAAATATGTTTAATTTGTTAAAGGCCACTTGCAGAAACATAGGTGTCCTCGGGAGAGAAGTGCTGACTGCAGGCGTAAGTGCTGCTGCGAAGGATTTTAAAATTTGGCCCCTCGTCTCTTCTTATTGCTGTCACCCAATAGGCTCCAGTCTCAGCATCAGCCGGGAAGTCGTGAAAACTGAGATATGGAAAGTTTTTTTTTGTTGTTCGAACACTGTGGGACACTGCAGTAGCAGTTTCTCTGTGATTGTGCCATGCTTGGTGGATATGATGCTGCTGAGAGATGGACACAAGGGGAGAACAAATAGATTAATTACAATACTTATTAAAACCTTTATTTAACCAGATAAACTCCCATTGAGATTAAGATCTCTTTTTTAAAGGTTGATCTGACTAAGAGGTCAGTATAATAAAACAATTTCAGGCTTCTACTTAAAATATACAGTATTTTGCACAAAAACTAAAAAAAAAAGTGCATTAATATAAGTGCAAATAATATTATGAAGAAAATTCATTATAATACACAGAAAATTCAGAAACAGAAGTACTGTCCAATAGACCCACGGTAATTTTTTTTAGGAATGAACAAAAAGGTTCAAATGGGATAAGATCTTTTTAATTCAGTGACTGCAATTATATATAACACGTCACCATAATCAAGGGGAACAATGTAGCAGATAAATGTCTCTTTTTTCACTCCGTGAACAAGATTTATTTCTATAATAGCAAAGCTACAGTAATCATTTTATAACATCTACATCAGATTAATGACAGGTAAAGTAAGCTAACAAGCTGCTGCATGTTAGCTTTGATCTTCACGTTACTGTCCCAATCAAAGCATCTATATAACAGCAATGATCGCTACAAATACTAAGGAAAATAAAGATAGTCAATAAGACACGTTTAATATTGTGCTCTCAGTCTTACTTAATGAAATCACGCTGATTACTGATAGGTAAAAGTTTGGTAAGGTAAGCTAACAAGCTGCTGCATGTTAGCTTTGATCTACATGTTACTGTCCCGATCAAAGCATCTATATAACAGCAATGATTGCTACCAATACTAAGGAAAATAAAGATAGTCAATGCGACACATTGTGGTCTCAGTCTTACCTTATGAAATCGCGCTGATTATCAGTGAAACACCTCTTCACCTCCCGAATTTTCTATGTAAAAGCATGTAGCCGGAAGTAAAGATACCCTGCTCCGCTTCAAAACGGAAGTTGAGTGACGTCATGTGAAAAGGGTCTATAACACACAGTGGCGGCTGGCCCATAGGGGGCGCTCGGGTGCTGCCCTCCCTAGATGTGGAGGGGAAAAGTCAAAATATATATAGATTTTAAAAGTATTATTAATGTCAGTTTTTACTTAATAGTATGTGGCTACATGTAATAGTGCATTTCCACCAACAGAACATATCATTTCTCTTCTTCTACACTTTTGGGGCTATCACTCAAAGCGCCCCACAAGTTTAGCAAAATAACCAATCATATAATGTTGCTAGGGAAAATTTAAAAATATTTGGCCAATCAGCATCGCCAAAATGAATGGCTTTGGGGCTACTGGAATCGTTGCCCCCGCTACACAGTGATATAGGTGTATGGCAAGCTGTTTTAACATAAATACGTGATGTAGCTAGTAGTCAGTCAGGCAGTTACGTAGAGATTATGGCGACGACGACAGAGAGAGAGAGACACATTTTGTCATGTGGTGAGTGAGTTTGAATGTTGGGCTATTAGTTCTGAAGAGAGTTAAAGGATTTTGGAAGATACTGTGAACATTGTGTCATGTACATAATTTTGTCAGTCGATTTTTTTTCATATTTTGAAATTCGGTTCTGTTTCTGTTCTGTTGTGAAACCCATTGTGTCATTGTGAAACTGTTTGGCGGAAGATAATGGCAGTACAGTATGGTGCATGCCTACTTTGGTGACAAATAGTGAATTTGAGTGTTGTATTTAATACTGTTCCTTTCCAAAATAAGACCTAATATAGCTGTAAATGGTTGAATGTATCTGTAAGGTGCTCATTCTGAGAAGGGAATTAAATGCTTATTGTGGAATCGTAGTAATTTTCCGACTTTTAATTTGAATGCATGTACTGGGTTAGGCAGGGAAATCTATTGACTAGCCCCACCAAGATTTTTTTCACCAGCCGCCACTATGGAAGACTAACACAGAAACACATAGTGGAATGTGTAAGATCAACCTTTAATCTAGGACTTTTTCCTTGTCACATTGCTGTCATTGCAAATTAATCTATGAACGCAGCCTGTCCTGTGTTCTGGCTGTTGTAATCCTTCACGATGACAGCCAGATATGCATTAATAGACTGCAAATGTATTACAAGAAAAAAGATTGGTTAAATACTGTAACAGCTGTGATATTTCAAAACAGTATAGTCATTGTACCTACCTGACTCTCCAGTTCTATGTCAGGACCAATTGTATTAATGTCAAAGTAAAACAACTTATATGCAATCACTTTTGACAGAAGGACAAAGACGTTTTTTCCAGTAAAAGCATCATGCACATCTGATGATGAGGGTTGGGGGAGGAGTAGTGGAAAACAAAACAAAAGTTAAAGATTAGTTTCATCATCATGACACCTATTTCATTTAATTTTACAAAATATTTTATATGTTATCCAGCATCATTTGGACTGTTAGGTTAATTGGCTTCTCCAAATTGTCCTTAGGGTGTGAGTCTGTGTGTGAATGGTTGTTTGTCCTGTTTGTCTCTCTGTGTTGCCCTGCGACAGACTGGCGACCTGTCCAGGGTGTACCCCGCCTCCCGCCCAGTGAACGCTGGATATAGGCACCAGCAACCCCCGCGACCCCATGAGGGATAAAGCGGTTTGGAAAATGGATGGATGGATCCAACATCATGCAAATCATATGATTGGAGTATGAGAAAGTATTAATGTCACTGATTCATACAGCTATTTTCTACATAGGAATTAAGACTGACTGAAATAATTCTTTTCATTAAAACAAGACGAAAGCATATCAGTACAAAGACAGACAGTTTTAGTGAGACACAGTGGCGTATTTAGGCCATTTTTAGGGGTGCTCAAGCACCCCTAAATCTTAGCTCAGCACCCCTGAAAAATGACTGATTTAGAGTATTCCTGCGTGTCGGTTCGGCTTTGGCAGACGTGCGTACATGCACAGGTTCGCCCGGAGCGCCTCTGTTTGAAGCACTCGGCGTTCCCACGGTGTCATTTCAACGCTGCTGTGCGCCAGCGGGGGCGGGGCCTGGCGCTCCACGCAGCCAATCACTAACGCGTCTGGCCTTTGATTGACAAGGTAGACACCCCCTTTAACTCCACTCTCATTGGTTGTGCTGCCTTAAATTCCGCCTTCCCTCTTCCCGATTGGCTGTTTTCTATTGCGTGTGTGTGTGCGTGCATGTGCGTGCGTGCTTGCAGAGCGAGATTTAAGTTTTGATTCATACTGGGATACTGCGGTTACCACCAGTAATACTAGGCTACGAAACTAGTCCCAATTAAGAAACTAAATATCTGCACTAAAATAGGGGAAAGCTGCTGAACGCAGTTCTGAACAGAAGCAGGAGAGAGTTTTGATTTGTTGAACTTGAGAAATGTAAGTAACCAACGTTAGCATCTCAAAATAGCATTTAATTCTGAAATATAATACATTTTATCAACAAAAACCTAATCTCTTTTATAAAACTAAATATTCTGTGCCAGGCAGGAGTTCTGAAGACTGCTGGAAAGATGGAAAAGCACACTGTAGACTATTAAAAATTCAGATTCTTAGCCACAGCCATCTGAAAAAGAAAAAGGGAGGGTTTCCCTTTTACCAATATTTCATTGCTATTGTTGCTTTCATTTTTTGTCGAACCTTTGAGGCAGTTCAGGCAAAATGGCAGGTGTAATTTCTTTTACATAATATACAGTATAAGAACACTAGATGCCACCTGAACAACTGCTATTATTTGTTTAGACTTTTGCTTAGTTATAATAGCATGATTAGGGTTCCACAAAATAATACTGCTATTTATTTGACTATTTCTACTTCTAGCATTAGGATAAAGACAAATAAAACAGAGGAACACTATTTACATTGGTTTTATTGTACATAGATTTCCACACTGTCCATTAGTAAATTAGTACAAACCAGGGGCGGGGCTAGACATTCTCATCATCAGGGGCTTAGCCCATAAAATATTACATCATTAATTTGGTACACCAAAAAGTAAGAAATTATTAAATCTGTTGATGTGGTTGCAAAATTAATTTAATATAGGCCTTAACATATCTTAAAATTTAATCTGCTGTTCTTTAATAGTCGTACTAGTATATACCAATAGTATATTAATATGTTCTTATTTCAATGATGAAATGGACAACCACTCATGTAACAATTCAGTCTTGGTGTCACCAATCTTACTCAAAGTACAGTATTGGGACCTCCATGCTGCTTATGTATTAAGATTTACTGCACATTTAAACATTATTGACAACTCACTATTGTTAGGGAAATAATTAGTTGTCTGAGAAGATGTAGGTAAGGAGATGCTGTTATCTACACTTCAGATATATGATGTAAGAAAATATGTTTGGAATGTTAAGATAAATTACATGACATGGGCTACACAGAGTAACTACAACCCAATTGTACATTTGTTGAAATTTGAATTTAATGTTTGAAATGCTGTTAGTATCAGTTACAGTTCTACTTTCAGTGCAGAGTAAATACAATCAATTTATTTGCAGTCCCTTGAATGTATAATTCTGCTGTGTTTTATGATGCAGTATCTTATGAGTATCTTAGATTTAAAAAATGAGGGTGGGGTTTATCTCTGCGCATTTCTATATCTTCAAAAGAAAATGCAGGATAAATCTAGACAACAGACATATTTTGACTACATTTGGTTTAATAGGCACATATTTACCGTCTGTCTCTGTTGCTGGTTGTTCAAATGGAAAAAAGTCCCAATTCGACATTCATCAGATCCGGTGATGCTTTAAACATTAACAAACAGCATCTAGTGTGTGTCGGGGTTATAAAATTTGTATAAATATTGCAAGAAATACTGCTTTTCTCTTTAGACAGACGAAACACGCCCTGACGCTCAAGTCAAGCATCAAAAAATAGGAGCATGCATATTGCGTAGAACCAATGATGTCAGACCATGGAAGGTTTGTTTGTAGGTGTCCCTACCAAAGTTCAAATCAAACCTACACCCTTGCATCTTTGTTTCACAATCAGACCATGATGGGACCACAGATATTTTTAGTTGCTAAAAAAAGCAGAGCGCAGCTATTCTTGCCACTTGGATCTATTTCTATTCGAACATTTTATATCTGCAGCTATATTCTTTTCTGCACATGTGGCACATGTATCCGAAGCGCTTCAGCTGTTCTAATGAATTGTTTCTAAACATGAGCTCAGTAGATGCAGTCGTGGATTCAGAATGCCTGTCTGAAAAGTTAAATCTAAAACTGTATGTTTTTTTCCTAATAATGAAACTGTTTCTCTTAATCTGAGTTTAAAAAACCCCAAATTCAGTATGCAAATTCATAATGGATATGTGTAGGGATTTATTAACTTATTAGCAATTTGCTTGACAGAAGACATGGACTGGTCATGAGACCGCCATAATATATGGCAGGCTTATGTCTTATATGAGACTGCAATAAATAAATGCTTCTGGGTATATATCCAAACTGCTAAAGTTGTCTCTCTGGTAAGCAAAGCAATATGGCAATAAGGAAAGTGTAGTAATAGCAGCCCTTTTTTCAGCCAGCTGACAAACACTGTGCGTCAGTGCCCTAACCCTAGTTTTGTGTCTTTAGGAAAATTATTCCTCACTTTTATCAATATAGCTAGTCTAACTATTGCCATCATGCAGGTTTTACAAATGCACAGGGTTTTATCGAGTGGAAATTCAATCTGTTTGTCACTGCTTTTGGATGGACCTATATTGTAGCTTGTTTGACGAGGTTTAGCTAAAAAATGTGTCAACTCTAAGAATCTTACATCTGGACTAAAAATGGAAAGCCACATGCCAGGAATCACAGTCAACACTGGGGGCTGAGCACCCCTAAAGGTCAGATCCTAGAATCGTCCCGGGTGGGACACATATGTATGATAATACAAAGTGGAATTTATATGCTTTGATATATATTTATAAGAATTTAAAATAGGGCTGGACGATATAGAAAAAAAGCTTATCGATAAAAAAAATGCATATTGATCGATATCAATAACTATTGAAAATATTTAAAACCATATTTTATGTGCAGCTCTGCCTGGACATTTTATGATATTGCTAAATGATTTAATTTTAATAAAGAACACAAACACAGAATTCTAATTAAATCTTTATTTAACCAACTTTTTTAACCATAACAGATTTTTTTTTTTTTTTAAATAACTTAAGAGACCTGAGTTATATTGTTAAATACTGACAAAGAATAAACTAAAGTGACCAGAAAAATGACCAAAATAAATATACCAAATAAATAAATAAAATAGCCTATTTAGGTGGGAATAGTACACTAGTTATTCCTCAGGTTTCATAATTGAGAGGCTGACGCAGGGCTGAGGTCCGAGGTTGTGGCGTGTAAGGACACAGACTGCAGCTCATTTTGCACTGATTCCCTGCACTCGTTGCACAATTTAGGGAGCGCTGTTAGAGAAAAACTTGCTTCCCGGAACTTTATATCGCGGATCAAGAGTGGCGAGTAGTTGTTTGAAGCCAGGTTTTTCAACTGCAGACAACAGCAGCGTGTCCGCGGAGCCGCGCGGGGCAGACACAGCTCGCGCTGCTACGGGTGTGAGCGGCTTACGTGATGAAACAAGTTGGTAGCGTTACCAGACTTTGTTTTTACCGGTTCCTTGCAAGTTTTACAAATCACTGTGGTTTATTTCTGTCAGACTGGCGAACTAGTAAAACCCCATTTTGGGACCGTTTCCTCCGCAGCTCCTTGCTGCGACATGCTGTGTGTTGTGGTTTGAGAGGGCGGCGCTTTGTGACGGCGTGCCTGGGTCCGCGATTACGATTGGTCGAGAGGAAGTAGTGACTGTAGCATCAACTAATATGATAGGCTGAAAGGAAGGAAGGAAAACTGTCTATCGAAGTTTTATCGACCCTATTTTTTCCTATCGCGCCACACGTCTATCGATCGATATATATATTGTTATTGAATTATCGTCCAGCCCTAATTTAAAATAAAATTTATATTTCTCTGCTAGAGATTTTCTCTGGGTAGCAGACTGAGGAGGAGTTATAGGTAGAGCAGAGGGAGGTGGTGCTGTAGCAGAGGGATGTGGTGCTCTAGCAGAGGGAGATGATTGAGCAAAGGGAGGTGATGCTGGAGCAGAGGGAGGTGGTGCTGGAGCAGAGGGAGATGCTGGAGCAGAGGGAGATGATTGAGCAGAGGGAGGTGATGCTGGAGTTGAGGGAGGTGATGCTGGAGCAGAGGGGGGTGATGCTGGAGTAGAGGGAGTTGATGCTGGAGCAGAGGGGGGTGATGCTGGAGCAGGGGGAGGTGGTGCTGGATCATAAGGGGTTAGTGCTGGATCAGCCAGGGGTTGAGCAAAATTTATTTTGCTTCCTTGATTTTTTTAAACAATGTGGCAGTCGGGGACTCTCTCTAATGCAGATTTTCAGATGGTCAGTGTTTATCTTCCGGAATATCACACCATTATCATCTTGAATATATGCATTTTTGCCTTGGATATTGATGACTGTATAGGGTCAGAGAAAACCAGCATCCAACTTCCCACCTTTTCTCTGCTGACTGCATATGTTCTGCCTCCACACTCGGTCACCAGGTTTAAACACAGTGCCAATGTGTTGTGCTCTGCCCTTTGCTTTCTCCTGTTTTTCGGAAACACTGTCGCTGATAATGCTCCTCAGGCTTTCTTGTATTTTCAGTTCCTCTGCCAACTCCTTCACTCCAATAATGTCCTCCACAGCACTGTCAGTCTTTCAACACAAAATTAATATTTCAAATGTCAGTTCAAATCTGTAATTTTGAAAGCATACACTCATCATATTTATGGCATGCTAGAGTGAGATATCACAACATATTCTGAAAAAGAGTATACTGAAAATGTCTCTTGAAAGGGTTTATGCAATTTTCACATTTATAGAAAAAATTCTGAAACCCTTTTCAGAATAAAGTCCTTTGTGAATGATATACTTAAAGTAGATGTTTTACATAAATTCATGACCTCACTGATATGTAATTCAAATCCAAAGTCTTCCTGACTATGTAAGAAAACATAAAACATTTTTGAAGAAACTCAAGTGGTAATTGAAACAAGTGGTAATTGAAAATTAGAATTTTGGAGTTAAATACAATACCATGAAATGGAAAGATTGACCATAACCCTACCATGTAATGTTCAGGAACTTCAATTCAATTCAATTTTATTTATATAGCGCCAATTCATGAAACATGTCATCTCAAGGCACTTTACAAAGTTAAGTTCAATCATATTATACAGATTGGGTCAGATTATACAGATTGGTCAAAAATGTTCCTATATAAGGAAACCAGTTGATTGCATCAAAGTCCCGACAAGCAGCATTCACTCCTGGAGAAGCGTAGAGCCACAGGGAGAGTCGTCTGCATTGTACATGGCTTTGCTGCAATCCCTCATACTGAGCAAGCATGAAGCGACAGTGGGAAGAAAAACTCCCCATTAACGGGAAGGAAAACCTCTGGCAGAACCGGGCTCAGTATGAACGGTCATCTGCCTCGACCGACTGGGGGTCACAGAAGACAGAGCAGAGACACAACAAGAGAGACAAAAAAGCACAGAAGCACACATTGATCTAGTAATCTGTTCTACACGCTTAACGTTGAGTTCGTTTGTAAGTCATTTAGTGCACTACTAGATGGTGTAAGATTTAAACACTGGGGCTTTAGCAACAATGATTTAAAGGTTAAAGTGTTTCACTTTTAGCTTCGGCAGTATGATATAGGATCACAGTTTTCATCTTCTAGATCAGGGTTCTACAACCTGCAATTCCAGAGGCACAGGTGGCTCTTTGGCTTACTTAATATATTAAATGATGAAATATTGTCCTGTTTTTTTTTGTTTGTTTGTTTAATTGTTCTGTTGTATTCCCTAAAAAAAAACACTGGCCCCACCCTGGCCCTCCTGGTCAATTTTGTCTAGAACCATAGAACCACCACTAGAGGATTGTGGTTGATAACGCTGTTGTATGTTTTTATTTTCTGAATACCGGCTCTGACTTAACCAAAATTTACCCTTCGTGGACAGTAAAGGTACTCTATATCCCCTCTGGCCTTGGAATGCCTTGGGACCCCCCAGAACTCACTGGAGGATGTCGCTGGGAAGAGGGATGTCTGGGTTTGCCCCCACAACCCAATGTCAAATAAGCAGAAGACATTGGATGGACAGACAATAAAGGCTAAATGAATGTATTAAAGAATCATTAAATGAATAACAATGATAAAATAATGACAAACAGGGAAAATAAAACTTAAAGACCATAGAAATGTGAAATCTTTGGGCAAGATGTGTGAAAAGGGAAAATAAAACAGCTTGAGACAGTTGGTTTCATTAATGTAAGCTCCGCCTTGTGTTCCTGAATTGTAATTGATCAAATTCAGAGAAGGTGTTTGAGGAACTATTAAGGATTTTCTGCACTACAGCAAAGTCTGGCTTTTGGAATAAACTAGCTGGTAGCCAATGCCAACTTTTTTTTTAGTTGATCTTGAACATTAACAGCTGCAGTCAGACCAAGTGGAAAAAGAGGAAGTAATAAAACACGAAGCAGAAATACACGAAGTGGAAAAAGAAGAAGTAAAAAACACGAAGTAGAAATACACAAAGTGGAAAAAGAGGAAGTAATAAAACACGAAGTAGAAATAAACAAAGTGGAAAAAAAGGAAGTGAAAAAACACCAAGTAGAAATACATGAAGTGGAAAAAGGGGAGAAGGAAATAAAAAGGGCAGGCAAAAATTCTGTTGGTAAAAAAAACAGTTAGAAAAGTTAGAGGCAGAAATAAATCTATGTTTCAGAAATATAAGGTTAAAATAAAATAGAAATAAATATTTATGGTGGAGTAAAAACATGCTTTAAAAATGTTGCTTTAAAAACAAGAAGTAGAAATACACGAAGTGGAAAAGGGGAAAAGGAAATAAAAGGGCAGGCGTAAATCCTTTGGGTAAAAAAACAGCTAGAAAAGTTAGAGGCAGAAATAAATGATTGTTTCAGAAATACAAGGGTTAAAAATAAAGCATAAAAGCAATAAGAAAAGTAAAAATAAAAGTGTAAGTTAAAATATATATTTTTTGATGAATAATTGATCAATTGTTGAAGAAATATCTTATTTTTATTATTTTGTCACATTAAATTGCACACAAATTCATATTATTAGCCACTTTTTCAAGCCATTTTATATTATTAAGTCCTTCATTTATTTCTGTGTGTATTTTTAATTATGGCAGGATTGCTCCTCCATATTTGACAGCCCTAGTTTAGATATAATACACCAGACTTAAATCTGGTTGATCAAAAGAAAGCAGGAATTAGCTCACTAACAATTTCTGATAATTGTACACTGTAAACCCGAATAAGTTCAGAATACTCAAAAGTTTTGTGGAAACCGATTACCTCACAGTTTTTGAGTAAATAAGTTAGAATATTTAAGTCTGAATTACGTACAACCTTTACATAATTAACGTCAAACATTACCAATTCTCTAAATAAAAACATTGTACTTAAAACATTTATTTTAATTTGTATACATTTTTTAGTTTCTTTTCAATAATTTGTTAGGATGATATGGTACTCAAATTATTAGCTTTTCTTAAACTCAAAAATTATACTGTTTAGTAACCAAAAAGATCATTTTAGACAACTCATAAACTAAACTACTAAACTACTTTTTTTAAGTTCAGAATACTCAAACTTCTTCACACAACAAATGCAGAATATTTTAAATGTTTTTATTTAAATGTCTTTCTCCAAAACTGTAAACAAACACCACATACACACATCTGTATGTGTGTGTGTGTGTGTGTGTGTGTGTGTGTGTGTGTGTGTGTGTGTGCAAATTCTTTGCAAACGTATTACAGAAAAGAACAAGGATCTTCTGTGGTCAAGATCAAATATGGCATCTTAAAACCATTTATCCATGGGAATCAAACTAGCAAATAACTTTTATTTAATTTCTCCCAAACATACAAACTTTGTAAAAGACTGGTCAATAACAATATCAGCACTACATCTCACATGTATATACAAGAGTCCATCCATAAGTTCTATGTCCACAGCGATTGTCCGTTAGAGTCCATTTTACATTCCACTCCGTGTTTCCAGTGGCTTTTTCCAGGTTTGTAAAGAATTGAAGACTTCCATCAGTGTAATGTCCAAGTCTAACCAGAGTCATAACATCAGAGATTAGTGATGTCCATAAAGAAATGGAGGGGGGGTTCACTGCCCACCCACTTGACCATAATGGCCTTCCTTGCTAACATTAAAGGAGAAGTCCGGTCAAAATCAGAATTCAAACTGCTGAATGTACTTTAAATATAAAACTACTACATACTGTGCAAAAAATTATAACTGACTGTATCACATGCTCATGTTTTACTAGTGACTTGGGAATGTGTCCCAACAAACACATCAGTGGGTTTTCTGACACACTTTGACCAATAGCTGTACTGATTTTGGCACATACATCTTTCCAAAATGACTGAATAACCACACATTCCCACAAACAGTGAAACCTAGTGCCCACAGAACTTTTACATTTGAGGCAATCTGGAGAAGTTCCCACATTGTACTTGCTAAAAATATAAGGAGAAATATATACATTATGCAAGATGTTATACTGCATTTCTTTAAATCTGTTACAGAGATTTTAGATGGCAGGAGCAGGATTTTATCCCATAATTGAGTGTTTATTTCACATTTGAGTAAAATTTCCCAGGATTTCCTGTACCACGCCAGTTTGTCCAGATTTAGCTGATAAATCTCAGAGTAAAATTTTGATATAAAATGTTTGTGATCTTTATTTTCAAGAAGGAAGTTCTCCAGTCTATACGAGTCTGTTGGGTGTATCAATGATTTTGCTTCCTTCATGACATAATGCCTAACTTGTAAATATTTATAAAATTCCTTACTTGATAAAGCATACTGTGCTTTTAAAGAATGAAACGATTTAAATGCCCCATGTTCAAAGAGATCAGAAAGTCTAATTATACCTGCTTTATGCTGTTGAAGCCGATTGCTTCCCCTGGTCCGTTGAGTCATGTGCAGGACTTAGTCTAAGAGTGCAACAAAAACTTAGCCAAGGAAACAGAATTGAAGTTTCACCTTTGCAAAAGGAGAGAAGTTGCACCAGCCAACCCCTGCGAGCAACAATTCTCCCGTCTTCCTTGTGCAGGCTCTTTTTATTAACTTCAAAGGGGAGGGTCTCACAGAGTTACATGAGCGAATGACACACACTGTTGCCCAATCAGTTCTACACCTTAACAATACTTCTACCCTATATGGGGTTGCTTCTATGGCTGCCCACTGTACTGGTTCTTCCGGTCATTGCTTGCAGGCTGCTACACTACACTGGTTCTTCCGGTCATCGCCTGCAAGCCGCTGACCACAACCCCGAACCTTGACCTAAACAAAAGGTTGTCCAAGACAGAAACCCGTCTTGCAAATTCCAAGAATTCCAAATTCTCTTACCAACAGGCCCGGTTTTGAAGCTTTCTGCCAGCTATCTTAAAAGCATATTAAAGCATATAAACACATGTTAAACCTTCATAAAAGTGTAAGAAACGGATCAAAGTTAATAGATTCCACAATGCCAACCCACAAAACTCGAACCTATGTCTTGAGGCAGGAGATCTGGGTTGTCTATAAGTGTTGATACCATATTAAGCAGGTGACTACTCTTAAACAGTCTTCTCAGCTTTCCCCATGCCCACAAGACATTACATATCAACTGATTATCCTTCACTATTTGTGGCCAGTCGTTCAAATGTCTTCCTAGCATGTTAACAGGTGAGGAAGGTTTACTTAATGATGTTTCAATGTTGAGCCAAGGTGAGTCAGAAATTATCCAGGCAGAAATGATCCTGGCTTGTACAGATAAAACATAATTTTCTATGTTTGGTAATCCCCACCCCCCTAAAACTCTGGAAAGTTGTAATATCTCTAATTTAATTTTGGGTTTTCTTCCTGCCCAAATGAAGTCAACCATTGCTTTATTAATAGCCTTAATATCTTCTGATTTCAAAATTACAAACAGCATGGCTGTGGGATATAGTATTTTAGGAAGGATGACCATCTTAACAAGATTTATCCTCCCCAAGAATGATATTGGAAGAGCCCTCCATCTTGTCAGCATCTCGCACAAATCCTGAGTCAGTCCATCGATATTTTGCTTATACACTTGGTTAATAGTTGGTGTAACTTTAATTCCTAAGTATACAAATCCTGACGGGGTCCATCGGAAAGGTTTTATATATGCAGGTTCACTATCCCCCACCAAGTTGTTCAAGGTCATTAACAGATTTATCTAAATTTACTTTATATCCAGATATAAGACCAAAATCCTTAATACATTTAATCAAAACAGGTAGTGAATTAGTTGGATTTGTCAGTGTCAGAAGAACACCATCTGCATAAAGCAGAATTTTGTGCTCTTTTCCCCCAATTTTCACCCCATGAACATCTGGATTTTGTTTAATGGCCATAGCCAGAGGCTCAATGGCCAGAGCAAACAAGAGTGGTGAGAGTGGGCTACCTTGAGCTGTACCTCTACCCAGTTGAATGGGAGAAGACAACAGACCATTTGTTAACACAGAAGCTATTGGAGTGTTGTATATTATTCTAATCCATCTCATAAAATTTGGCCCAAACCCAAATCTTCTCATAATTTCAAACATGTAATCCCACTCATTCCTATCAAACGCCTTTTCAGCGTCCATAGAAACAACCAACCCCGGAATTTGATAAAAGTTAACATAATGGATAATATTAAAAAGGCATCTTGTATTATAATACAAATTCCTCCCCTTAATAAAACCCGTTTGGTCTGCATCTACAATCGAGCACAAAACTTTCTCTAGCCTAAGAGCTAAAACTTTTGAGAGTATTTTATAATCCACGCCTAGAAGGCTGATAGGCCTATAGGATGAGCATAACTCAGGATTTTTATCTTTTTTGGCTATAAGTTTAAGTGTTATATTTTTTTATTTATCCTTTATTTAACCAGGTAATACCCATTGAGATTAAAAATCTCTTTTGCAAGGGAGACCTGGCCAAGATAGGCATCAAAATTACATCACATCATTACATACGTACAAAGACACACACATGAAAGCCAAATGTGCACTTACAATGAAATCTCAATTAAAACATTGACTTGTGAGGGAGTCCAACTCAAAGCATCTCATTCTCAGCTTAAAAATACTCAAAGGGACCAATTTACTAAGTTTCAAGTTATTTTGCAGCAAATTCCATGTAAAGGGAGCAGAGTAAGCAAAGGCCTTTTTACCCAGCTCAGTACTGACACGTGGGACAGAAAACAAGACAACAGCCTGAGAACGGAGAGAGTAATGACCAGTACTTTTTTTCATAAGAAGTGAACATAAATAAGATGGAAGCGCACCAAGAATAGCCTTATATATAAATGTATTCCAATGACAAAGCCTCCGTGTAGCCAAAGCAGACCACCCTACACAAGAATACAGCTCACAGTGATGGGTGCGAGTTTTACAATTAGTAATAAATCTCAACGATGCGTGATAAGCTGCGTCAATCATCTGAAGGCATTGAGCAGATGAATGCATATATAATATATCACCATAATCCAGCACAGTTAAAAAAGTGGATGCCACTAACCGTTTTTTAACATTAAAAGAAACGCACAGCTTATTTTGAAAGTAAAAACCCAATTTTAGTCTCAACTTTCTCACTAGACAGTGAACATGAGGCTTAAATGATAGGCAGTCATCAATAACAATACCAAGATACTTATAAATTGTAACAGTCTGTATTTGACGTCCATCAAGAGTAACCACTGAGGGAACATTCAGTGGCCTGTTCCGAAGGTCTGTGAAAAGCATACATTTGGTTTTGTCTGCATTGAGCACAAGTTTCAGCTGTAGCAAAATATTTTGGACCACATTGAAAGCATTCTGTAAATGTTCAATGGCTTGTTTAAGAGAGGGTGCACAGCAGTAAATAACTGTCATCTGCATAAAAATGAAAGTTTGCATCAGACACATGCCGATTAAGATCATTTATATAAATAGTAAACAAAAGAGGGCCTAATACAGAGCCTTGTGGAACCCTTTTAAAGATTGGTAAAATACCAGATTGAACACCATCATGCTTAATGCACTGAGTTCTGTCACTAAGATAGTTTGAGAACCAAGAGACAGTTTTCTTTGAAAACCCCGATTTAAGAAGCCTAATCTTTAAAACATCATGATCAACCGTGTCAAAAGCTTTTGACAAATCAATAAAAAGTGATGCAGAGTGCTGCTTCTTGTCACAAGCAACAGAGATATCATTTATCACCTTCATTGCAGCTGTGATGGTACTATGTTTTTTCCTAAAACCTGACTGAACTGGGGATAAAATGTCCTGTGCGTGCAAGAAGTCTTTCATCTGATCACTCACCAGGGATTCAAGCGTTTTGGCCAAAACAGACAAATTAGAAATTGGTCTATAATTATTTAAGTTTGACGGGTCACCCCCTTTCAGTAATGGACAAACAAATGCAGATTTCCAGATTTTGGGAATAGTGTTGCTCTTTAAAGTAATGTTAAAAAGGTACGTTAGAGGCTGTGCTACACAATCAGCAGCTATTTTTAAGAAATAGGGTTCTATAAGATCAGGTCCTGGGGTTTTTTCAGGAACCAGTCCTTTTAGGGCTTTTTGAACGTCAGCCACTGAAAATGGAGCGAGATTGAAGACACTTGTAGTGACTGGTACATCTCTACAGGGTGTCACAGTATAAGGACAAGCAGTGTCAAAGAAAGAACCCGACTGAATAAAATGCTCATTAAAATGATTCAATATCTCCAGCTTGTCATAAACTACTACAGACTCTTTCATAATAGAAGAAGGAACATTAATACTATCTTGGTTAGGAGAAAGTAATTTTATAGCCTTCCAGAATTTTCTGGGGTCATTTAAGGTATTAGTAGTGGCTGACAGATAAAAATCAGATTTTGCTTTCTTAATAGAAGAAGAACATTTATTTCTTAGCTGTCTAAAAACAAACCAATCAGACAAAGAGTCCGTTTTTCTTGCTTTGGCCCAAGCTAAATTGCGGTCATGAAGAATATCTCCAAACTCAGAGGAAAACCAGGGATTATCCCGCCCCTTAACTCTAAATCTCTTTAGTGGGGCGTGTTTATTTATTACTTGCAGAAAACTATCCCGGAAAAAGATCCAGGCTGACTCCACATCGGGAATCAGCTCTATTCTACTCCAATCACAATTAAACAAATCATGGCAAAAGTCCTGTTCATTAAATTTTTTGAGATTCCTGTTACATATTACACGAGGTTTACCTTTAGGCAACTTAGTATTCCTTACAGCAGTGATAACGCAGTGGTCACTTAGGTCATTGCAAAAAACACCAACAGCAGAAAATTTTGTGCGGGACATTAGTCAAAATTAAATCAATTAGTGTGGATTTCTCATGGCACTTAAGATTTAAACGAGTGGGAGAGTTGATTAACTGTGTAAAATTGACAGAATCACAAAATTCATCTGAGCAAGGTTTTAGCCAGTCCCAGTTTAGGTCACCTGCTAAAATAATTTCAGAGTAGTCCAATCTGGATAAGAGTTGAATAAGAGTCTGCAATGCAGTACTCAGGGCAGAAGGAGGCCTATAACACCCAACAACAGTAACATAAAGGCCCTTGGCAAACTCCACCTTCACTGCCAAAAATTCCAGCTGCTTACCAATTGATTCTGAATGGATTAACTTCATATTAAATTTAGATTTAGCATAAATAGCAACCCCACAACCCTTCCTTAATCTGTCAGTACGAAAAACACATTATAACCACCCATTCCAATGTCCATATCAATGACTGATTTTGTCAGCCAGGTTTCAGACAGCACAACAATATCTGCATCTGTTAAATTCGCCCAAATTCTAAGCAGATCCATTTTGGGTAACAAACTGTAACAAACTGCGGACATGTCTGGTTTGAGTGAATTATACTCAAACCAGACATGGATTTCACATCAGATGGCAATGAAATACACTGCAACTCAGGGCCTGGATTTGGCTGCACATTGCCAGACAAAAGCAGCAATAAGAATATTAACCATCTCTGTTTACCATCAGTATACAAAAGATCTATAGAGTTTTTAAAATGAGAGTCCCAGTAATGTCTGTCATCAAATGCAAAATAGTCATTTAAAATCAAAAGATTTTGAAGCTGAAGAATATCTCTGGGTAGAAACCAGGCTAAATTTAAGCCCTCTGCCAACTCTTTCGGCATTTGAGGGGAATGCACAAAGGCTGAACAGTTGAATCCATAGGCTACGTCCAAAGAGCCATAAATGTTGCAAGATGTACTCACCCAGTGTAAATCACTTGATATTAGATTTTGCACAAACAATGAGCAAAGCCATGTTAGCAGAGGATGTTTGCAAAACCCGAATGAGCTGACAGGGCCTCAGGATCCACGCAGAGCCTGGAGATGTTTGCTGGGCTGCCAGGGCCCAGAAAAGCCAGCAGAACCCCAAGATCCAAGTGAAACCTGGAAGGGCCAGCAAAGCCACAGGATCCAAACAGCACCTAGAGACAGTAACTGGCCTGCTAGGGCCTGAAGCCTAGAGATGGTAGCAGGGTTAGAGCTGGGCCAGAGAAGGAGGTTGGTAGCTAGGCTGTTAGGGCCTGGAGCCTAGAGATGGTAGCTGGGCTGCTAAGGCCTAGAGAGGCTACCAGGGCCTCACGATCCAAGTAAAGCCAGAAGATGGAAGCTTTTCTGCAGCGACGTAGTCCATAATCTAATAAAAATACTTCATCTAAAAGCCAAAGAGCTCAAGCATAGAATCTGCCAAAATAATTCTCCATATGTGAGTATAAAAAGCAAACAAAATGAGTATAAATGAGTATAAAAGCGACAAACACACATCAGACCATACATGCCGCCATCTTAGCTCTGTAGAAAGTCTCTGGTAGTTTTAGTTCATCAAACGATTTATTGAACATTCTCAGCAGCAAGCTGCCTAATTTTCCCTTCATTACCTTAAAAAACTCCACTGGAAAGCCGTCTGCGCTCGGAATTTTCCCCAATTGAAGTGCAGATATAGCTTTATCTACTTCTAACTGCGTTATGGGAGAATCCAACAAGATAACCTGCTCTTAAGAGAGTTGGGGAAATATTACATCATTAAAGAAAAATCCTGATATCAGGCTTGTCATGTCAATCTCAGAGCTATATAAAGTAGCATAAAACTCTTTGAAGCTATCATTTATCTTACGATTTTCCATTTGTTTCTGACCATTAGAATCAACAATTGCCGTAATAAAAGATTTTGCAGGGATATTTTTTGCAAGACGAGCCAAATATCAGTTAGGTTTATTAGCTGATTCAAAAAGTCTTTGCTTGGCAAAAAGAATATCTTTCTCAGCCTTATGCATTATTAGGTTTTGGAGAGCTGTCCTAGCGCTTTTAAACTCATTTAATGTTTCTGTTCATTTGGTACAGTAGAATTGATTTTCCAACTGTTTAATATTATTCTCAATCTCTAACTGCCTTGCTAATCGTTCCTTTCTCTTGTGACTTGTGTATTAAATTATAACACCTCTAAGATAAGCTTTATAACTTTCCCATAAAATTCTCCGATCTATATTCTCTTTATCATTAGTTTCTAAATAAAATGTTGTTTGTTTTTCTAAAATACGTACAAATTTGTCGTCCAACAGAGATACTGTGCTCATTCTCCAAGTTGCTGATCGCTCAATATGTCTTAAAGGCTGCATAGCCAATACTACCGGAGCATGCTCCGAAAGGCCTATAGGGCCTATATTCACCTGTGTAATTAGCTGACTAATAATTTTGGATACAAAAATGTAATCTATGCGAGACGCTGACAAGTGAGGCTGAGAGTGAAATGTATATTGTTTAGACAATGGGTTGTAGTACTGCCAAATATCCACAAGGTCGAGCTCTTTCAAAATATTTAAAAGGGCCTTTGAATTTTTAGTCAAAATAGTTTGTGATGGTAATCTGTCCATTTGTGGTCACAAAACACAATTAAAGTCGCCAGCTAGAATAATATTGTCACAGTCCAGGTACACTAACTGAGTAAATAATGCTGTATAAAAACCTTCATCTTGCACACTGGGGGCATATACATTAGCTAGCAGAATACTCTCTCTGTGTAATATCCCTTTAACAAATATATATCTTCCTTCATTATCTTTAGCAGTAGCTATAGCAGTGAAGGGAAGATTTTTATGTATGAGAATAATTACACCTCTCTTATTTGTAGAAAAGGACGAAAAAAATATTTGTCCCACCCAATTTCTGCAATATTTTTTGTGCTCATCATTGGTCAAGTGGGTTTCTTGCAAAAAAGCGATTTGAATCAAATCTTTCTTTAGAGAATTCAGTATGGCCTTTTTCTTTATAACGTTGTTGGAACCTTTAACATTCCATGTACTTAACTTAACTGACATGTCTCAAAATAAATATTAAAACTTGTGTGCCATTTCCAAAATTAACCAAATTTTCAGCTGACCAGTCTGTAACAATAAACTGTGAATTAACATATAAACCAAGAACAGTGATTCCAGGCAAAAACCGGAACAGAAGGCCTGGAATCATTATCCCTCCCCAACCCCATCCAAAACAAAATAAACATAATCTACTGATCTAGTTGTACTTTTTTAAAAAGTACAGCTGCAAGGGAAAAAACTTTACTCCCCGCACTGGAAATATCAATCAAAATTGCGCAATGATACTTAGCCCGTTAAAAACAATATAACAAGCCCCAAGTTATTATTTTATAGCTATCTTTAAGTAAGCCGTTGTACCTTTACAGTTTTATCTGTTGTCTTATGTACAGGGGTTGGACAATGAAACTGAAACACCTCTCATTTTAGTGTGAGAGGTTTAATGGCTAAATTGGACCAGCCTGGTGGCCAATCTTCATTAATTGCACATTGAACCAATAAGAGCAGAGTGTGAAGGTCCAATTAGCAGGGTAAGAGCACAGTTTTGCTCAAAATATTGCAATGCACACAACATTATGGGTGACATACCAGAGTTGAAAAGAGGACAAATTGTTGGTGCACGTCTTGCTGGCGCATCTGTGACCAAGACAGCAAGTCTTTGTGATGTATCAAGAGCCACGGTATCCAGGGTAATGTCAGCATACCACCAATAAGGAAGAACCACATCCAACAGGATTAACTGTGGACGCAAGAGGAAGCTGTCTGAAAGGGATGTTCGGGTGCTAACCCGGATTGTATCCAAAAAACATAAAACCACGGCTCCCCAAATCACGGCAGAATTAAATGTGCACCTCAACTCTCCTGTTTCCACCAAAACTGTCCGTCAGGAGCTCCACAGGGTCAATATCCACGGCCGGGCTGCTATAGCCAAACCTTTGGTCACTCGTGCCAATGCCAAACGTCGGTTTCAATGGTGCAAGGAGCGCGAATCTTGGGCTGTGGACAATTTCAGACATGTATTGTTCTCTGATGAGTCCACCTTTACTGTTTTCCCCACATCCGGGAGAGTTACGGTGTGGAGAAGCCCCAAAGAAGCGTACCACCCAGACTGTTGCATGCCCAGAGTGAAGCATGGGGGTGGATCAGTGATGGTTTGGGCTGCCATATCATGGCATTCCCTTGGCCCCATACTTGTGCTAGATGGGCGCGTCACTGCCAAGGACTACCGAACCATTCTGGAGGACCATGTGCATCCAATGGTTCAAACATTGTATCCTGAAAGAGGTGCCGTGTATCAGGATGACAATGCACCAATACACACAGCAAGACTGGTGAAAGATTGGTTTGATGAACATGAAAGTGAAGTTGAACATCTCCCATGGCCTGCACAGTCACCAGATCTAAATATTATTGAGCCACTTTGGGGTGTTTTGGAGGAGCGAGTCAGGAAACATTTTCCACCACCAGCATCACGTTGTGACCTGGCCAATTTCCTGCAAGAAGAATGGCTTAAAATCCCTCTGACCACTGTGCAGGACTTGTATATGTCATTCCCAAGACGAATTGACGCTGTATTGGCCGCAAAAGGAGGCCCTACAGCATACTAATAAATTATTGTGGTCTAAAACCAGGTGTTTCAGTTTCATTGTCCAACCCCTGTAGATCCTTGTAACTTGTCCACATAGTTCTTTATCTCCTCCGCGGTCCTGAGAGAATGGTTGGTGCCGTCAGGGTTGAATATCTTGATAGTAGCTGGATACAGAAAGGCATATTTTACCCCGGCTTCACGAAGCGTTCTGCGCGCTGTCGCTGATTCCCTCCTCTTCTTCACCACCTCCGCGGAGAAATCCTGATAAAAGGAGACTTTGCCTGCCTGTGTGCTCACGTTGCCTTTGGTCCTCGCAGCCTGGAGAATCTTGCGCATGTCGGTATAGTAATGCATTCGCACCAGGACGGCGCGTGGACCTTCCTTCCCGGCGAACTTTACTGGCGGTCCCGTGCGGTGTGCCCTATCAATCATCATGGTCTGTCTCTCCTCCAAGCCAAAAACCTCTGGAATCCACCTTTCAAAAAACTTTACCGGCGCCTCTCCCTCCGCTCCCTCGTTCAGTCCTACAATCCTCACGTTTTGTCGACGGCTCTGGTTCTCAAAACTGTCCAAATGCTCCATTGCCTTTTTAAGCTGGGTCTCAAGAGCGCAAATGCGCGGATCATTTGCCGCAGTGACATCCTCCAAATCCGATACCCGCTGCTCTACGGCCTCCACCCTTTCTATCAATGAGTCGAATTTCTCTGTGAGTTCGTTCATAGGTTTTATCACACCGGCCAGCTTGTCATCCAGCATTTTTGAAATGTTCTCTGTCACCCGGCCCACAATGTCAATATCGTGCTGCACACGTGTTTCATCTTCGGCATCGCCCATGGGTTCGCTCTCAGCGCTATGGCTAGCTACAGTGTCATTACTGCTAGCTTTAGCTTTGCCCCCTCTCTTACCCATTTCTCTCTTTTTGCTTTGACCAGGCTGTGCAAAAAAGTCATCCAACGACATTATAGTACTTCAGCTAGCCACTCAAGGCAGTTTTAGTTTGGTGAAGGAGTTTAAGTATATATTTTAACAAAGTCCAGTGCAGAGCCAAAAAAACTCACGTCTGCTCAGCTCGACGCATCACGTGATCGTTTACATTTTTTTTTAAAGAAAAGCCATTGGGAACTTGCACTCAGTGTAAAGGCCTTAAGTATGGCCTTTAAAAACTTCTAAAACCATCTTCTAGTGAACTTACAGCTATGGCCATTCTACTTCAAAAACGTAACTTAAGACCATAAATAACTTTAAATGAATAAATAATAAATTCAATAAATAACCAAAAAGTACATCTAAAGATGTAAAGTCATTGTACAGAAATAGAAAAAAAACCTAATAAAAATAAGTATTTTTTTAGATTTAAAATCTATGCTTTCTGAAAAGAGGGGCCAAAAAAAAAAGATCACACCCTTTTGGTCCATTGGTTTTCTCCTGCACTGACCATGATGTATATCTATTTTGAGTGTTACTAAGACACACACACACTCTTACAGTGCTTTAAACCCATTTTGATTTTCCCTATAACAGAAAAAAAAATCTTTTAATAACCTTCCTGTTGTCCTCCTGGATCAAAGAAGAAAGATGGAGAATGGCAACAGATTGGATCATGTCAAGAACAATAACAAGGACAGAAGTGAAAAGAATGGTGGGAGAAAGGAAGGAGAAAGGAAGTAAAGAAGGATGGGCAAAGAGAAGAGATTGGGTCCAGGATGTAAGAAGAAATGATGTAGGGAAAGGAGGGAGGAAAGAAAAAAAGAAAAACAACAAAATGGGTCTAGGAAGGAAGAAGGAAAGGAAATGATGGTGGGAAGAAAGGAAGGAAGGGACGACAATTACATAATGTCTACATTGAAAGCAGGTAATTTTTCAAAGAAAGCATAGAAGGTTTCAGGGGTGCTCCATCATCCAACCCCACGAGAAGCTTCTGAATGAAGGTGAAGGTGCCAACAAACTTCTTTGGGTAGTCCAGATGCAAAGCATAAACCACCCCAAACAGTAAAACATATGCATCAGCATATGTGGTAATGTCCCTCAGGACAAATTCTTCTTCAACCAAAATGGCTGTGGATACAGGACTGAAGTGAAGTAGAGATGCACTTCTTCCTCTGATCTCTGTGACAATACCAATGGGTGTGTTCCCGATGTCCGGCTCCTGGAAAATGCAAAAGTACACTGTAACTATTTCTGAATACTTATACAGCTGCCCACTCAACAACTAAGTATACAGCAAAGTATTACACAATAACAAGTTAATTCCCTCTACTACGCCTCTCCCCCTCCAATCATCCCGCGCCCCCGATGCAAATAATAAGTTCTGTAGGGGATAACTAGTCGTTCATTTATTAGCATTTCTCTTCAAGGAACGCCCCATGCTGCCGCATCAGAACAGACTCCACTGACGTCTTCACAACCAGGAGACGCTCATTGCTCTTTAGAGCAGCAGAAATTGGGGCAATTTACAAAACTCAAATAAGTTTATCAAGGCGGGAAAAATATGTTGTTACTCTGAGCACTCTCTCCTGGCAGGAATGTGAGTTTACCTGCGTGTGAAAGCAGCTGACTCTGATCTCGATTCAGCTTAGAAGAAACATTAACGACAGCGGCACACTTAACTGTACTGCGCACAGCTTGGACTCTCGACGGACATTTTAAACATCATTGTCCAGTGTACATATGGCTACATTTGTTGTCACAAACCACTATATTTCCCAGAACAGCACCCACCAACACCACACACTTGTCAGTCTGTGGTGCAGAGGCGGACGCCACACTCAGGTGCTTGGGAGTTGCGACTGGCTCGGAGTGGAGCAGCTCCATGTGAAGACTCCTCCCCGCCGAGCAGTTTACAATGTGCTCGCTCGTAAAATTGAGCTAAGCACGGACTCATGTCCACCTTATTATGTGGGAGCCTAGAGACAGAAATGGCTCAGGATGCAATCTGGTGCTATTTAGAAAGGCTAATTTTTAAATAATTGACCATGAATACTTCTGTGTGTATTCACGCAGCGGAGCATTGCAGGCTACCCTTCTTACAGCACCAAGGAACTTCAAAATATCTCTAACAGTAAAAGGGGATTAGTGATGAAATATTTTAGAAAAATATATTATTAAGACTTACGTTCCAAGTCTTGAAAAACTGTGTGTCCTCTTCCTGCAAGTATACTGAGAGACAACGTAGGGCCACAGTGCGTTTCATGTTGATATCGTGCACATCCTGGATGGATAAAGAAAGACATGTGAGAAAAAGAACAGGGACCCTTTGCTGGCAAAATATCACTTACTCTACTACATTAGTTTATGTTACAGGATAACTAATTGAGAATGACTTAAAAGTCAAGGATTGTGGGATGCTGTCTGCAGGACCTGGACTCAATTTATGCAGTATGAGTCCAAAGTAGAGCCAGACGCATCTAAACTGTTACCACCAAACTGGGCAACACACTGTTTGCTCCTCTCCCATCAGGTAAACACTTCAGAAACATCAAATCAAAAAAACTCAGAAACTGCTTCTTCGCAAGTGCTGTAAGTGCTATCGTCCCCTGATGGAGGACAGCGATCCCACACAGATCTTTTAGGTCATTTAGTTTCCTTCTTATATAATGTGTTCATTGTATTTTTGAAGTATGTTCTCCCAGCCGTAGTGTCTCAAAGAAGTTTGACGACTGTAACATGCGGTGACAATGAAGCATCTTTGAGTCTTTCATTTTTAATTGAATATAGTAAAGATGGTGGTAGTAAATGCTGAGGAACCTGGGAGCCATGTGGATAAAATTTTTACTTTTTTTGTAAATTACCTCAGTTTCATAATACTGTAGGATGTGTCGCAGTGCTCCTGCCACCCGTCCAGTACGAGCTGCCTTCCTTCTGTAAAGTTCTATGAGCTGTGGAATGTGCCGATCCAGTTCTGCATAAAACTGGTTCCTTAAATTTACGTTGGTGATCCTGTGGAACTCAGCACAGATCTACAAAAAAAAAGATGAACACAAAGTATGTGAAAGACTGAGTAAAATACCACAGGGAAACACATCATTGTCATATCTGATGGGTGCACCATCCTTTTAAAATGAACAGCCATTACAATTAAGATAGATGAAAATGAGCAGAAAACACTGTTTTATCGCTTTGATTATTATTTTTACCTGTGACTGGATCTGAAGGGCAGGCCATCTCTCCAGAAAGTCCTTTACCAATGGCTCTCCCTGAACAATTTCCTGGCGACGAAGTGCAAAGTTTGTATGCATGAGTTTCTCTATTGATTGTAGGTTCCTCTCGGCTTTATCTACTTCCGCTTTGATCACTATTCTCATTGCCTCCAAACTGTCCTCGTCTTGTCCTCTTGGGAAGTTTGGCAGAAAGTTGACTTCAGCCCTTCTTGCTTTTTTAATGTTGGAGTGGGGATGTGCTCTCTCTGGATTATTCTTGCTTCTTTTCCCTGTATTTACAAACACTTCCTTGCATCCAGATCATGCCAGCCTTGTACGGTAATTTCCCATCCGTACCATCCACTCGCACTCCCCGGCTCTTTCAGACATGGGTGAGCGGTTATCAGGGCTTCAGCTGCCATGCCAAAAAAACCATAGGATACACCTTGTGTCAAAAGTTAATTTATGACCCTTATGAACTGTATATGACCTTATGATTTATGACACCTGTCACCCCCCTTCCAAAAAATATGATTTATGACCCCCCCTTCCTTCCTTCCTTCCTGACCCCCTCCCTTTTTTATGACACCTCTCACCCCTATGTGAACCCCTCTCCTGACCCCCTTTCCTGACCCCCACCCTGCACACACACACACACACACAGACACACACACACACACACACACATTCCTGTCGCCAGGCTACACACACACACACACATATACACACACACATTAATTCAAGTATTTATTTGCCTATTTTTTAATTATTCTTTAATGCATATGGGGATGGTCAAGAAATGTGCTTATTGTAGGGTTACTTATAACCAAACATGTAACTTTATTTAATTCTTTAATGCATATGGGGACAGTCAAGACATGTGTTTTTTTGTGGGTTACTTATAACCAAACGTGTAACTTTAGTTGTATGAACCTTCAGACTTATAGTCTGCATTTGCAGGATAGGAAACTTTGCTATTGACACTAAAGGGCTGTGGTTGATGACAATAAACAGATTATACACATAAATCTGTAGCTCATACAGAACAACGGGAAAGAAAAGGAGGCAATAAAATAAAATAAAAACCATCTCCGTGCATGCTCCCCTCTTGTTCTACCAATAACCATACAACGGCAAGATAGGTTTTCTCTTCAATCCTTTCTCCCCTCTAAGCAAACGGCAGGATCTTAGCTAAAAGCGGTGCGGTGGAGGGGACTGTCCATAGTGTCTTACACGGCCGAAATGTGAGCTCCAGCCGTTCTGTCTCAGGGGGGGCAGTTTGTTAAAACCTCAATGCGTCTGTTCGAGGCGTCGATGTGTCTGAACCCTAATCAATCAGACCTGTAAAACCCAGCAGGACACTTCACCGTGTTCTTATAATCAAACGGTTTCCACCCCACCGCAGCCGGGCCAGGTGTTTGTCAGAAACAGCGGTTCTAGCAATAAAATTGAGTCAGACAATGGCGTGGCGCCGAGACGCGACTCTGCTGACACCTTTTAGGCATACAGCACCGGATCCTACAATAGGACGGGTGGGAGAATAGACTGCGCCCCGCCGCGTTGCGTATCAATCTGCATATCGGCATACTATGCGCCCAGGAAATAAAATAAGATCAGACTTTTTAGACGCTGGGCGAAACATCCGCTAGACTCGGGATCAAACGTTTTCCACCCAGCCCCTGCTGCGTTACACCTCTTCAACAAAAGCATACAGGCGCCGTTGATCTACAAGATTCTGGCCTCCCGTGTCACCCCCCTTAGGAGGCGGGCAGATTAGAAGTCGCAGGTTTACTTTGAAAACCCTTTAAAAACTATCAGTCTGAACTTAGTCTTAACGCGACAGGTAGCTGATTCCTGAAGTATGTCACCCGGTCCGTCAACACATCGAGTTACGGCTCAGATACATTCCGATGGGCTCACCGAATCGCAGGAGTATAACCAAATCACCGCCGGTGAGTAAACGTTTTAAGGTTTTATTTTTTATCTACAGCCAATAGCTACTTTTGTTCAATTCTCTGTAGACTGTTTTACGGGGTTCCCCCTGTGACGCTAGGGGAAAGATTATGTATCACGTGTGACGCTGAGGCGTTCAAGAACGACTTGGTTTCCCCAGCTTTGCAACGGCTCACAGAACAATATTTGGTCCCTCGGTATTAGTACTATATATATATATATATATATATATATATATATATATATATATATATATATATAAATAAATAATATTTTTCAGGACCCACGCCTCGAGAGCTCGAATGAATCGACTTCACCCAGACCGATTTTGGTGAGAAGTCTTTCAAGCTTATATTGATTTTATTTTAATACTAGCCCTAACCATATGTTTGTAACCATTTTTATTTTTATTTCTGTATTTCAGATTTAAACAGGTGCATGGACGAATATTACCGCTCTTCCAACCAGGTCAATACTAACTGTTATGCAGGAGCGAGCATTCTCCCTCAACCGGGCAGACAGCGAACGCCTCGTCAAAATCGGCTAAGTCTCAAGAGGAGACGTGATACGTTTGAAAGCGCCCACGGGTTTGCGCGACAGAGGAGCGGAGAACCTGACGCCGGATACATAGTGATCAGTCCACCTGAGTCTCCCGTCCGAGAAGTTGTGAATTCACCGGTTCCAACAGTTCAGGACCCAGACGTCGGCGGCAACCGAGAAGCTAACCGGCAAACGGTGATTCATGCCGCGCCTGTTCACCAGGACCCACACGCGGCGCGTAAGTTAACTATTTTAGCTCTGAATCTTACCCCGATTGTACATTTCCGAATTATCTCGGTTCATTTAATCTATGTGTGCTTTATTTAGCCGCAGTAACAATCCACCGAGACATCGTAGCCGAAGCGGCGTTTACGGCTGAAATATTATCTCCCACCGCAGCATTTAACCAGCCGGACGGTAAATCAACATCTGTTTACTTTGTTTATTCAGTATTTAATTTATTTATTTTTATCTTTCCGCATCTAGTACCCCTGTATGAAAAAATAAAATAAAAAAAACTCTGTCTCTGTATGTTTTAATTTCTTCAGTAGCGGCTCACTCTGTAACCGAGAATATACCGGTTGAATCTCCGGCTCTTGCTTCTACAGAGCAGTTACCCTGTAAGTCTGCAACTATTCATTGTTATTTTTATATTTTATTTATTTATTTATTAATTTATTTGTTTTTGGCTGCAGTTCAAGCAGACACTGCCGGTGAAACAATATATTTGCCTTCCCCGGTAGCCGCCCAGGCTGTAGTAACACAGGGGGATATACTTATCCCGCAATCTCCAGTTTTGACCCCGCCATCACAGGATCTTCCTCTCGACACCTCAACCCCTCAGCCGGAAGGTAATTGAATACCTGTTTTGTTACTATTTTATCCGGTATTTATATTTAACTTTATAAATTATAAATAAAATTTCTTCAGCTGCACTGCCCTGCGGGCAAGCAGATCCAGCAGATCCAGCCTCCCTGCCTGCAGCCTCCCGGGAAGACACAGCCAATCAACCATTAGAGGGTATCCCCCCTCCACGAGCAGCTTCCAGGGCTGACATAGCAGAGCAGACTCTACAAGCAGTTTCTACACCGGCAGTAGCAACAGCAGCTCCTCAGCCCAGCTGTAAGCCCTCAATTGGTCATTGTTATTTTTATTCTGTAGTTATAATTTATTTATTTATTAATTTATTCTTTATGCTCATGTTTGCAGTAACTCGAGCCACCTCTAGCTTGATCAATCTCCGTTCATCTGTCCTGAAACTCCAACAAGACATCGGTCGGATAATCATCAAAGCTCGTGCTGTGAAAAGGATTATTCAAGGTATAATTTAATTTCAAAGCATTCATAGAATTAGTTTGTGATATATAAATTTTTATTCAACCCTGATTACGTTAAAAATCTAATTATATTCTTTTTTATTTGTATCACAGAAACATCAGCGGTTGTTGAGCAAATTCCGTCGTCAGGAGACAGAGCACAGCTTTACTGCATGCAGGCTGGAGAACTTGTGACATCCTACCAGATTTTGCTGAATCAGTTGTTCCGGTCACCGGCATTGGACCGTGCAGCAAGTGAACAGATAGGCCCTTGCTTGATCAATCTCCGTTCATCTGTCCTGAAACTCCAACAAGACATCGGTCGGATAATCATCAAAGCTCGTGCTGTGAAAAGGATTATTCAAGGTATAATTTAATTTCAAAGCATTCATAGAATTAGTTTGTGATATATAAATTTTTATTCAACCCTGATTATGTTAAAAATCTAATTATATTCTTTTTTATTTGTATCACAGAAACATCAGCGGTTGTTGATCAAATTCCGTCGTCAGGAGACAGAGCACAGCTTTACTGCATGCAGGCTGGAGAACTTGTGACATCCTGCCAGATTTTGCTGAATCAGTTGTTCCGGTCACCGGCATTGGACCGTGCAGCAAGTGAACAGATAGGCCCTAGCTTGATCAATCTCCGTTCATCTCAACTTGTGAGATCCTGCCAGATCCAAGTGGACCAGATGTTCCAGTCGTCAAGACTGCACTCAGTGTAATCAAGTAAAATTGTGACCTCTGTAAAAATGGGGAGCCAGCAAATGAGACATGCGTTAAATGAAATGTTGAAAGCTGTAAACGAATTACAAAATATAGCAGTTGATGACACGTCTGGGGTTCTGAATCTATCTAATGCTTCACCCTCTCGGTTAGAAGAAGCCCTGCAACAATTAAACGCTTCATTCTCTCAACCCTCCTCCCCGGAAAATGATTCGCCACACTTTGAGATGCAGGTTACAAATGTTTTAAATGATATCACGCAAATGGTTAACGAACTTCAAAATATTCCAGTTCGGGATACATCTGAGGGTGTTAATTTACATGAAGGTAATGGTTCACCGGATAGACAGCAGGTTCACGCCGGCCAGGGTTGGAATTATGAACGTTTATCGTTGCTAGAACAAGCCCTCCATCAATTAAACGCATCCTCCTCTCAGTCATTTAACCCTAATCCTGTAGGCGAACAGTCTCATCACCACCTGCAGCAGCACGGGGGTAGTTTAAATCAGACTGTTGTAGAAAATCATATTCCGTCTGGTTCTTCTAATACAGTTTCGCAAAACCCCACCTCCAGCACGCATCAACAGCCAGACATGCAGGGCCTGCAGGATCAGCCCTGCACCAGCCAGTCAGCTGTAAACAGCTCTGAGCACACTCAGCAGTCCTCTACATCCAGCGTCCAGCGTGACCGCTTCAATGTCACAGAAATAAGACGCTCTTTAAACATCACCGCTATGCAGCCTGGTGAGATTCCTAATCCCGTAGAATTTTACACACAGGTTTATGATGTTCTGGCTGACTTGGCAGAATCTGTTATTCCTCTAACGTCTCGTAACGACATTATTCAACTTGAATTAAGCGGGCATGGGTTTTCTCATCATACCATTGTACAAGTCGATGGATGGCGAAGGCGATTCAATTTTGCCTGCATTTCAGGAATTTTTAGACGACTTAACACAATCTAACGAGGAGTTAACCGACAATGTAGAAATTGTCCTTCAAGTTGTAAGAACGCCAAGCGGGGGTGCAAGACGTAAGGCTGTTAAAACATTAGACTGTGAACTGATCCATAAAAAACAGCGGTATCTATATATTGCTGAAAATTCTTCTAATCAACTTTGTTTTGCAACAAGTCTAGCACATCTCTTTAATCCGACTTTTACAGACAGTGAAGCCGTCCACCAAGGGACAATTTGGCAGCATATGGCAGGTCTGACCGAGCAGACTCCTGTAACTTTCGGTGATGTGCACAAATTTGAAAATATTCTCAACAGGAAAATTGTCGTATTCTATAAAGACAGCAAGGATGCACTGCTTCGTAATTTCCAGACTGACTTTTCAGATCGTTCAAATCCATTTTTTATGTTTCTGTTCAAAAATCATTACTATGGCATTAAAAGTCTCACAGCATTCACAGGCTCTAATTACATCTGCAGCTACTGCTTTAGCGGCTTCCAAAACATCAACAGACATAACTGTCAAGGTCGCTGTGCGGTTTGCCTTGACCCGAACTGTACGATGCAGCCGTACAGTTCTGTGCAATGCATAGACTGTAAGCGCATATGTCGTAATCTGCAATGTTTTAATAGCCACAAGGTGCCCAGATTGAAGCCCAAACTCAACAAGCATGTGAGTAGCTGTGACACCACTAAATTCTGTCCTGTTTGTAAAAAGCTATATGATTTGTCAGCAGGCAAAGAGAGCAAACCTCACGAGTGTTCCATAAAATGTCCGATCTGTCATGAGAAAGTGCCTGCCGGTGCTGATGTAACGTTAAACGGTCATCAGTGTTATATTCAGCCAAGTCTGACTGATGCTGAACTCAATGACAATGTTTTCTACGATCTCGAAACTTTTACAGATAAGTCTGGTTCACACATTCCATATCTTGCCTGCGCAAAAACGTTGAAGGGGGAAATTTGGTATTCCTATGGGTTGAACTGTGTCAAGGAGCTTCTGCTTCATTTTCGGAGAGCTTGTTATAGAGGTTATACTTTTTTAGCTCATAACAGTCGAGGGTTTGACTCTTACTTGATTCTGAGTGTGATGGTTCAGTTGGGTATAAAACCACATTTAATAACGCAGGAAAGTAAAGTTCTCTGTTTTACCGAGCGGGACTACAGCCTGAAATTCATAGACAGTCTCTCATTCCTTACTATGAAACTCAGCCAGATGCCAAAAGCGTTAGCCTTCACTGATCACGCTAAAGGTTTTTTTCCCCACTTGTTCTCCTCTGAGAAGACTTTAAACTACGTGGGCCTGCTTCCTCCACCTAGTTTCTACGCTGTGGAACACATGAACCCAGCCGAGCAGGAACGTTTTTCCAGCTGGTACAACGAGGCTTGTAAGCATCCCTTTGACTTTCAGAAAGAGGCTCTTTATTATTGCAAAAATGATGTGGAGATTCTTTTCAAGGCATGTGTGAAATTCAGAGAAGAGTTCTTTAAAGAGACAAATGTGGATCCATTAAAGTCCATAACGATAGCATCTGCTTGTATTAAAGCTTTTACTTCAAATTTCCTGCTCCCTAACACTTTAGCCATACCTTCCCCTGTGGATTACCGCTGGCAGTGCAAGACTTTTTCGGATGCGTCCATTCAGTGGTTAGTGTGGGTAACTGCTGAACGGGGCATTTTCATTCAACATGCTCTTAACAAGGGGGAGGTGCAACTAGGACCTTATTATGTGGATGGATTTGCAGAGATTCGAGGAGTAAAGACTGTGTTTGAGTTCAATGGATGCTTTTATCACGGATGTCCCAGCTGCTTTCCAGCTGACCAGAAATGCCCGCTCAGAGGAGTCTGTTTTGAGACTTTCCATTATGCTACCATGGAGAGAGCCAGGGTATTGGAATTGGTTTATGGGGTACATGTTGAGATGATGTGGGAACATACTTGGAGTTTGATGAAGGCGTCACACTCGGGTCTCAAAAGGTTTCTGGAGTGTTTCAGCGCACCTGTACCTCTTCGCCCTCGAGATGGTTTGTTTGGGGGCCGGACTTGTGCTCTTAGGCTCAGGTACACGGCCGGAGAGAATGAGTCTGTACGTTATGTAGATTTCACATCTCTGTATCCATTTGTGAATGCCAGCTGCAGCTACCCGTTAGGCCATCCCAAAATCATTTGCAAAGATTTTGACGATCCTCATAACTATTTCGGCTTCATCAGGACGACCGTGTACCCGCCTCGTGGTCTGTTTTTCCCCGTTCTGCCATACAAGACATCTACCGGTAAACTGGTGTTTTACACTGTGCCGGGCTTGCGCCGAGATGAACTACCAGTCGGGTCCTTGCACTCACTCTGACGAAGAGAGAGCGTTAACAGGTGTATGGGTAAGTGTGGAATTCAACAAGGCTCTTGAGCAGGGATATCGGCTTGCTAAAATCACTGAGGTTTGGCATTTTGAAAAACAGAGCAGTTCAATCTTTAAACCGTATATCCACACATTTCTCAAGGGTAAACAGGAGGCTTCAGGTTTTCCGGCTGAGGCTACGGACGAGGAAAGTCGTATGAAATATGTGGCAGACTACAAACGTGAGCAAGGCATCCAGCTAGATGTACGGAAGATTGAGGTGAACCCGGCTAAAAGGCAGGTGGCTAAATTGTGTCTGAACAGTTTTTGGGGCAAATTTGCACAGAGAAATGATTTGGCTCAGACAAGCATTGTCAGCGAGCCCAAAGAGTTTTTTAACTTTCTATTTTCCGGTAAATACACAGTAAGCTACTTTCACTTCCTGAACGATGAAATGTGTATGGTTCAGTGGAAATACAGCAAACGTTGCGTCTCTCCACCCAACAAGGTGAATAATGTTTTCATCGCTGCCTTTACAACTGCCCACGCACGTCTGAAATTGTACACCTGTCTCGAAAGACTTAAGAAGCGGGTTTTGTACATTGACACAGACAGTCTGATCTATGTGGTTAAACCGGGTCAGACCTCCCTCGAGCTCGGACATTTATTAGGTGACTTGACTGACGAACTTTCAGGTGACTCGATAGAGCAGTTTGTTTCCGCAGGTCCGAAAAGCTATGCTTACCAGACCAGAAGCCAGAAACGGGTTGTGATGAAGTTTAAAGGTATCACTCTGACTCATGAATGCTGTGAGAGAGTGAATTTTGACAGCGTGAAAGAGTTGGTTGAAGGTTATTTGCAAGGTTCTACAGAGGATGTTTTACAAGCCCCGCAACACACCATCAGAAGGCATAAAAGAAACTTCCAGCTTCAAAATGCCACATTTCAGAAAAATCTCCGGGTCGTGTATGACAAGAGAAGGCTTTTTCCTGACGGTACAACTCTTCCGTTTGGTTATTAAAGGCTAACTGAGAAAAATAAAATGTCTCTCTCCCGTGAAACACAGGAGGTCGAATTTGACCCTAGACTAAAAACCCCCTTTTCACTTCTAATAGCAGGGCCGAGTGGTTGTGGTAAATCTTATTTTGTTAAAAGTGTTTTGCTAAATTGTAACCATGTAATGGATGTTGTTCCTGAAAATATAGTCTGGATTTACACCTGTTTCCAAAGTATGTATTCTGAATTGCAAAAAATGAATAAAAAGATTAAATTCATCGAAGGACTACCTGATTCTTTTGATGATGAAAATCTGTTTCCTCCTGATCAAAATCATTTGGTTATTTTAGACGATGTGATTTTCCAGGCTTCGGACCATCCGGAAGTGGTGAAGATTTTCACTCAATACAGGCATCATAAAAATATGACTGTTATAATGTTAACTCAAAATATTTTTCATAAAGGGAAGTATAGTCGTACCATCAGTTTAAATGCTAATTGCTTTATGGATCCCACCCCTGGGAAAGGACCTGCTCGAAGCAAGAGAGTCAAGAAAACCCCTGCATGGTTGACATTTTCACCCTAAAAGTCTGTATGAAATAAAAAAAATGGAGAAATGAATTTGTAATAAAGAAAACTTTAATGTTTCAAATTATTCATGCGTACAGTGTTTTTATTTAGACAAGTTACAGCTTGTAACAATCTTTAAACATTTGCAAAGAACACGTTCCGTGAATAAACGAGCACGAGGCCCTATTTTTGATACAATGCTGATATTTTTTCACAAAATCATATACCATGAGATCATTTTTATAAACATCGTCGTGGTAGGTAGCCAATATTTCATGCACTGAAAGCCCACAGGCTTTATGACACAGATAATAAACACAGTGATGACCGCACACAGTTGATAGAGTGTCTTGAATTTGGCGATTATGATACAATATTTTCGAGGATCTCTGTTTCAAAAATGCCGCTATGCTCGGTGGATAAAATTCAAAATCAGGACTGAATCCATAAGAGTCGAAAAAGGTGGCTCGATCATTCTCTTCCAAAGTCAAAGCTAGCCAGTGTTCTCCAGGCATGTGTGAAGGATGAGTGTTTACGATGAAATATGCGGGTCCTTTGTACGTGCGTTTCAGTAACGGGAGTTGATCGGATGCCCAGACCCCGTGAAATAAATCCCCCAGAAGATGATGCATCAAACTTTCAATCTCGTGGTTATTCGTGTTTTTAATAAAAATCCACCAGGACCTGCCTTTTTGAGTCGATTTCCAAAATTGAATCGTAACACGCGTACACGATCAGGGTGGTCGTGTGAGGCAACGGAATCTCATTTCCAGTCTCAAATTCCCATTACACACCGGTGACAGAGCGTCAGCGTCCTCGCTCGGGTTGAGATTAAAAACAAACAGGGAGTAACCCTCGTTAAATTCCTCTCGAGCGATGCTTAAAGGAAGGTCTTTTAAATGACGACCTGTAGCGGTGAACATGTTGTAATATTCCCTCACTGAAATACCGTCATTGAATTGAGGCTGAAATGCTTTGGCTGGCACCTGTCTGCCGTCTTTGCAGAGAGCTAAATATTCCACATCCATATGCTTAAAGTTGAAAGGGGACAGGCTTCTCCTGCCTGTGAACGCTTCGTGGTTGACCATACCTAAAACGACATATTTAGGAAAGGTTCCCAAAAACAGATTCTCCTGTGTACATATCCTGGAATTTTCTGGGATAGAATATGTTTTCACGTTCACGCGAGAAAGAGGATAGAGAGCATTTCCTCTCGTTAATGCTGAAGCGTGCCCCAGCCGTATAGCCGGGGAGACTGAAACTTTTTTCACAAAAAGAGATGCTCCTAGAATTTTCAGCCGGAAGGTTGAATCACGAGGTCCCATGAGAGAGAATGCGTCGCTGGTCCTGGTTAATTTAACCCTCATGTCGACAGAATTCTGAAGGAGTCTTTCACAGAAGAATATATCAGCGTGAAGCGGGCCCATCAGGTGTAACCCTCTCGAATTAGCAGTGAAAGAGGCTCTCCGGTTAGCGCCCGAATTAGGACCATTGACAAAAACAATCGAGTCGATAGCTCCCGCAGTGTCTTTGTAAAAGAGACCTGCGCTAAATTGACTCTTTAAAGTATCCTCCGAATAGTTGAGCAGAGTTTCAATAATCGCCCTGTAAGGATGGGTTGCGCTACTCTGTGAAATTAACCTTATCTCCCAGAATAACATCGCATTGACTGAACATTGTATTCAACGGGTAGAGTCCGACGGCCGCGTCATTAGCCAGGTCGCTGCCGTCAGCATTGGTGATCTTTAGACGGACATGTAGCAAGGTGTCGTTCAAATCCATGTATTTTTCTCCATCTCCGGGGATAAAGAACTCAATAGGCCCCGTGTCTGTAATAGCTGACACGGGTAATATTTCGGTGTAGACCTTATCTTCGATGGATAGTTGAGTCATAGGGACCGTGAAAAGATCGAGTTCGGCCAGGGTACATTCTGACGATTTCTGATGTAACAGAGCCATGATTGATTTTTAATGAAAATACTAAATCAGTTAAATATATCCTTGCTCGCAGCAGACTTCCTTCTCCTAGGCTTGCTGTTGCGAACTGGCTTGTTCTTCTTCCGCGGTGCGAGTTTATGTGAGCGCCAAACACGTTGCCCCGGAGGTCGCTTTCTAGCCCTTTTTGACAAAACCATCACCCCTGACCCCTCCTGGTTATTCACACCTGTTATTTTGGTCATTGCTTTACCTATGACGTCTGAAGCAGTGTTTGTGGCCGCCCTTTTCAGATGGGGTTTCGCTATTGCGAAGCCGGATTTAACTAGGGGCGATACAAAACGAAATAGTTTTGAAAAAATGGATCCAATCCCCCGCCCGTACATAACGGGAGCGCCATAGAAACCTGGTAAAGTGCCCCCAACCTGGCTTTGGTAATAGGAGACGAAACGGTGTGGGTCTTCTCTCAGGAAAACCATGTTTTCTTGATTTTTTTATTTATTTTTTTTCCTTCTCACGTTTTAGTACGTTGCAACGTTGCTGGTGCGACTCGTGGCACAGCTATGAATGATTCCGGTCGCAGTCGTGCGTGTTTTTTTATATCCACAATCTGTTTCACGTGAATGCTCGGTGTGAGGTCACAGGTCTGAAATGCAACTTCACGATGCACTTTCCGTATGTAAATTTCACAGGGGTGTTCTGATCCGTTTTTATTTCAACTTGTATATTTTCAATGTGTTTCTTAGCAACAGGTAAATAGTAAGGATTATGGAAAGTTTCAGTTATAACATCCCCAAAAACACCTTGGACCTGGACGGTTCGCAAGAGGGGGGCGTGAGCGTCCCCTACCATCTGTGGGGCCACAATATCGCTGTATAAATATAAATGGTATAACCCTGCCTTAAAGTCTATAGGTCGTGGGGCGTGCCAGCGATCGAATTTGACCCATTCTCCACGTTCCGTGCCTAACATAAAGGCGATTGGAGCGTAAAAACATAGGTGGTTCTGGCCACCTGCTTGAAAAGTTAGCATGTTAGCAGTGCGGTTAACTTTGAAATAAATATCTGAATCTATCTTTCTCAGATGGGCTTCAATCTCTGTGATAAGCTGATTCAAATTAGTATAGTATCCGCTTGCAATCTGTACGCGTTGGACTTTTGCTTCATCCGCCTTCCGCGATTCGAAATAGGCGTTTTCTGAGGGGACATTATGCCATGTATGTGGATAAGAAACCTCCGTCAAAGCCACTTGCCACTGACCTTGTAAGTTAATAGGTTGGGCTAAATCCACACGGAAACTCGATATGCTATTATCCTTAAAAACATTGAGGCTAGCGTTGGACGGCAGCGTCAGATAAAACCCCTGGTCCTCAGTTAAGCGATCCATGTTGCAATGTCACCCCTCCGGAGAGCAGCGCCTTGTTTTATACATCACGGAGGTCATCGGCTCTCACCCAGCTGTTGAATTTCTCCGGCCAATTTTTCCAATGTACTAAGACCTGTCTGACCCCCCGAACTGTGCGTTTGTCTAATATTTCACCCACTTGATACATTTTGTTTTTTGATATTTTGACCTTTTGAAGCTCCTCAGCATAAAAAGAACCTCGGACGGGTTCTCCATCTAAATCTTTCAGCTTGAAGACGGGTGGAGATCGCTGTATCACTTCTGTAACTGTAAAGATTTCATCCGTGAAACTCTGTTCATATTTTTTGTCAAACACTCCACGCACTTTCGATATTCTGACATGATCACCCTGCTTAAACGCCATCTTGAGTTTTGTGCAGCGTTTGGAATTAGTCCCGTACAAATTCTGAAACACCTGAAAAGTGTTACTAGCGGTGACTTCCACAGGGGTCATTTTAATACTCGAATGATAGCTGTGGTTGTAACTTTTGACCAGATCCTGAAGCACGTTTACATAACGGAGAGTGTTGTTTGCTGTGAAATATCTCCACATTCTTGATTTTAACGTACGGTTAAACCTCTCAACGACTGATGCTTTTATTTCACTAGCCGTGGAAAAATGTTCAATACCGTTTTTATCCATTAACGCTTTGAATGATTTGTTGAAAAATTCTTTACCGTGGTCAGTTTGAAGTCTCTTTGGAACCCCACTCTCCTTTAAAACAGACTGGAAAGCTGTTACGACATCGGACGCTGTTTTCCTTTTTAAAACTCTGACGTAGGCTCTTTTGGAGAATACATCGATAACGGTTAATAGATAATTGTATCCGTCATTTTCTTTGGACAAACTCTGCATATCACAAAGATCTGCTTGAAACTGTCTCAGAGGCCTGGTGACAAACACTCTATTTCTAGGAAATCTTATTCTTGCTGGTTTATGTAAAGAATATGCATCTTGTTCTGATAAAAAGTCGCGAACCTTTTCAACCGGGACCTTTTTCCCGGTTTCACTCTGCATAGCCCTCTGTAATCTATCTACTCCACCAAAAGAACCTGGGTGAGCAGGTGTGTAATATACACGCTTCATTAACTTTGCTTCAGCCATACCTTCCCACACACGTAGCGATGCTGAATGAAGGAGAAGACATCTGTATTCAGGTTTTTTATATATATATTTTATTAACATAGTCTGGAAGGATAATACATTCATTTAATATAGCACAACTAATTTAAAAACAATCATTTCATATAAAAAGAAAAATGTAAAACAGACAGATTGAAAAGACATTCTTTTTTAATACGATGTCTCTAACTAATTTACTATATAAAGAGAAACATGTATGCATTGGTTTCAAGAGCCCCGCCAGTAGTCCGTGATGGCTTCAAGTTGATCTTTTAAAGGCACACTATGCAACATTTTTCAGTTAATTAATGTGTTTCATACCGTTTTGGATGATTAAATGAGTCATTTCAGGTTGAACAAAGGTTTTCTTGGCCGCCCTGGTGGTCTGTGGGGGAAATACCGCACTTGCAACTGCAGGAGCCCTCGGCCCGCACCCACAGGCTCAGAATCTCATGCAAGATCGCGAGAGTCGGTCTTGCTTTACGGCGAGAACTGCTACACGCCCCCAGTGAAAGGCATGTTCGGTGCTAGCGCAGTGGCGATATCTGTGCAGTTATCATGGCGGAACCAGCGATAAAACAGCGAAAGCCCATGTCGGAGCAGGCAAGAAAGAGGAAAAGGGCTCTGGACAGAGAGAGGAGTCGTACACGGGTGAACATCGGGAAAGCTTTTTCCGAATGGCGAGAGCTAAAAGAAAAAGAAGGCTGCAAGGCTGACGCGGACCTCGCGTTTCTGCTGATGCGATTGTAAGTAACATTGGAATGGTTACTCTCTCTCTCTGTGCATGTTCATACTTTCACTGTGTTAAAGCCGGGCATACACTGTACGAGTTTTTCAGTCGTGGTACTTATATACATCTCAAACTGCGACGGAACCGCGGGGTTTAAAAGTTCACCGCTCATCTGTTTGCTGATCTGTGTTTTCAAACTGTGCGACGGAACCGCGGAGTTTAAAAGTTCACCGCTCATCTGTTTGCTGATCTGTGTTTTCAAACTGTGCAACGGAACCGCGGAGTTTAAAAGTTCACCGCTCATCTTTTTGCTGATCTGTGTTTTCAAACTGTGCGACGGAACCGCGGAGTTTAAAAGTTCACCGCTCATCTGTTTGCTGATCTGTGTTTTCAAACTGTGCGACGGAACCGCGGAGTTTAAAAGTTCACCGCTCATCTGTTTGCTGATCTGTGTTCTCAAACTGTGCAACGGAACCGCGGAGTTTAAAAGTTCACCGCTCATCTGTTTGCTGATCTGTGTTTTCAAACTGTGCGACGGAACCGCGGAGTTTAAAAGTTCACCGCTCATCTGTTTGCTGATCTGTGTTCTCAAACTGTGCAACGGAACCGCGGAGTTTAAAAGTTCACCGCTCATCTGTTTGCTGATCTGTGTTTCCAAACTGTGCAACGGAACCGTGGGGTTTAAACGGCCACCGCTCATCTGTGTTCTCAAACTGTACCGCGCGACGCTCGGACGCGGCTCGGGAGGCACCGGGCGTCGGGGGGAACGGAGGGGAGAGAGGAAAGACGAGACACCCCGGCGGCCGCGCGGCATACGGAAACAGACGGCCAGCGCGTCGCGCGGACCGGGACCCTCGCCCTACCCAACCCCCCGCGAGCCGATGTCCGGGCCCAGCGGGTCCCGGGCCAGGCGGAGGTCGTTTCGGGACGCCCGCTCCCCTCACTCCACTGGCGGGGACAGGGAGGAGGGGAGGGCGCTCCCTCGTAGCTCTGCTTGAACAGCAGGATGGTGATTCATTGCATTCGCCTGTCTGCTAAGCTCAAAACAACCACGCCTCGCTTGCCGGAGAAACCAGTAGAACAGCTGAGCATATTTACGACAGTGCACTTTTACTTTCGCCCTCTGGGGGGCGCCTCGCTGGAAAATCAACCCCGGTTGCATAGTATACCTTTAATTCATAGTTTTCTTCAACCAGCCGGTCATACCCGTCATAGATTGTATGAAATACACGCTTCACCATCGTCAACTCGTACAGATACGCCTGTATGACCGCATTAACAGCATCGTTGTCATGATGGATGTTGCGAGCGGTTAGAAACTGTTGAACAGCATCCACGAAACGCTCGGTATAAAGTTCTCGGATTATACCATAGTAATTGTATTCGTACAGTTCATTCTCAAGCAGCTTCAAACATTCATGGTCTTTCTGACTAGGACGATCGTTAACGCATCCATAACACTTATCGTGCATGTATTTTCCGATCGCTGCAGTCAAAAGACGATACAGCACAGTTTTCACAGCTCTGATGAACCTGAAACGAATCCACCCATCGTTTTCATCGGCGCCGCTCTCACCGTCTGACAGGGTGTCCACAGATTGCGACAGGGGCGCTGAGGCCTGATCCGTCTGGCTCTCAGGGATTTGCTCCACCGCGGAGGCTGGATCTGCTTGCCCGCAGGGGAGCTCTGAGTCATCCTCTGTCTGGTTCTCAGGTGGTGATGCCGGCGGTGAGGCTGGATCTGCTTGCCCGCAGGAGAGCGGTGGGGAGGCGGGAAGATCCACCGCTTGTGAATCTTCATCCCGGGTCGCCGTTTGAAGTGGCGAGGGAGTAAACTTGGAATTGTCACTCCTTAAAACAAAGACCTCATGGTGTAGGTTGAGGCCTTCAGGGCGAGATCCGGTCCAGATCATGGTGTTTCTCTTTAGCGATGTGAGGATGCTCTCGCTGGTAAGAAGTCCTGTCAGCGAAGCTGCACGGAGTCCCGATCGGTCTGGCCGGTTGTATTTATATACAGAGAAGGGTGTGGTTAACGTTGAAGGGGTGGTATTGGCAGTTGTGAGGGGCGGGTCTAAAAAGCGAGCGCTTTTTTGACCCCCAAAATGTCTTTCCAGTTGCGGCAGTCGCGAAACAGCGTTGAAATACGGTCTGCTATTCCGATCATCTTGTCACGCCAGGCATCAAAGGGGATGGATAGCAATGTCCTGAAGACCCCACATTCTGAATTATAATAATCCAACATGAACATAACCGTCTGTGCTTCATCTTGAGCTTTTCTGAGACTTGCATGGAAAAACCATCGACCACTAACCCCCGTCTTTGACTGCCAAGTAGCTGAGAAGATCCTGTTTCCTGAATCTTTGTCAATTTCATTCAGGTTGGTCTGCACTCGCCTGCAGCGTTTAACCGCGGTGAGTCATTGATTTCATCCTCGGTTTGTTGATGTGACCATTTCCCCCGTTTAGCTGGGGGCGCGTCCTTGATTTCATCCTCGGCTTGTTGATGTGAACGTTTCACCCTTTTAATGGCGGGCAAATCCTTGATTCCGTGCTCGGCTTCTTGTCTCTCAGAGGGCCCTGCCGGAATAGGTTCTTGGGGATTTAATCGAATGAAGCTGGTTTTTCGTCTCACAGAGGGGCCTGCTGCAGCATTCGCTTCCTCAGGACCTAGTCTGCGAAGCATGATAAGTTTCAGAACAGCCCAATCGTTCGATGTCAGCATGCCCAAGGAGTGGATAGTTTGCAGCTCGTCACCTTCATCATCCAGTTGATAGAGGTACATCTCCCCGGATTCATATTTGAAGACGTACCCCCATTTACCGCGGGCTCCATAGGGTTCCAAAGACCATTGTTCTTGCAGACGATGACTCGGAGGCATCTGAGTTCTACATTAAAACAGCGTACCCTTGTGAGGGGTATACTGAGCTCCCCAAAAATCGCTCTGATCACGGGTGTCTCGGCAATTACGGGTTCAAAGGTGCTAATCCCAGACGCCATGTTGAAAAGTATTCATTCACTACGGACGCTGGAGAAAAGGGGCTTATATCATGAGAGAAGCGGTCATGGGCGGGTCCCGGGGCGGGACTTGAGCCGAAAATGGGTGATGGGTGGCAGGTGTCATAAAACGGGGAGGGGTCCGGATGGGGGGTCAGGAGAGGGGTCACATAGGGGTGAGAGGTCTCATAAAAAAGGGAGGGGTGAGGAAGGAAGGAAGGGGGGGTCATAAATCATATTTTTTGGAAGGGGGGGTCATAAATCATATTTTTTTGGAAAGGGGGGGGTGTGATAGGTGTCATAAATCATAAGGTCATATACAGTTCATAAGGGTCATAAATTAACTTTTGACACAAGGTGTATCCTATGGTTTTTTCATGCCTACATCCAGGGTCCGAAATTAACACTCGCCACTCGCCAAATGCGAGTAAATTTCCCGTTTGGCGAGTGAATTTCAGAGGGCTAGCTGCCACATGGCGAGTAAATCTTTGTACCAAATAAATTAAAAATAAAATAAAAATAACAAAGCCCATATGGGCGAGAGGTGTCTGGCTGCAGACCTCACGTTTCAGTCGCTTCCGCCTTCGTTCTCAGTCGCGTCCGTTTGCAGCCTTCCAGCTTCGTCCTGGGTTGCTTCCGCTTCCTTCTTCTTCTCTGTAGTCATTGGAAACGCGCAGATAATTGTAAACAAATCTGAAGAAATTCACTAAATAATGCTTCTAAATAATGCTTCTGTGTAAATGTTTTAAATAGCGTTTGTTTGGCGGGGATTAATGAAGTGATAAATAAATAAAAAATGTTTATTAACATATTATGTTACCGCGGTTTCCACCGTTTGTTTTTGCATGTTGCATGTCTAAATAATGCTTCTGTGTAAATGTTTTAAATAGCGTTTGTTTGGCGGGGATTAATAAAGTGATAAATAAATAAAAAATGTTTATGAACATATTATGTTACCGCGGTTTCAACCGTTTATTTTAGCATGTTGCATGTTTTTGCAGGT